>CM052256.1:4402565-4802859 GCA_028455795.1 Lasioglossum marginatum | reverse complement strand
CTGCGCACGCGCATACGAAAAAAACCTGCGCACGCGCATCCTGAAAAAACCTGCGCACGCGCATACGAAAAAAAACAGCGCACGCGCACACGAAAAAAACCTGCGCACGCGCATCCTAAAAAAACCTGCGCACGCGCATGCAAAAAAAACCTGCGCACGCGCATCTAAACAAAACCTGGATACGCGCAACTAAAAAGAGATTGCGTAAGCGCATTTAAAAAAGACGCGCAATTTTAAGACCTGCAGACTTTGTCTCACACAGTTTTCGATGCAATGCATAGTTTCGAAGATATTCGAGAAAAACCATTTTCACAATTTTCCATTTACATTTCCTCAATTTTCTTGTAAACCAGTGGTTGTACGCATCCCAGCGCAAGTGCATATCAAAACACGATTGCGCACAAAAAGAAGTTTGGGCATGAAAGAAATACTAGTCAGATCTGTAACGAATACAAAATCTAATAAATATGTACGGAAATGAATGTCTACGTTTAAGCATTACTGAATATGTATACACAGAAATTCTAATTATTGTAGACGTGAAGAAAATCATGGCGCAAGGTGTTCAATTTATTTAGTATGCTTGGAGTCGAGGTCACGTAAAATTTCTAGATTCAGCACAATAATATTTGCATCCTCGGGAGCACTCTTGAGACCAGCCTTGAATTTATCATCACCACATATCGATTCGTATGAGTTTCGTTCCGAATTTGTCACGTCGCGCGACGAGCTCCGTTCTGCGTCTAATTTATCATGTCGAATGGAAAAGGATCCTCTTTCTTGTTGCTCGACAGATGCAGAAAGTATCAAATTTCATGCGTCGGCTATCAACAATGGTGGCGTCGTGCGTGTGTATCGCAACTATCAACTTACTGGAAAGTACACACAGAAACAGACGATAGAGAAATTCATTGTGGACCCTCTGAAAATGTCACCCCCTCGCTCATATTGCTCGTGTTTGTCTATTCGTTATGCACTCATAACTCGAGTACGAGCAAACGCATTTTATATCTATGTAGAAAGTCTCGAGTAACAAAAAGAAATGGGAAGCTTTTTCGTTCGATAAACTTGAGAACTTACAAACGAAATAATATTTTCAATGGGTAAATGTGTGTGCAAAGGACTGTTTGATCATGTGGATTTTTGTGAAAGATCATCTTCTGTTTCTAAATTTCTTTCTGTTCGTCTTGCAAAATTGTATTTTTCAAAACGGTCCACTTATAAATAAAGCAGAAGTTGTTGATTTAAAGTGAAAAACGAAATTGGACGAAGTATTATGCTACAACCGTTTGTGCAGATATTTTCGACTAGTCTATAAAGGTCTGTGTTAGGTGTCTGTTCGTATTTGTTAAACATAAATAAATGGTGCTAGAACAGAATTGAAATTTCGGCGTGACAGTATTACGATCAGAAAAGAATTCCTCGCTGCAGCCGGAATTTCTTTTTCGCGGGGGAACGAAGTAGTAAACTCTACAAGATAGGAGTAATGGGTGCCATAAATCGCGGTACCTATAAATTTGCGAAGCGAAAAACATCTAGCGGCGAAGCGAAGCGGTTAGCGGTAGACCACGATTGCCTTGTCGCTACACCGCCGAGATTTTCTCAAGTAGCGTGTCTAATTAATAAAAATTTCAATTGGCTGCGGTTTGTACATTGTTCATAACTTTGAAGAACGCCTGCAGAAAGAACGGGAGAAATTACAAGGGATTCAATTTGAAGGGATCCATTGTAAAAGAATAGCTATACGAAGGTAGATCAATAATTACCCGTGTTTGAAGACAGGCGGCGTTGCTGAGGGAAGTTGGCATTACTATAGCATACTGTCATCAATTAAACGACACCATACAAAATTTCATACTGATTGATAGGTTAGTTTTGATTTCACAGCCATTTGTATTAAACGTATTTGGTGTTTTTCGATACTGCGACTTCTTTCTGTTCCCCAACATAAAAACGTTCCCGCGTGGTTCGCGGGAAAAAATTCGGCGCAAACGAGGTCATCGTCGAGACAGAAGCATATTTTGAAGTAAAAAAATACGATTTTTTAGAGGATTCAGGAAAATGACAAAGGGACATTGGGAAAAGTATATCCTCCTAAAAGAAGATCATGTTGAAAAATAAAAAAAAAATTCTGCAAAATTTGCGTTTTCATTCCTAACACGGGTACTTATTGATCCACCCTCGAACTAATGTATAACAGTTACATACCACTTTTGCATACACACAGTTGACGGTGTAAAATTTTCACGATTGAAATAACAACGTTACGAACGTTTAAGGATGACCGAGATCTGCCAAATCCGTCGTGACCAACGAAAGGTTAAAGAATGGCTGCGGCATCCGAACAATAAAGAAAGAACTCTAGTGGCCCACTTGGAAGTGAAGTTCGTCGACGAGCGCCAAGCAACGAAATCGCTCGCTCGCTCGCGAGGAGATAAATACGCAGGCAGGCGAGTGGCCCGTTGCAAAATCGCCGAGAAATTCCTCGAGGTGGCGGGCTCGTTGCGAGACGCGGCAGAAATTAGGCTAAATCCGTATATGGCTCGAAGCGAGCAGCCACAGCGACGCTTTTCCTCCGCGAGCGACAACGTTTCTCGCTAGTCCGCGTGCTCCTCGCCCGTAAAACCGAACGAGGTGACTTCACTGCACCGCGAAGATGCCTATCGGCGAATCCGCGAGCTGCTTCAGCGAACTGGGAAGCCGCGGGACGAAATTCCACGTCGCTGTCTAGCCGATTCCTATTTTTCACTGCCGCGAGAAAGTGGAGTGAAAACCGATTATATTTCCCGTATACGCCGCCCGGATCGCGATCGACATACAGAACGAAGATCGAGCGTTCTACCCGAAGACGTACCGTCAACCTTAACGGGAGATGTCCCCACAAACGACTTCTGTTTCTAGCAATTTTTACGAATTTTTTGAAACTTACAGGGTAGGTTAGGATTGTCTAACATTAGGGCAGAGGCAAAATGATTGAGACATAAACGATTCACAATATTAGACAAATTTACATACTGTGAATCACACTTTTTTAATATCGGGCCATACGACTTGGATATTTCCGAGGAATTGGAGCATTTAGTTTTCTACAAGATGTGAAAAAAATTATGAGAAAATTGCAACTTGTCGGAATTGCAGACAAAATAGTAGAAGTTGTTTACAACTTTTTTATGTGGACTCATATTGAAAATTTAAAAAGTACGTATATTGTAGATTCGTGTCAATTACACATTCTGTAAATTTCATCAGAGGAGAAGATTCCACCCGCGCGAGATTTTCGATGAAAATTATTCTCCGTACTTTCCCCTATCTTTTCGTTTTTCTCCCTACCCATTACGATCGCCCTTCGAGGACCGTAACTCATCGAAATTGAGTCTGGAACTTCGAAATCGTGGAACTCCTCTTCAGGATTTCTCGTCGTGTACGAGCCATCCCCCGTTCTTTAGGGGTGGTGCCATTCCTTTGAGCCCGGCGACGGCCGAAAAAGCAACGGTGGGAAAGGGCGTGGAGGGCGAAGGGCACGTCGGCAGTTCCGCGGAACGGCCCGTGGATTTTCGTGGTCCTGGAACTTCCTCATATTGATCCCAGCCTGTCTGTGAATGGCCCGGCGACGTCTGCGTCTAAGATGTCTCTGCGTAGAAGGAAGACGTCCCCGCCCTTTCCACCCGGCCTGGAATGATGCATTGCGGTAGCCTGGATGCCTCTACCCGCGATCTGAACAAACTAGATCGTTGTAGATATTGCTTCTGGTATATCATGGTAGACAATGCTATCGGAATCAAAGCAGGCCAATTGAAATCTCGAAGAATGCTCTACATCTTCATCAATCGCGCTCGATCCACCAGTTCAATCGCAAGCTAGAACAATGGAGCTACGCTATTGATCAGGTATGAGGGATTCGCTTGTCAATGCCACGACGACCTGGCTACCGGAAGTCCTCAATTAGTCGTTGAATTGCCACGAGCAGAGATCGAATACGTCGCGAGGAAAAATTAAGTGAACAAAAGCGAATAAAAGTTCTTGCAAAAGTTGACTACAGTCCCGACCCGACTACAGTTGGACCCGAACCATAAGTATTCTTTCGCATAACGACATCTCTTCTTTAACCCTTGGATGGTGGATTGAAGCTTTGGATTGGTTATGGTAGCCATAGCTAGATCTATTAAGTCTGTTCTTCAAGGTTAAACTTGATACTGGCTGTCAAAAAGTTAGACGTGACTCAGAGTCACCACTAAAAATTGCTGTACAATTATTCACAATATCGTTTACATGCTCAAATATGTTGGTATCTAATACAATGGTATTGTATGAGGTGTTATATCAATTTCATATCCATAAAATGAACAAAATCATTTACAATGGAATTATTCTTGGTCGGAAGAAACTTGGTCGGTTTAATTTTATTACAAACGTTATAATTTATTCTTCGTAAAGCGTTTCCATTATTGGACTGAAATCGGAGAGGAGAATATTTCGTCCAACCTGACGTGCAAACACACTTGAATCGAATGGTCCTCGCACCCTGAACTGATCGAAATAGCAGCGACAACACCCACCCCGTTGTTCTCTGGTATATATATGTATCTTCTCCAGCACTCGACGTTCGGAAAGTTTCAGAAGACACTCCGACCTCGATCCGCTCACGTAGGAGACAATCATATTCCAAGATCGATCGAGTGTCCGCAAAGTGTCGCTATCTAAACAGTGTCCTCTTTCAATGCCGTCTCCGCGGTTATCCCTCTTAACAGCTTGTTTCGCGTCGAACGTCGATGCCCTCGTTGCATTTGCGCAACGTCTTCGAGCGCAGCTCGCGTGAAATTCGCGAATACACGAGTCGTTAAGTAATCCCGAAGAAGCACAGACAAGTGCGCACGGTCATATTTACTCCGTGCTCCGTAAAAGTCTCTTTACGAGGCGATACGGTTTACGATGACCCTTCGAAAACACTGCGCAGCGATCGACGATTCGACCAAGGGGATTTCACGCTTATCGGGACGCCTTCAATAAATTTGGCGACGCTCGTGACCCATCACCGCCGGAAATTGACAATAACAATAAGGTTATCGCTTGCCGACAGTCGGAATTTAATCAGAGTCCGGGTACAAAACGCGCCAAAATGCTCTCCGCTCCGACAAGATTACAAATTTTGACAAACATTATCTTGCACAAACGAGACACGTTCGTCGTTTGTGGGTTCGGAGGTCATTTGAAACGACCGATTCCAGATTTTTATTTTAAAAGTGTTGATGAACACCGTAGGATGAACACATAGGAAATGATTGAATCAATTTCTCAATTCTGCGGACTTTATGCATTCATAACAAAAATGAGCAGCTACGATTTAAAACAGTAAAAGATTGGAAGAATTTAAGAGTATTCACTCATTATTTACAAGTTATAATATATCGAATCTTTATTATAGCGAATCTTTATGCATTTATAGCAAAACTGAATACAATAAACGCCCCTTTATTGTCCGTGTTTTGCACGGTACGACAGTGATCGTACCCGGACAGTAAAGGGGCGTTTACTGTAATTTGGCTTCTATTTCTTGCAATCGATGCAGGCAATTTTTATTTTGCCTAAAGATCCGCAGTCTAATTATAATGATTGATGTTGAAGCATCAACTCGCTTGTCGTGGGCCGATCGTTCGTTTATCGCTACAGTTCATCGTAATTTATTTATGTGGTCAGTCTTCCATGAAAAATAGTGGTAGAATGATTTGATCGTGATTCTGCCTTGCCACTTCGGTGGGTGCGTTTCAATTCAGTTTCCACGTTTAACAATCTTCCGGAGGCCTCTCGTGTCCGCCCGTGTAACACTTTCGTCTGGTCATTACTTTTATGGAACGTCGTAAAGGAATTTCATTATCCATCAAGCGAATCCTCGTAAAGCTCCGTTCCTGACGAAATTTTGCAGCTCGATTTTAGGTAAAAATTAAATATCTCCTTTGTACCGAAGGCCTCGTTAACACTTTGTCCTTCGACTCAACTTGGTAAAACTTTCTTCGGACATAACGAGCTGAGAAGTTTTCTTTTGTTCTGAAATGTTCGGTCGATTTCGTTCGCTCTACGGATTACGCAGTCAATTTCACGTGGAATTGTATATTTCTCAGTATATGTATACATTATACGTAACTTCTGGATTTAACATTTATTGATCAAACACAAAGCCTTATTAAGCACCAAACGGTTAAATAATGATGACAAAGAAGCAAGAAACGACGACGAAAAAATGATTAAGCAAATCCCCATTTCCATAAATAAATTTTCTTACAGAGTTTCTTTATATGACGGTAATCCTGAAGAACGGATTTCTGTAAATTGTCCGAAAAAGAATATCGATGCAATATTGCATGGACGTTGCATTAATTCTTAAGAAATTGTGTTTTATACGAGAGTGGGTCTTAAGCAATAAAATGTGAATTTTATTACAATGTTTGTAATCAATAAAAACCAATGTAAACCAATAAAAATTATAAACGCGAAATATCAAACAAAAAGATAGTTTTGAAAAACTAAAATTTAATTCAGTTCTGAAAGTACTGATGAAATTTGGTGAACTAAAATTATTGCGATTTGAAGACACGTTAGATTTCCTCCGATTAATTCGTTCGAGGTGTTTCAAGGCTAAGATTTTCTAAGATGGCGAACGTACGGGCCGAAGCGTTCGCCGAATCGGTATTCCAGGATGGGCCGGGTTGCGTCTCAGGTAGTCAGACAAGTTTTAAAAATACTTTACCAAACCTGCGCCGGCGTGTCGGAGACTTTTTGCATGATTTGGCGCCAGTTGCCGATTCGCACTGCCGAATCTGGACTTGCTCTGCGGGCTCGAAGGTGCAACGAACTCGTTGAGGGAATTAACTGTTCAATCGACTTGCTAATGCTATTGCTATATTTTTAGGAAGCAATTAGAAAATTCCTAAACTCGATAGAGGTCAATGCAATACCATTTTCTTTGTAATTTATTTTTTCGTCCATTTGTTCTTTCATCGATAAGAACACTGAAAAATTTCGTTCAAATTTAACTTTCTTTGACTCTTGTAACGTTTTTAATCCTCTGACAACGCACGATTTTTATAGCTATTTATATAATTGACGATACTTTGAACCGTTCACTGCTCTAATTAATAATTTTTGAGAACCTACTTCTGTTGATATTTCGAGTAGACACATTAATCCTTTCAATATCCCCAATGCAACAGCTATTCATTTAGTTTACTTGCCACAAATTGAGTACTGAAATGACAATTTAATCAACAAAATAAAAATATTACCCAGAATGATATTTAAACTGTTAGCAATGCAAGATCTATATTTAATTACCAAGTTTACCATTTTACTACTTTACTTCTGGTCATACTTTAATTATTATATTATCAACGACAGCGTAGACGAATTTCCTGTCATCAGGTGCCAGCAGCACCGAAAAACAATTTTTACTCGCAAATATATTCATCGAATCTGCACCCAATGTTTGTACCAAATCCCGAGGGACAAATTTCAATAAGACTTCCTCGAAGCTTCTAGCAAGAGCAAGTGGTTCTCAGGAAGAGCCCCCGACTGCATTTAAATTTCGGAATGTATTAATACAGATCGACCGCAGCGCAGCCATTCGAGGAACGCGATTTTTATTCTTTTACTATGACAGTTGCTTATAAAACACCACGCTAATATATAATCCTGTTTTCTGAATGCGTGTGACAGTCTCGTACTGATAGTTTTCCGCAAATATCTCGGAAATTAAGCAAGACCGCCGCTAATACGCAAAGGAAAAAATTGTTCAAAGATGCACATGTTTATCTTGCTAGACCCTTTCGTCACTGTATTTCGTGGAGTGGCGTGTGCTCTTAGAAAAAATTGCAATGCGTGTCACGATTGGACTGCTATCCGCCCTTCTCGGCGCAGATAGATGGCCGGCCAGTTCCGTGTTAAAAACATTCTCTCTGCAGCGGCGATGGCGCGGTAAAAATGCGAATTCTCCGAGTTCGAGCACACTAGAAATCACCTACAACATCGGAGCGAAGTTACAGGGAGTGTCTGGCGCGCAGACACACACATCCGCGAAAGTTGTTCGCAGCGAGACATTCTTTATTTTCGTTGTCGCGATACCGCAGGCACGAAAACACGGCTTACGAGGGGCCCCGATAAAAGGGGGCCCCGCGGAATTTCGCGGCAAGTGACAAATTAGCTTGCCGAGCGGCGACTTATTTATAGAGCGTACCGCCGCTAATGGTGATCCAGGTGTTTCCACGGCGACTCTATTTTCGTCCAAGCCGTTTATCTCGGTCGCGGCCCACGGGATCCCCGATTTAATCGTTCCAGGATTCTTTCTTCGCCGCAGCCCCGCGAATATAAACACAAGCCGCGCCAGACATACCAGATAATGCTGTGATCGTTGACCGCAATTCATTTCACTACCCACGTTACACGTTCGGGGCCCGTTGCGGACCCGTCCCGAGATTTATCGCTATCTAAACGCTCCGCGGAAAGAAACCAGCGAGACGATGTTCCGCGTTAATCCGCTCCGAGGGTACGGTTGCAATTACCTTGGCCCCCTCGCGTGCATTAGGGTACAGATGCAGTGGAGCGGTGAAGATCGAGGATAGCGCCGAAGTGAACAGTGATCGTGCCCACGAACCAGGACAGTAAAGGGGCGTTTACTGTATTTCTGAGGAGCGTATGAGGATTAATAAAGCGGATAAAAGTACCGAGAGGACCACCAGGAGAGAAGGAAGGTACGCTATTCCGGGGTCGTGATTCGGGTTCGCTGAACCCTCGAATCAAGAATGGTCCTGCGTATGGTCGCGATGCTCGAAAATGGTCCTGGCTGCGGGGTGAGTCATCTGCGGCGGTGTCATCTGCCCCCGTTGCGTCGCGTCGCGTCGCGACGACCGCAGGCGTAATTCATCGGCAAGCGTTGTCGCGGTTCTTATGGGCGTGCGAGAGCGGCCGCGTCGATGCACGGTGCGTAATATCATGTAGGTGGCACTGAAATGGGTGAAGGTAACCCCGGGCACAATGGTCCCGGTACACCGCGATACCCAGCGACGCAACAAGTGTTAGCCCACGCGGACACCACCACAAGGTGCGGTGCAGGCACGCGTGCATGCACAAACCAGCCGACATAACGCACGATGGTCCGAATAAAATCAAGTCAAAATCACATGAAATCGCTTTACACAATTTACACAAAAGTGCGTGTACTCGGTGCATAAAAAGTAATGGTCGTCCGTCCTACGAGTGAATTGCCGTAAAATTGTTTATAACGAAGAAAATTGTTGTTAAAGTTCTGTTTTGCATCAACACCTACTCATCGAGAAGAGAAGAAGTTTGAAAGGATCCATATGTCGCAAAACAAATGGCCAACTTTTTCTCTTCTCGGTGACTACAACCCCTGGCAAATCCCTTCTCGAGACGAGTTTTCAGCGGAATGACTGTTCGTTTTCGCGAATCCAAGGGAATTAATGGGTTACCCCACCCTGTTCACCGTACCGTGGCCCGTATCATTTTCACGACGATGAAACTTTCACTCGAGACGCCCGTGAGGATCCCTTTGTCGTGGCATCGCGTGCCTCTTGTCGACGATTCTCACGTATTTTTCTTGCTGTATCTTTCTGGCCACGCACCACTCCAGAATGCTCCAGAATGAACCTCCGCGTCGCGCGTCGTTCTGTAATTGAATTGTGTTCGCGCTTTTGTGTTGCGCACAGTGAAACTCATTTTCTTTCCTTGCCTTGATAACGATTCAAACATCAGCTTTGATCATTATGTTAGACTTGTACGCATCTTTAAACAGAATATAGAAGAATCTGAAGAGTCAGATGCGGAGCACAGGATTCAACAAAATGGCCGTCATTTGCGGTGGACGCAACAAAAATAATATTCCGCTTAGGTTAGGAGGTCGTTGTTGCGATTGCTCTTCGCAGGGAAAAGAGCAAGCGAAAGGTCGTTCAAATCGATAAAATTGAACGGCAGCAGGTGTAATTTATACTAGCAAATGGCTGTCTCTATATGCCCGTTATCGCGCGTACGCGTGTAATTAGATGGGGCTGTCAGCGCGCTCGTTCACCGTCCGCAAAATCGCTTTCAACAAATGTATCCTATGATGGCTGCTTAGCGCGCGGCAGCTTCAACGCGATTAACATTTTAATATCTTATTTAGAACCTTCGTGGCCAATTACACGTCGAGAGTTTCGCGGGAAGTAACCGGTGTTGTGGTGGCCGGCTTCGGGCTTCAATTTCCGTGTTTTAATTGGAGATCGATACTGTTTACGACGTCAACGAAGATTTCAAGAATCGACGATACACGTGAATGTATTCTATCTAAAATATTGGAATATGGTGCCTTGTTTAAATCCGAATGGCGGATTAGCTAGTCAGAAATAGATTCGCAACTTCCTGTTACGGGATTATTCAGCTTAGAGGTAAATGCCTTGATAAATGTCAAGATGATTCACGATTCTGTTTGAAAGTGGCATAAAAACGATTTTAAATGTAATCCCGTCTCCTCGACGCAAGAGAATTTCGTTGGAGAAATCGCTGTCACGGTGAGAATAGACTAGAAACTTCCGTTCAAACTTCATCCGTTCATAACAGCAGGATTATCGACACTTGCCAAAACTAACGACCTCAAAAAACGGCCAATCATGAGAATCGCGAACTCTCTACATTCGATGATAATAATTGTAATAATTACGTCCGAAGTGTGCCACGTTAATACGGACAAGTTAAATAAACTATCGAAATTACTGTTACACGTTCGATTTCACACATCAGTCTACACACGTCGCCTAAACGATACGTACCGTCCGACCCTTAAGCTATCCGTATGAAACCGGCACGAATTAATCGGCGTACATTCAGTTTCGCTGGTCATGGAACAGTCGGTCCATTGTCGGACCCGTCAAACGATTCCGATAGATTAATTTCACCGGGAGAAATTCCGGCGGAAGCTTCTGTAATCAGTCTAATCGATCCCGCGATTGAAAAATTGTTCCGTTCGCGGCGTTATGCGTACAGTAATGGTCTTTTTACCACGTTTTTATTAGCTCGCTTTCTTGTCTGTCTGTCCGTTTGTTTGTTTGTGACTGGATTTTAAACTAACTTCCCGATGAGCTAGAGACTTGAAACTTTAAACCTAGCTCAAAACTGGATGACAATGAAATATTAAAAGAAAATTTTTTTTGAAACTGTGCGTTTAGGAGATAAATAATTAGGATTTGACTGGGATTCGATCCCGGGCCTCACTAAATATTTTGTCTTACGCAGCAACAGTTCAACAGTAGCCAACGTTTGGGCAGTATATCACGGGTTATCAAGAGAAGGTGCGGGTGGGTGTGCAGTGTCACGTACAAGAGGCTCTCGTTGCGAAAAGGAGGAGATCTACGGCAGCCTCGACCAGAATCACGCTCACGACGGATTGCAACGTTGTTTTTAACGAAACAATGCCGGGCTTTCAGGCGACGCGCGACGCGACGAGGATACGACGATGACACACTGCGTCAGCGTGTTGCGCGACGACACAGCCGCCTTTTACCATTCGCTCGCTGCGAAACGGAAATGCAACGCCGATTGAACTCGACCCTTCGCGATTCTATTGTTGAGTCTCTGCAACGTCCTACTTGCGCCCGCTGTTGCTTTAAATTAAACGCGAGTTCCGAGGTGATTGTTCTTGCCTGAGATATTTCACGGTGTTACGTAGGACACGGGAGACGTCGCGTCGTGAGTTTTGAAACAGGAGGATATACGCGCGGCCCGTGTTCCTCGCCGATTCACGCTCGTGACTCTCTGGGCCCAGTGACGAGAGTTAGGCTCCAACTGGCAGGCTGAGAACTGTGCTGGTGCAAGTCCAAATTCTCAAGATTTCAGTTAAGATTTCGGTTAGGACACAGTAATATTTTGAAAAATCAAAAATTTTTTTTTATAGAAAAATTACACTCGTAAACTTTAAATGCGTTTTTCAAAACGGTGTACAAGATATATTTCGAGTTCTACCTTAGTAATTGCATTAAAATTTTACAGTTATCTTCATTATAATATCTATTAGGCATTGACGATCGATTAATTTTCATTTTCCCATTATTTTGTTAAATATAAGTAAAAAATTAACCAATTTTCTACCGAAATTCAGTCATTACATTTAAAATATCTGCCATTTTGTTAATTTTCTCAGTAATTGAAATGTGGGATCGTCAATGTCTAGTGGGATCTAGAGAATATATCACAGGTTATGACATTTTGAGGTTTTTGGTATAGTTAATTCGATTTGTAGGAATCCTGTACAGCAGTTGGCCACCGGGAAGAAAAGATATTCCGAGCAAAGACGACGAAAGGCATAAGAACAAATTATTTTTTAGATATTACAGAGATTTTTTTTATAGGGGGAGTTCATAATATAGTAAATTGTAAACTAGTAAAATCTTATATTAATCGATCATTCACTTTTTTCTGCACTGTTGTTTAAAAATCTTATATTTTCCCCACTTGTTATTGTGTTCTAACCCCTTAATGTCATTGATTTACAGACAAAGAGGATATTATGAATGGTATATATATATATTTTCGTTTAATACGAATTATGTTCATTCACTGAACAGGACATCCTATTACCGTTTTAGAGTAGTAATAATGCAATCTATTCGAATAATTTACCGTAGGTATAAAAATACTGACAGGTTGAGAATTGTAGTGGAGCGAGTCCAAATTCTGAAGATATCAGTTGATGTAATTTATTTACATACGAAGAGGGCAATATAAATTTTATATATTATTTCGCTTAATACGAATTATGTTAATTCACTGGACAGGACCCTATTATATAAAATGCAATTGAAAAATATTACTTTGGGTCAGGATTTCTTGCCACGTGTGTCGTAGACAAGGTCCTAGTGATTTCGCAGCTGGCAGTCCTAGTGTCGGTGATGATCAACGCGAAGGGGATTCACGCGGACAACGCGAGTGTCACGGGGCCTGATATGGCGGTACAACAGCCGGACAACCGCGTCTTTGAATTGGGTCGTAAATTTTCGTAAAAACATTTCGACCGTTACGATAACGGTACGCGAGTCTGGAGGATGTTAAATAATGTTACGCAACCGTCGGGGCGTCGAACAATATTTGCATACCGATTGCATTTCCTACGAGATCGTCGTCGCCATCGGTAATGACGTAACGCCGCGAAACGGCGTTTTCTTGCGGGACTCAGAGACGAGAAAATTCTTTGATCCGTGTCCGGCGATTCTTCAGGGACGCCGCGCCGCCGCGCCGCCGCGCCGCCGCGCCGCGCCGGAGGAGCATCCTTTCTTACGTGCCGACCCGTATGCTACGCCCTCTCTTTCTCCTTTTGTGCAACGATTTCTCGTGAGGATCATTGCGGATCCCCGATTTCCCCATTCAGTTCGACTCACTTTCGTCACCTCAGAAAAGAGTTCGCCGGGTAAAAAGCGTAATTACACGGTGCCGATATTGCTTTCTCGATGCTCGCCTCGCCGCTCGTTGCCTTTTTTCAGGAAACCGGTGCCCTGTAATTGCGTCTTATAACGGTCCGTGCTAAATTGTTTATTAACGCGTCTCTCGCGGTGTTTACGGCCGGCGAGATGCCCGCAGGACGAAACGATTTCTTTCGACGGACAACTCTATTAAAGTAGCTCAAATAGAAATTTCAGATTTTGTAGATTCGGACGCATCGTAACGAAAAATGACCAATCTAGCAGGACAAAAGTCTCGTGAAAGAATCTATAGCATCTTTTCATCTGATACTTGAAATTTTATTGTTAAAATATGTATTCTTTTATTATGAATGGATTAGGGATGAAAATTATAACAATTCGTATTCGTTATTGCAGTTCGTTTCACTCGAGATTTCATGCCGGCCCTGAGAACGATTGTCCACGTCGCGGGCACTAAAACGGCCGAACAAAGCTCAATCGAATCACTTCGGAACGCACAAAGTCGAACGGAGTGTAATCGAACCTGAGGATCCACGGATTAGTTACGTCCGACTCGGGTCTCCCGATTTTAATCTTCGAATACGCATAAACAGCGTTGAATGCGCGATTGTTCTCTCCCAATGTCTGCGTAACTAACCAAAAATCAATAATTACGTTCGGTTGAAAGTAAAACTGCCTTTCTATAGGATCAAGCTCGGTAACTAACTTTCCAGTCCGCTGTTCCGTGTTTACCTCGTAATTATTCGCTTATTAAAAATGCCGGCGATGTATGATATCGGCGTGCGGATCGGCTCGTCCGACTACATATAAGAGGATTAGAAACGGGCCTCACGGACATGAGTCGTCTCCTTCGAGAGCGTTTCAGAAAATCGCGCCCGCCATCTATAAAAATCGGTATCGTCGAGGAATATCCACGGATAATAAAGATTTTCATTTTAGTCGTGAATATTAAATACACCCCGCGGCACGCCGCCGGAACGAGACACTTATAATGTACGCAATAACGAACGTGATAATGTATGCCCTCACTGCCGTCACATTTGCCTATTATGGGGATTCTGTCGGCCATTGACACTTACAGTGACTTCTACTAATATTCGGACACTTTTAAGAATATACTGAATACTTGATTAAGAATCTTTTAGAATATACTGGGATAAATAACAACTATACTGCGGATCTTTAAGCAAACTAAAAAATGTCTGTGTCGATTCCAAGACACAGAGGCCAAATCAAAATTTCTTTCTTGTTTTAATTATTTGATTAAACTGAAACGAATACGTTGATGTTCTTAAATCTTTTAAATGTGTCCACTGCTTTAAATTATACGTAGTCTAATAATAACGAGTAAATTGATTAGTGTTATTTTACCAAAGAACTGAATTTATGCGTGATTCTGAATAACATTTGACCAAAGCCGAGCCACTGCACCTCGTCGTGCATTCTCGAAACAGTGACCCACCCGAGTTTCACCGTAACCAGGTGCGTAACCTCACGCGTTGTCCCGCCGCGCCGCGAGAGAGCAGCTCGGCGGCGGCGATCTCTCGATAAGAGGTCCCCCAGAAAAGAGCGGCTCTCGTCGATCGGCCATGGAAGGTCATTCGGGGAACAAGAGGAAAGTATCGTGGAGGCGATCGCACCAATAAAGCATCGGCCTTAGCGGGTATGTCCGTTCGAGCCAGCGTTGCAGCGGCGTGTTATCGGTGTAATCGGCCGCGCCACTTTCACTAATGCGCCGTTTACAACGGACGAGTTACGCTCGTGTCGCGTTCACCCTACCTTCGCCAGGCCCCCTCCCACCTTGTCCCGCCCCCGCAATCAGTATCCGTATCCACACCTCAGCCCCAGGACGTGTAAACCAGGAAAAGATCGTTACCCGCCGCTTTCCTAATATAAGGAGGCCTAATATAAGGAGGCCATTGTAGAAATCCGCGATGCCCGCGATAAACCGTTGCCCTGGTACCCCGCTCGTGTTGTAATTTAGCCGCGTTGGCGGTTCAATTTAAATGAATTTCAAACTTATTCTCCCTGGTCCCGCGTTCCCCGCGTTCCCCGCGTTCCCCGCGTTCCCCGCGTTCCCCGATGCAACTTCGTTCCTCGTTTCCGGCGGTCGGTTCCCAGTTCCCAACGGCTTTGTTTATCGCAGAAACTGTGTAAATGGAGCAATTAAACGTCAACGTTCGTGCTGTAAATACTTCAACGGCTGGCTGTTTCTCAAGACTGAAAAACACGGCTACGGCGGCGGCGGCTGGAGATCGATCAGATATCTCTGTTTCTCTCCACGCTCGAATCCGCGGACGATTAATCCGTCTTCGGTGACGGACGTTTACGACATTGCAGTTTATGATTTACCGTCGAATCTCTATTGTGTTACGATCCACCGAATAGCTGTTTTATAGTTTCGCGTGATTAATGATTGTTTCGTAACCTTCCTCCGCGGTTTTACGCGCGGGATGGAAACCGTCGACTGTTCAGGGACACTTCCTTGACCGTGGCGGACGTGTGTTTCGCGTTTTTAAACGCATGGGAACGCGAGCGTGTTACGTCGCTTTCGATGGAAACGGTCCGCTCGATAAAAAGCAAGGAGCGTGACGCGTTCAAAATCGTATTATCGCCCCAGAAGTCTCGTTAGCGGAGAGTAAATGAGGTTTCCAATGTTCCGCGGCAAGCTTTTCTATTTGCAATTTGCAATTGCTATCCGGCAATTTTTCGAACGATCGCCGCACGTAAATGTTTCAATACCGTGCCGACCGTTAACGAGTAACGTATTGCATAAATTTTCCGAACGTGCTCGCGGGACGTTTTCCCATTATTCCCGTCGAACGCCTTAATGAGACACGGTGGAATGTTTGGAATACGTTTAGCGATCGCCTGCGAAACCTACCTGTGTGTAGACACACCTTTCCAGCGGCATACGCGCGGCTAGTCAAGGATAACGCCTACCGTGCTAAAATTAAATATCGTGGCACCTGTGGCGAGCTACGCGTAACACGTTTCAAATATAATTTCTTCGCTGAATCCTTCCGCGGCCTTGACTACCGGCTGCAAATCGACGATACGGTTTAAGCAGGAAAACGAGGATTTCCGTCACTAGCTGCATATGCATATGTACAGTAGCGCACAAAAGTTTAAGACCATCGATTATCAATTTCAATATTACGCATTTTGTAGTACTACCTTTCCGTTCGATCGTATTATAGTAACATAGTGACATGTAAATGTATACCTGAGCTCTTTGATTTCAAAGTTTCGGTCATCGTAGTTTAACAATATCAAGATTATGATGTCCGTTTCATCTACGTTCTAAAACGCGTTCTAAAACAATCGACCTTCTTCTTTGTTGACACTGCAATAAAAAAAAAAACAGTTTTAAAGTTGGTTTTAAAAGGAGAAAAAATTATTTTTTTTATTTAGTGAATGTGTTAACGATAAAATGCATAGTTTTGAACAAAATTCCCGGACGTTCTGAGCGCGGCTTGTACGAGCGTACGGTTTCGAGGATGTTTACAACCAGCGGAGCCGACAGTGGACATCTTGTCGGTGCCTGTTGTATAAATTAGAGGGATCTGGCGACAATCGCGAGAGAGGCGTTTAACGACGCTGGGAACGCGTAAAACGAGTAATTCGGAGGGAGCACGCGACCGACACGCTCCGCGAGCGAGGCTCGTCGCGCGGATAATAGGAAACACGCGACCGACCGATTAACGTTAGAAGAAGCGCAGGCAAACGAAGATCGCAGTGAAAGTAATTACGTAAACCGACAGGGGAAAGGGACGCGTCCGAACGAGCGAGGACGAAGACGGTAACCGGGGGAGAAAAAAAATGAGAGGAGCGTTAACGAACGCGCTTTATTTTCGAACGATCCCCGCATTTACCGCAATTAACCGCGGCGATCCGCTTCGATCGACGGAAAATCCGCTCGTCTTCGGCTCTTCTCGTTTTGCGCGCCGCGAGGCGAGTTTCCCATTAGCGACACCAGACCTTTCACCGTGGCCGAGCGAGAAAACGCGAGTCGTTTTTCTCCTTCGCATGAAATTGTTACATCGCGGCTCTTATCTGGGTCTCAGCCGGTGCCGGTTTCACCGCCTTGAAAAGGTCGCATCGCTGCACGATAAGCTTTGCCGAGCACCGCGGTAATTGCGTTCTTTCAATCGAAAGGAGGAAGAAAGAAAGAGTCAGAGGTGTCCCTGGGTAGAGATGGGCTTAAGCGTTGTGCAAGTCCGTTCTTGATCCCATCCCTACATCTTGGCAACGTGCATGAAGTAACCGCGGGAATCAAGCGTCGAATTTAAACTTCGAACTTCTAGAAAGCGACGGGAATCGAACGCGTTCTACCGCTGGACGTTCATAATTCTTTGACGACTTTCGCAGCTGCCCATGCGAGCTCCAACAGTCGTAGTCGGCAATGCTAGCAGCGTTTATTTTCAGTGAATTTCACGGTAATTCGTTGGCAATGAGATTAATGAGTCGGGCGCGTTGGAAAGGTGAAGCCGCTTCGCCGCGAGTTCTCGAAATGATTGGTCGGATTTTTCGTTGGTTCCGCCAGTTTCCTTCCCTGAAGGATTGAAATGGACTTTACTGCGCTGGAACGTTGTGCAAACATGCGGCTGAAAGACTCATTCTCGAGCGCTTTGCTTTCTATTTAAAATTTCAAGGATTGAGTTATGTCCATTTTACTCGGTTATTAGGTACGCCACGCGAAATTTCCGGTTAAATATCAGAATACCTGTGGCTTTGTATGATACATATGGTATGGTTGATTAGATCCTTTGAGATCTTATAACAATATTAAATTATACGTGTCAGTAGAAATTTTTGAAAAGTCAAAAATTGAAGAGGAAAATTTGTACTATAATATAGAGTTATCCAAAATAAACTATAGGAAGCTTTTTAAATAAGAAACATAATTATCAGGTATCATCTACGACAATTATGTGTGAAAGACGATATCTGTCAAATGATCACCACGACCACGTTTACAGACATCAATTGGAACACCAAAATTTTCGATGACATTTTGACATATTTGGACCGATTACGCCTTCCGACCAAAATCCACACCAAACAGTAATTTTTTTGGATGAAGTGATTGTTCTTGAATGGCTATCGGATTTTCATCTCTCCATATGCGACATTTTTGCTTATTGACATGTCCATCCAATATGAAATGAGCTTCATTGCTGAAGATGAGCCATTTGGTATTGGGTATTTTTTATCGATTTGCTGTTCAATCGTATACGACTCCATTGTTAAAACTGCCCATCATTGTAGGTTAGAAATACAAGAAAGTGACAAGAAACAAACATGGCGTTTGACAGATATTCTCATTCAACATACTAAAGATACTTTTGGATAACTCTATACAACAAATACACAATAAAAGTCGTATATCCATAGAATTGCACCCACCCATAAGTGTATCCAACAATCATAAAATTCATAGCAAGTAACTCGATTGAACTTCGCAGCGATTCCGCGTTAATTCCGTGTTCGAATGGTGCAATAATTTTGGTGGAACCATAATGCGCATTATCTCGTTCTATTGAAGGAGAACACCGTGGAAAGTTGGGCCAAGCTTTCGGTGGAAAAGAAACGGATTCTCGTGACGCCGGTATCCATTCCGGAAGACAGGCTGGCCGGTCGCGTCCGAGATTAATCGTCGGCATTAGCGGGATTTATCGGGCGTGCATCGTTTCGTTCGTGGCGTTACGGGCCCCCACGGCACTTCGATATCGTCTCGTTATTCAAAACGACATTTCGACGACGTTTCCACGGTTCTTGGTTCGCGATGCTACTCGCGCGGCGCGCCGGGCTCCATTCTTCGTCCTCGCGGGGTCTCACGGTGCTCGGACATCTCGATGTGACATCCCGATGAACCCACTCGCCACATGGGAACGCGCCGGAAATTTCGTGTTGCACGCTCGCCATTGCGCGCGCGTGTACGATGACTCAAAGTTTCTCTCAGCGTCCGCCAACATGGCGGCCGACGAACAATGAGCGCTCGAAAACGTTTACGGTGAATCCTTTTCCACCGAGATGCACATTTTTTTCATGGAGACGTTTATACTCCACACTCCCAGCCGAAAAGATAGCACACGCGTGCTCTGTCGCTCATTTCTCAGTTACTATATTTTGTGTTTGTAAATACGAGAATATAATGGGGCAGAACTCGGAGAATCCTCAATTTAAAAATATTTGTATATCGACACCAAATTATTATTGTTATATATTGTTAAATATACATAGAAATTAGAGTCCAGGAGTAGTATTTTTTATACAATATACTCATTAGTTAGATCCGACCGCGAGCACTATCTATGGTTTACTCCAGCATTTTCTCTTTTCAGAATATTTCTTTTTTTCTATTAAGTTCATTGCAACAATTGCAGCAAACTTTGGAGAGTACTCTCGAGAGCACAACTATCGACAGAAACTCTCAGATGGACATGTACCTTAACTAATACGCCAGTGAGATTGAATCGGTGAAATAGTACAATAAGCCGCCACGAACAAGCCAAGTTTCATTAAACGGATCCTGAATCTGCATGAACGCCATTGTTTTGATGGCGTCCCTTTGAGTATTACGTTTATATAAACGTAATATAAACTACTGCGTAGTTTATTTACACTAAAAGTACGCGTTTATTTTCTCGCGTACTATATTTACGTTTAGCGTTTAAGTCGATCTTGCGTAGAACCAGAGTGAAAATTCTCAACTGGCCGTTAAATACAAAAGGAACGTTTTAATTTCAGCTTGTCGACCGTTCGAAAAGCTTAACGAAGCGTTCGCTGAGCAGACGAAGAAGCGAGCGAAGAGAACAATGCACCTGTTCCAAACGAGGGAGCCCAAGTTCAAGACCTAGACCAATAAGCCATGCGTGCGGTACGGTATCTCGTCCCGTATCTCCGCTCCGAATGAAAAATTTCACGGTGCACGGAAACGGAACCGGGGACTCGGTGTTTCCTGGGTCGCCGGTCGCCTGCGAAGTTATATGAACGCGCGCGACACGGACTGTGGGCTGGAACTTTTAGGCAACGTCTCTGGTCGGAGAGCAGAAGCAGGTAAACGAACCTCGGGACGCCACCTGTAGACGATAGACCGGATAAGGCAGTAACAAGTCGCACCGGGCTTGTTATAATAAAAGGGGAGGCCGGCGGTGATGCACGCTAGGCTGAATACGAAACTTCCGGCGCGTCGATTTCCCACAGAATAAAAGCACGCTCTCGTCGTACACCTCGGCTTGACCCGCGAAAGCCGGTACAGACTGGTCCGAGCGGCCGGGGCAAGATTCAGCCGGCTAATTAGTCGGCGTTTAATCGGCTCGGCCGAGTCAAGGTCGTGTTCGGGTTGAAACGCCGCTGCCCCGACGTTTCCGGTCTCGGAGAAAGCGGCGGCGATAAAATAATTTGACAAATGGCGTGTAATTACGACAATATTTGAATTTACGGCTCGATCCCGATGTACTCGGGACAAAAAGACGGTATGAAGCGTTAGAAAAAGAAACATGGACCGCGAACGGTTGGTCACCTTTCTCTGGTCCGGCTTCTCTCCCCGTAGTCCATGCTAATGATATCAAGCGTGAAAAAGCCGCTGTTAATGGCGTTAAACGCGCGTCTTGATTTATCAGATGGTAATTGGAATCGGTTCTACTGCCCATTTAGAATTCACCTTCGTCCCATTAAATCGGCACGCTCCCTCGGCCCGGCGTTCTATCCGAGTGCAACGAGGATGCAACGTTCTCGAGAGAGGCTCCGACCGTCTCGTGGCTTCGGGTTCAGATAAAAGGATATGCATGGAAAGCAGCGGGGAACGCGGACGTCGCGCTCCAAAGACGCGATGGTATTGAATGCCTGTCGCGAACGCCGCGCCGCTTCTGACTTACTGCCGGATGAAAACCGATAAACGGAATGAAGTTTCACGACGCGGAATCGAACGTAACGGCCGTACCCCCTTTGTTCGAAAGGATGGCCATAGGTGTCGACTGCTCCTTACAGCAGACGACATTTTTTCGCGAGCGCCGCGTCGCGCCGCCGCCTCGCATCGCGACGCGTCGCGAGAAAGCAATCGAAGCCATCAATATGATTTACACGCGTCAATCGCTGCTGATTGGACGTGTATACCGACTGATTGACCTATGCTCGCAATTAGTGTAATCGAATGTCTCATTCAATCCGTTCGAATGCCGCGAATACTCCAGTTGATGGAACCATTTTCTGACCTACAGTGGGCGATGACAACCCTACTGTTTGCAATAAAAAATATTAAGTAGGGTAAACTGTACAATGAATGGCACCCTAAGCCAAAATCGTAGTAAACATCTTTCTATCTTTTTTTCGAATGATTAAACGAGCTTAACTTTCTATTATTATTATAAGCTAATAGAGATTTGTCAGCCAAATCAAACAGTTTTACGAGTCATAAATCTTTTATTATAAAGTATATTCAGTGAATAACAATGGTAAGACAATAGTCATTGGCACACTTGCTAACAGTCATAAGTGGAACTGTGTTATGAAAACTTACAACGTTGCTTTGAAATATAAATAAGAAGCAATAAAGAAATGATTTTCTATACCAGGAGTTCTTAATATTTGCCGTTTAAATCAAAAGTGCCAATAACTACTGCAGTGCCAGCAATAGTACAGTTTACCCTACTTTGAACGACTTCATTCCTTTGAAGGAAGTACAACATTTTTGGGACACCCTGTATATCTGTATATTGTGTTTAGTCAAAATTTGTTTGAAAGTAAATTGCGGGCAACCTTGGCATTGGTAGTCGTTCCCTCTCATTCCCGTCTCTCGCTTCCTCTTTCTGTGTGAACGGGTTCCATTCATTTACGTGGCGGCGTTTCTCGAGCGTTACGAAGGCACACGCTCGCTCGCTCCTCACTCCTCTCGGCGGAATCCGCTCATCGAATCCGCGGGAAACGGCTCCGAGGAGACGAGAGGGGAGGCATGACGAGAAACAGGGGGGGGGGGGGGGGGGGGCGATGCCCCCCGTGCCCGGGTACCAAACGGGTGACAAAGTCGCTTTACGAGCGTTGCTTTTAACGACGTGCTTTCGCGACCTCCGTGGCTGCGTCCGCGTCCGCGTCCACGTCCACTTCCAGTTCCACCTTGAACTTCCTGCATGAGGTAACCGGCTTCTTGTCGTATCGTCGCGACTGATCGTTTCCATGGAACGCCGCCGTTTCGCTCCGTGGCGAGGGCACGTTATCGTGATTGCGTGGGGAATGACGCATCCGGTGGGGTCATTTCCAGAAAATGTCGCCAGCCTCGCTGTCGCACCTGGAATTGGTTTAACCCTTTGCCATCTCGCGTTCCGAACTGTCTATTCGCAATCAATTATGGAGGCGGCACCGGGGCAAATTCATACATTTCTCAGTCTTTTATTTCTGCAACAGAAAGTATGCGAAAATGTTTTTTTCAACTTTTCTCTTATTACTATTACTATTGTAAGCGAAGCTTATCGAAAAATGCGTATAAAGTAAGCTATAACATCTTATTAGAATGTTGATCACTTCAATTATATAAACAGAAATTTTCTATTTAGTTCCATTTTTAATAGAAATATATTTTGTTCCAATCGAATACATAATTATTAACCCTTTGCAGTCGGAGCTATTTTTTTCATTTTCTGGATATTAAATTGATATAATAGCTTATATAACATTTGAATGTGTAGTAATTGATTAGTAGACAGAGGATCTTTATGCAAAATAAAAATTTTCTACCTGGATTACAACAAACTGGGACTAAATAGAAATCTATTTCCTTTCTTATAATATGTAGTAGTTTGAAAGTAATATAATAGTATTTTTGAATTCTTCTAACGTGTTTACTATTTTAAATTACACTTACTCATTTTTCTCATAATTGCATAAAACCCGCTGTCTATTGATTAGATACCAACATATTTAATAATGTAAACAATATTGTGGATAATGATACAGCAATTTTTAGTGGTGACTATGTGAGTCACCACTCGAGTTCTAAGGGATAATTTCTCTTATTAAACATTAATTCTTCTTCGAAACAAAATTTAGAAATCATGGAGAGGTTTAGAAGTATTTACGTGAACACAGCTCGTAGCATACTTGTCAAGGAGCGTAACTGCATCCGACTGCGTTTCGTTTATCGAATTATCCGATAACACGCATCCTTTCTAATGTTATTAACGCTTCAAAGATTCGTTAATATAGATATCCCCGAGCCGGCATTTTGTAACTTTCCCGCTACCATAAGGCCTTGCTAATTTTATAGCTCTTCCTCGCTAATTTAACGACTGCTCTCACCGCTTTCAATGCTACGCCCGGCACCGTTCATTGTTTCTACAATTAGTTGTAACGTTTCGCACGCTTTTCGGTTTCGTGCTGGATCGTTTCAATCGGGATCGGTTTCATTCATTTTATAAGGAAAGCCCGAGCCCCAGTTTTTGCTCGTCTGTTCTAGAGATTATTCCGGTTACGGAAAAATCTAGCAAACCGGTGAGAATAGAGAAACCATTGTCTTCGGGTGATAATTTCACTCGTTCAGCTTATTCGAAACTTTAACGAACCGCTACTACTACATACATATGTATATCGCGGAGGAAACAGCGATCTGTGCAGATTGTATCAGCAAAACGCCGCCGGCAACTTACTCACAACCTGTTGTTAAGAACCAGTTTCAATGGCGTGTAACAGTCCAAAAGAATATGTTTCCTCGATTGTTTTAGAAAACATATTCTTTCGGTCCTGACCATGCTAAAGCACCGATCAAAGTAATGCAGCGACTTCATTACAGATATTAAATCTTTTATGAACATTTCAAAGGAACATCCTTGCTTGTTAAACAATTATTCCTCCATAATTGGATGAAATTCCCGTCGAGCTCTTTATTAAATTTTATTCGTTAACAATACCGTAGAAATCTAATTACAGATATAACAGCTAAATAAAATAACGACCCATATGTTAACACAGATTTCTACACAAAACAATTGGCTGATTAAGAGATGATCCAATTTAGGGGATAACAAAATTCCATTGATATTCATCTCGGGTACCTGCGCTTTCCACGATTGCAATTGTTTCGTCGGATATTCTGCGCAGATCGATGTTTAATTAAATCAAATTACCAATTTGAACGGCGCGCACACGTTCGCAACGCGCAGACACGCGATGCTTCTTCCATTACGTCGCAATTCGGGTCGCGCGATTAAATACAAATTATACTTTGACCGCGTTTTCCATTTCTCAGCGTGTGTAGAAGGCGAAGAAATCGGCGCGCGGCGCGCGGCGCGCGGCGCGAGGGAATTAAAAACGACGAGAGGAACAGGTCGCAAACGTGTACGTAAATAGACGCGAGAGAGAGAAAGTGCCGGCCTAACAATAAGTGGTAGCGCCGAGGCAAATTAGTCGGATGGATAGTGGACGAATATACACCAGTTCTTTTCGCAGCCGGAACAATAATTATAGGCGGCACGGAGGAAGGTCGGGCGGCTGCAATTTCGCGTTCTGCTCGGTCATTGCTACGATATTCCGCAGTTTTGCAAAGCTGTTTTCCCGGAACGGCGGCCGAGTCACCGCACGCGAGAAAGTGCGAAAAATTCACACGAAGAGTCGACTGTAATTCGAAAAATCGCTTTTCCTCCGGTGCACGATAGGATATTTGACCCGAGCAGTCGGAAAAAAGGCGATTTCAAAATTTTCCGTAAGTTGTAAAATTTTTACTGAGAAATAAGACTTCAGTATTTTTTTTTTTATTTGTACACCCGTTAACGGGGTAGACCCGTGCGGGATTCGCCTTCTCATTTCTCGATAATACAAAAATGGGATTTCTCAGTAGTCAAAAACGCTAGATAAAAGAACGATCTAGGGCGCTATCTCCATCAAAAATCCAATTTTTGCGTTTGCGAGGCGTAATTTGCATTATTCGGGAGTATAGAACTGTGCATGTACAATGTACAGTGGCCGGAATTAATATTCGGACGCTCTAAAAAAGACGATAACTTTTTTAATATTGTACTATACGATTTGAACTTTTTTGGGAAGTTAGAACAATTAGTTTACCACAGGATGTGAAAAGAAATTTTTTCAAAAATTGCAATAGATCGGAATTGTAGAAAAAAATACTAAAAGTTGCATTTTACAATTTTTTTATGTGGGCCTATATTGAAAATTTAAGAAATACGTTTTGTATTCGGACCACTGTGCGGCGATGGCGGAAGGGGCGTGCAAGAAATGATTTTCGCGCTAACTGTTTTTCAACGTGGCCGGACGTCAAGGTGTTGTGCCACGTTACAAGAAAGTCATCAAGACGTCCGTCGAGGGATCCGCAGCGGCAAAAACGCCGCCGTTACGGGAACGAGTCGCGCCGCAGATTCTTTTTTACAGGGTGCGCGTATAATTGCTGGTTAGAATCGCGGTGGATCGGTTGATCGGTTGATCGAGCGTCGCGGGATGATCCTCGATCGCGGAGAACCGGAAATGCGCGTAACCGTCGACGTCACTGTGAAATCCTCGCGTGATTGCACGAGCTCGTGTCAACGCATAAATAATTATTAAATTCGCAGTGATCTGGGTCACGAACGGATCGATGAGTTTCTTTTTATTTCTATTATATTTTTAATTATCTGAAAAATAAGGAATCAGCTACGAAAAATCGCTTTCATCGTACGCAACACCAGCGGAAATGATAAACGTCTTAAAGCTCTCGTGAACGCTGAAGGAAATAAACATCGTCGGAATATATTGCTCAGAACTGTAGTATTCATTCGTTTGGAGAAACGATGGAGATCGATAGTGCACTCACTCAACAGTAGAAACGAGATCTAGCTGAGGTCGGTAACTTTACGACTCTCCCCTAAATTATTCGCCTCGTTCAATCCGGGATAGTTGACGCAGTTATTAGCAAACGCACGCTGCAATAAAATGGAGCCCGTTCAAACAGCTCAACGAGCACAGGCTCGCCCGCGTTTCCCTGTGTGCTCATAACCGAACGTAAATGGATTACTCCACTTAACCGATCCGGAATCACGGGGGAAATGAAATTGGCGCGAGCGCGATGAAAAATGTATTTATTTTGGTTTCGCCGGGGAACAAGACCACCCATCGATACAAAGTACTCGCAATTATCCGTCGTTTATAAATTGCGCGAGTCACCGCCGGCTCAAATTGGAATCCCCTTTAAGGAACGCGGGCAAATTAAGAGGCGAGCCCCTTAAGGGCAAAGTTAATTGATTACAGAGATCTCCGGAACCGGCACAGGCGTGCTCCGACCAAATTGTCCATATTAATTTCGAATCCCGAGGGATCTTCCTCGTGGAACGGAAAAGAAATATGGTCGGACTGGGATCGTGTTTGTGTCCATTGACTAACTACGAATTGCTTTTTTCGGTAAGAAAATTATGTTACAAAGACCAGCAATAAAATCATTTTTTCATTGTTTTTGATTGTTCTCTTTGACGTTTCTGAACACGTCATGCCAGCAATATTTTCGATTTTCATTTCTCGTTTAAACTTATCAGTAGACTGTGAATCTTTATGCAAAATAAAAAATGTTTGCATTGTTTGCCAGAACACAGGAGCCAAACAGAAATTTCTTTCTTCTTTTAATTGTCTTATTCAGCTGAAATTAATATACTGATGTCCTTGAATCTTCTTACATCGTCCACTGCTTTAAATTGTACGTGCTCATTTTTGTCATAAATGCATAAAATCCGCAGTCTATCTATCAGCCTTTGTTCCTTTATTGAGCATCAGTATTATTTGAAATGAGGATATGTGCACATAAAAATGGTCACGTAGTGAAAGTCACGGTCAGTGTATGTCTCTTTGATGCCTATAAATGTGTAATGTGCAATTGTCATCCACACTTGAAACTTTCGGTTTTCGTTTAGACTGTTCCAGCCTTTGCTTTCTTCTTGGACATCACTTTCTCCTTCTAAACGAAGTTCGTTAATAAATATACAATTATTGCTTGAACGCCTGATATTAGTAGCTGAAGTTGCATCGTGCAACTCTAAAAGCGAACTGTTTGCCGACGTTTAAGGAGAAAAGTGCAAATACACTATCACCAAGAATACCGATGTATCATTTTCAACTTATCAAAATTATCGAAGAAAGCAGCTATTTGGCTTGCTCGTAGCTGCTTCGATCCGAATGTTTATATAACAGTTCGAAACGGTTGATTTCCTCTGTGCATTTGTAGTATTATCTCGTGGCACTTAATTAATTTGGAGGTTCGACGGATGTAGAAGCGTTCGAATTCTCTCTGTGGCGTTTCCACTGCCATTCTTGCCTCGAGTAAAAATTTCCGTGGCCGCTCGCACTAATCAAGCACGCCTCCGAGCAATCAGCACGATCGAACACAAGCAGAAACGTGGCGAAGATCGACCCCCGGTAAACAAATGCCGCGCTGTGCCATTCGATGGCGCACTGGTCCGAGTGAAACACTCCTCGACTTCCGTCTTGGAGGCCCCCGTAAAAAAAAGAAGAAAAACGCCCGGCTTAATTGTACAAAGGAGAAAGCTAATTAGTAAAATCCAATTAGCCGTGGCATCGCTTTCGCGCGCCACGAGAGATCCGAGCTCCTAATGCGACGCGCGATTTTGGCGGAGAGATGGTAATTAGCCTGGCCGTTCTCGTTGACATCGGACACGCTCGCCATTTACGATTGCCATTGTGAAACGAACGGGTTGCAAAATTTCGTAGCCGAGCAAGTTTAGTCCGAGCATGTGTCTCCGACTATAATGTGTCGGGCAAGGTCTGGTTTAGGTCAAATGATGCAAATCCGTTAGGTAATCGGTTTATTTTAGCGAACGCCAGCCTGGTCGCGGTGAAAGCCGATGGATGTCTGGAAATGAAGTAATTGATTTTCCTGAAAAACTGCTTAGATTTCTACCGGCGCGGCGCGCGCTGAGGTCAATCTAGGAGTGGCTGGGAGTTGAACAGACCCGCCAAGCTGTTTGCGATGTCATCTCTTTCGAATTTCTGTCTATCTCGAGTTGTCAGACTTCCGACGAATCATACCTTGTAACGCGCTTCTCGTACTTTATGACCGCAGTTATAGCTGAGGAGTTTGATTAATAAACTAGTGTTTTATTTATCATAAACCTAGTTTATGTAGTAAAGTTTATTAACCCCTCATCCGGAATATGACAGCCTACACGAGGGTATGCGACGCGCGTTTGGAAAGCGAGGGGACGAAAAATGCCGCAGGAAGGACGACGTTCAATCGCGGGACCATTATTGAATCTTATCCCTCGGGACTACAAAGTTATCGCAAGGAGAGCGAATCAAATAGAAAATATTCAAAGGATCCCGGCGTCGTCGGGGGGATCAACCGAGAAAGTTTCGAATCCCGGGATGAAAGAGTTTATTCTCGAGGCAGAGCAACAGCAGCGTTGGCTCTCGATCTCTGTTAGCCGCGTTCCTTGATCCTGTAAGCGCACACGCCCTTCCCATATCGGTCTTTTTTCTCGTCCGGTAGTGTCGCTGACGTACACGCGGCTGGAACCCGACGTCCTCGGTGGAATGCATTTCAGGTACCGGCGGCGCTGTACCAAGAATTGGGCCCGTCGCCCTCCGAGGAATGCAACCGTCGGGTAATGTCGTTTCGCGATTATGCTCTAGCACATATTCTCCGGGACAAGTACGTGCCTCCTCGTAGGCCTGTATCCCACGTGTAACTTCATCGCCACGTCGGCGCTACGAGGTACGCAGATCGTGCATCCAGATACGAAATGGCATACGTGCCGGGCCCCGTTCCCAACAGGCGGATCTCCAGTTTCGCTGGTAGCTCCGGCGAAACTGCCAACCGTGCCGAGGCTCCTCGGTGCGCCTCCCTTTGTTTCAACCCGTGATTTTTTTCACCTTCACGCCTAGCGAGCACACAGCCGCGCCGAACGACACCGGTCGAATCACCAGGCATTCGTAATTGCCGTGACACGGTAAATATTTGACGTCGCGGTTCGCACACGTTCTTCGGGCTATGGAGCATGTGTGGTAACCAGAAAGCTCTCATTTACATTCCATCTATGCTACCGGAATCTATTATTGCTGAGATTACTTGCAGTCCTATTGCTGTCACCTGTGTCCTATGTCTGTCTCGTTTTTGGTAACATGTGTAGTGGCAGTTTACCCATGACGAAAGGGATCGATCAAGTCTCTGTCGGTGTAATTATTCTGTGATTATTAGACTGCGGATCTTTATGCAAACTAAAAAATGTTGACATTGATTGCAGGACACAGGAGCTAAATTAAAATTGTATTCTTCTTTTAATTTTTCTATTAAGCCGAAACTAATACATTGACGTGCTTAAATATTTTTAACATGTCCACTGCTTTAAATTGAACGTACACATTTTTGTCATAAATGCATAAAATTCGCAGTGATTGTACAGAGTAAATATTTCCTTACATCGATCGTAGAGTTGTTAATAAAAAATATATTAATGCTATCGGCGCAATGGTTCGATCAATTGTTATTTAAAAGCAATTTTGCAAATTACCAAATTAATTTCAACGTTTCGATCTTAATTTAGATCATTTTCAAGAAATAATTGTGTCTGTAAATTATTATATATTATGATATTTTATGGTAATATTAACTGACGCCGAGTAGAGCTCCTCGCTGTCAGAAGTAAGTTCCATTGTATTCTTCCGAAGCCGACTGGAAGCTCGAGCCTGGTGTGTCGTTCCCACCCAGTCTAGGGTCCCTAGGCCGATCTAACGGACGTCGTTGGCACGGTGACAGCGTAGCCGCCGGTGAACACAGAGGTCACGCCTGCAAGGGCCACGGGATAATGTCAAACGGCCGTAAATTACAGCCGAAGCGAATCCTCGCCGCCATATAACGTGGGAGTCAGAAGGCACAGAGCCGGGACATAATCGTGCAGAGGGATAACTCGTCCGGACTTTCCCCTCGTTTATTATTTTCACGATTAAACGGGCCGTACCCCGGGGCCTCGCGCTGTCACCTGGACGAAAGGTCGAACCATCCACCTTCGTCGATAGGTCGGTATCGTTAGCGAGGCTCGTCCCTCGCTTAGGCTCACTCAGAATGTCGCACGGTTGCTGCCGGACTTTTTCTTTTTCATTTTTCCCTTTCCTCACCTTCCGCACAATTACAGAGGCGCGCGTGTGTATTGCGTGGCAAACAGGTAATGTGTTCCCAACGACTTCGTGAGATTTCCGTCGAGATGTTCCTGAAAACTAGCGGTACCTCGGGTGTATCGTAAATTCGAGTCTATGGAGACGGTCGCGTAACGGGGATCAGCTGATTCACCCCGCGCTAGGGATTTTTGGACAGCATAGCCCGGAAACGACGCGACGATGAATTTTATCTGGCTGGTTTAACCCCTTGTGCTGTCACATGGAGTCAGACTCGTGATCAAGATTCTAATTCTGGTTGTGTTGTACACACGTTGAGGAACACATATACTGGTAGAAAATGCAGGAAAGATTAATTTTTTGAAAAGCCAAAACCAAAATGCCTCGTTGAAGATACGAATGCACGCAATTAGATTTTCTGCATTTATGGAAAAAACGAGTTGGTGGAATTTAACCCTTAGCATTTCGCATAAACATTCGCAGTGTAGTCATAATCATGGGTGCACAAGCTAAAGTTGCAAAATGTTGAAAGAAAACGTTGAATGAGAACAGATCGTTGGTGAACAGTGTAACCATGTGAATCATTTTCTATTTATCCGGCGCTGATTGCGGATTAAATACAAGTCGCTCGATCGGTTTTACGGCGTGACAGAGATTGGCAAGCGCGTCAATGAAATCGCGGCGCATACGAATGGTGGTCAGCGGCGCAAAACAATTTCCGTCCGAGTCGCCGTGAACGTGATAGACAAGCAAATCCAGGCTGGAGACCGATTGATCCGAGCGAGTGAACATACACTATTATTATTGAGGGAAAAAGGAATAGCTCGCGGCTCTCGCAGCCGCTCCGGCACCTCCAAGAAAGAGCGATCATCTCCTGGAAGGCGTAAACGCGCGCGAGGGCAGTTTAATTTACCGGCGCGGCTTCACCGCGTGTTTGCTCGCGTCCTTGCTAAACGTCTGCCGCAAGAGGCAATCTATATTTTTCATCGGTTCTTGGCAAACCACTGCACAGTGCGATATTTCGCCCAAAAAGTCGGAAATAAGTCGATTTCAAAATTTTGCGTAAGTGGTAAAATTTTTGCTGTCCGACTCTACTTCATTGAAAGTCGAGAGATCTTATAGCATGCTTGCGATTCATTCAGTAGCGATTTTCAAGTGTTTTAAGGAAATTGTGTAAATTCACATTGCAGAAGCATTTCAAGTGGGTATACAGAGCACTTTCGCACAGATTTCATTTCGTTATCATCTAAATAAATTAGTATACAGGCTGAATCCCGAATCGTGATCAGTAGAGATTACTCTGTTGTTAGCTGTCCGATCGAAAATGTTTTTCTCACATATACATGGTTTCAAAAGAACTTTCACGTGATTGCAGCAAATTTTTTGTAAAAGAAAATTAAAAAAGCAATTTTCTTGCAATTTTCTAAATGTTATAATACATTTCCGAATTCGCCTTGAAATTCTCTAACAAATAGGTGTATTCGCAAAAAATTGGAGGTGACTTTGAAAAATTATAAAAAAAAGAGTTGACGAAAAATTTGTTGTAATCACGTGAAAGCTCTCTTGAAACCATGCTATACCTGATAAAAACATTTTCGATCGGACTGCTAATAACAGAGTAATCTCTACTGATCAGAATTCGTGATTCACCCTGTAGATATTAATATTTGAACGTAATCAATCATTCTGTAAGTTCTTTTACGATCATAAGACTTCATTGACGATTTTGTTATACTATTGAGTAATATCCAGTGTTCTTTCTGGTACCATTACATTCGATAAAGGTTTGTGATCATAGTGCGAGAAGAATTAGTCCCAGATTTGTACACACTCAAGATTTATAACTAATTTACAATATCCCAATGTGGACTGGACCGTATTTGTACAACCGAGTAAAAGTTTGGTAGCACTAGAAGATTATACATGAAAAATCTAGTATTTACATTTATTTATTTTTACACGCGCGACCCACTGTCAGAGCGCTTTGTCTACCAGGACACCTCGCCGGTGCCGTGAAGATTTGAAATTCCTTCGGTTTCAGCGAGCTCATCTATTTGCCAGCGGGATTCCGATTGTTAGACGTGATCCGACTGTGTCGTTTTGTATCGGCGAATCGGGGTCGTTGTGTACGGCATAAGAAGCGAAACGAAGACGAAGAAAAAGTAGACAGGAAGCGAATCCCGCGACAGGAATAGAGTTTGAACGAATAGGATTCCTGAAAAAGCTCGCAGAAATATTTCTCTCCGACCAGGACGTTTAATAAATGATGTCGATCGTTTTGTATCGGTCCGATCATAATGCTCGTCTATCGCCAGGAAATGAACTGCTCGAGGAATCGCCTCGGAAGTTCACGGGATTGTCGAAATGTTCGCCGAACGTTCTACCCGGCGCGGCTCGGCGCGTGCTTGTGCAATTTTTCAACGTTGCACGCTTTTCAATCGTCCGCCGTCAATCATTCGCACCAGTTTCCAGAGAAAGTATTAAAACTTGGCGAGGTGAAACCCGGAGAGACTCGAAATTTATTTCCTTCTAATTGTACACTTCCAGGCTATCTTCCAGACCCGCGCCGATGCAATCGGACTTTCTAATTAAAGTGAATCTTGATCGCGCTGCCGATTTTTGACGGCGCCAGAATCGCGCGGACTCTCGCGACGATGCGATCGTTTTGACAATGCGGAGCAAACGCGGGAAGTTGTTGTCGTTTGCGCGTTAGTCCGACGGCATTCCTGTTGCCAGAGTGCGATGACATTTCCAGACAACGTGCATTGGGTGTATCTTAAAAATAACACTACTTTCATGCCTTTATTTTAACATATTTGCACCGGATGACGCACACATATGCGAGTTTCGAAATTCTACAGACATCTGTCTTAAAATAACTGGATGAAATTGGATTCTAAATGGATTAATTGATCAAGTAATTTCAAACAGTGGAAACATTAGAAGAATTGAAAAATACTGTCATATTGGGTTGGCAAGAAAGTAATTTTGGTATTTCAAGCTGAAATAGAGATCAATTTCTTTATTCAAGCAATGAAGTGTAATGAATAAGATATTTTCTCTTTTGTTCGATGAACTTTTGCCAAAAAGAATAAATAAGAAAATATTTTATTGATTAAAGTTCATCGCTTGAACAAAGAAATTCGGTTATTTCACCTTAAAATACCGAAATTACTTTCTTGCCAACCAAATATTATTTTCAACTTATTAAACATATTAATAAAGAAAATAAATCTCTATTTCGCTCCAGATTTTTGCAATTCGGGTAAAACATTTTTATTTTGCATAAAGACCCGGCATTATAACTAGATTGCGGATCTTTATGCAAAATAAAAATGACAATATTCTTGGATTTTCACTGATATTTTTCACTGTTTTATATCTCAACCAGTTAATGTTTTCATAAATGCATAAAAATCCGCAGTCTAGTTGTAACAGACGTTCCAGGAGTGAGACATATCAGTTGGCTAAACAGTTATAGTGGTTTCTCGAACGTAACGTGGGAGATTAACACGCGAAGAAACATCTGTTTATATAATCCCTTTCATGGTAGCATATTTTGACGTCTATTAAATTTATGTCCACATTTATGTTTATTGCACACTCTGTACATCCGCCGTGTCCCGGCTATTACCAGCAACCCTCTCGTATGCAATTAAAACGTAACTCGCGCTTTCCAGCCGGGAAACACGTAACGCCAGTTGTCCGGCTGGCATTTTTCCATGATATTCGTGTTCCTGTGACAACGGGCCGTCGATGACTACGGATTATATCACTAACGACCATCCTGAGACTCTCACTTTTACGAGAACGAGCGCCGCTTTCGCAATCGTGTTTTGAGAATTCGCCTCCCTCGCTCGCCTCGCCGAGAATGTACATACTCGCGAAACCGGGCCGGGCAACGGGCCGTAATTTTTATTCCGCACGATAGCCGCCGTGTCTTTGGGGACCGTCGAAAACTGGAAAACACCGGTCGCATTTTGTTAACGCGTATCTTATCGCGCAATGAAACGACAAATGTTTTCGTTTGCACGAGGTCCGGTTGTTCGGAATTAAGCAATTCGGCAAGTTCATTCTGACGAATATTAATGCGGGTCCCCTTTTAAGGCATCGACTCTGACCCCACGTACGCTCAATTTATAATTATAGCTGCGACAAGCCGTTCGCTTTCATTACGACCACGGTTAAATGAAAATGATTGGCCAACGTTTATCAAGTTACGCGTATTCAAACACCTATGATCTAATTAGTCGAGATCCGAATCAGGTCCGAAACAGGTTATCAATAGATTGCGGATCTTTGTGCAAAATAAATGTGCTGTTTATTTTGAAAGTGGCCCAAGTCCATTTAAGTTTAAATTGATTTCATAGTTTCTCTGCGAATCTAGAAGAACTAGATTAGTAAAAAAGATTGCAGAGAAAAATTGATTTTCTGACGGTTCAAAAAATTTCCTAAATTCCTCGGTAGTGGTTTCGATCGCGGAAAATCGCGATTAATTAGCGAATGGGCTGGCGCGCGTTCGCTCGGCTCCTTTCCCATGAACTACTCCATAAATACATATCCGTAGATTTGCATAAACATCGGCGTTCTGGTGATCGGACTTCATACAAGGAAGCGCAGAGAGATTTCAACGTGGGAAACGGCGGGAGGACACGCGGCCTCGGCTCGGCTAGCGATGAAATCCAAATTAGAAAGTCCCGGTGTTCGCGCTGCGAGCCAAGGGAGCGCTCCAGGAACTTTGGCGGGATCGATTGTCATGCGCCCGGAGCTTCAGCAGAATTTCGAATAGCAATTCGAAAACGCTCGAGGACCGTGGCGAGAAATGAGAGAGCCGCGGAAAGCAAATGTTAAGCTGCTGGCAGTTTCGTGCGGGACTTGAATGCTACTAATATAATTTATTAATGTTGCTATCGATGCACAAGAGGAGCTTCGAGTCTTTCTTTCTAAAAGAACTTTCTTCGCTAAAAGAACACAAACGTGTGCTTGCCCGACATTTCCCTGACACGGGCGTCCCTCTGTCGATGTAGGTGACCTCGTCTCTTAATTACCATGGGGTTCGCTTGCACGTAAGAGCGAGTTTAACTAATTTTTACACGAACGTCGCTCGTTGCCTCCGCGCGGAGAGATAGCTTCATTAGCGCCGCTTCATCCGCGCGCTGCAGTTTAGAAAGCGGCCGATGAACGTGCAATATGTAGCAGAACAGGCCACGAGCTTTCCTGCCTATCGATCTGACAGACTGTGACAGACAGAACCGTGACCGAGCTTCCGAAGGATTTACACTGCCGGGATACATGGTAGGACGTTTCGCGTACTCGAATATTTCGCACAATTAACCCTTCTGTTCATAACCCATTTGGGACTTTGAGCTAGAAACTTTCTGTGAGAACCCGATAAAACTTTAGACCCGTTCGGATGCTCGTTGTTTAATTCATTTCCGATCGGTTTACTACTGTGCAAACGAAAGAAGCACCCAGTATAATTATAAGATACAATGACAAACAATATCTTTAAAGAGATGATACATGACAAACAATGATTGATTTATTGCATTTAAAGTATTAGATAATCCGCAATAACACATATTCTCAGAACTAGAATGGTTAATGTTTTCGGCGCAAAGGTTCGATCGTTTGTTACTACATTTTATAAAGCAATTTTTATTATTTGAATAATTCTAACATAATAAATTTGGAACCGGTCATTTTGACCGGTGATGGTAGCTTTAGTGTTAAATATGGCCGGGTGCTTCTTTCTTTTGCACAGCAGTGTATTTACAGTTGAAAAAATGAAGAAGAAATCGACTTCGAAGTTTGCGACACGAAGTCTGCTGTTAATAACTTCTTAACAAAACCGCGGAGAACATTTTCGTAACGGAAAAATTAAAATCAAGTGTAACATTTTTGAGATACCCTGTATTGGACGCATAAAGTGTACATGTTCGTTTGATGACACGAAATATTCAAATGTAATAAACGTTCTACTATTTTGTCTGACACTATAGCGACTCCGCTCGATTCATGCGAGTTGATTAGCCAGTGAAATTGAAAGATAGTGTAGTGAGTTTATTAACAGATCCGCGGCCGTTGATGGACAGTTACGTCTTTTTGCAGGCAACACCTGGCTGCCTCTGACGTCGAATTATGACATTTCGTGTCCGAGCCGCAGTTGCCTATGCAAATCCCCATTTTGACAGACAAACTTCAGGAGAGCGAAGTTAAGTGACAGTTTCCTGTAATAGTAGTTTCACGCGCAAAAAATAACCGAGAGCTATTGAATTCTATTGAATCTTGGGTTTTGTCGTTCTTTGAAAGCCTGCGCATATTCGTAAGACATGCAATCTACTCTTTAGACAGCGGAAAGGCATAATAAGTACGTAGCGGAATTGTGAGTGGAATTGTGAGGAAGCATGAAATTCACTTGCTTTTATATGTGCATATAGCGAATAAAATCCTTCATTCCACATTAATAATTCCAATTCGAGATGGGGTTTAAGAGAATACAGTTTTATGGGGATTTCCTGCGTATTTTTGTAAAGTCTTTTATTGTTAGAGATGTAAGTGCCATTACCAATCATGTGGGGCATAAACAGTTTTATGATACCAACGCACAGTGGGCGAAAATGCCAATCCAGCGGGTCAAAACTATTTCAACATTATTTTAAGATTTAATGCCATAGTAAAGTAGATCACTGGATTCGTTTTGACATTAGCTACAACAGTATGTAACGAAAAATACATAGTGGTATGGAAAACATTTAGGAGGTCTCATAATTTGTCAAAAATGCTCTTTAGAGTTTCGTGTGTAGCTCAGGATTCCAGCTTTCAATTGAGATAAAAATTAACAGTGTATAAAGTGGTATAATGTGTTACAAGTCTAGTTGAAGTTCGGAATATGTAGAGATAAAATTACATGTTTACTATTACGGGGGCTTAAAAGGTGGCTGAAACATAATGTAGACAAAAGTAATTTGCAAATATACAGTGGCTCCCACTAATATTCGGACAAAAGGAAGACAACATTTTTAATATTGGACGATTTGAAATTTTTTGGGAAGTTAAAAAAAATCCCAAAAAATTTCAAATCATATAGTATATAGTCCTTTTCAAAAAAGGATGTGAAAAGAAATTTTTTCAAAAGTTGCAATAGATCGGAATTGTAAAATTCGGAAAAATTTTTCCATTACAATTCGGATATATTTTTGAAAATCTTTTTTGTAGATCATTTAGTAAACCAATGCTTCTAATTGCTTAGAAAACATCAGGTAATTTGGTACAATTACAAAAAAGTTATTCTGTTTTAAAGGGCGTACTTAAGGGAGACTTATTTTACCGAGTGTATGTAAATCTGGAAAGGGGGCGAGCCATAGCGATCTAAATATCGGTACGAGGATCGGCAGGAGCGCGCGAGACGTTTTAATGGAATAATAAAATAAATAGAAAGTACGTTTGTTTTTATCATTTAAACAGTTAAACAGGCTTAGAAATCGGCGATCCCGAAACATTAGATATTCCGAGAAAGCGCCACCGCGGCGGCGCGGCGTCTCAGGGCCAAGGATAAAAATTGCGGGCTTCAGCAAAGAAACTGGAAGCACGAAAGTAAAAAGGAAGGCTCTTCGATCCTCTAACGAAGCATTCGGCACACCGGAAATGCTACTCAAGTACGCGGCCTTGATCAGAAGAAGACAGTGATTTCCTGCTCCCGTTCGTCTCTGGAGGTTCTCCGGTGCGACTGCTCGTTCCGTTTGGAAAAGAAAGCGTGATTTAGAGAAAAGGATCTTCCGTTGCGGATCTTGTCGCGAAATTCCGGAGAAACGTGTGTGCTTTCTTAAGTGGACGTAAATCCCAAGGTTTTCTTTTGTACGTGTTACCGATACTTTCATTTTCTGTATCTCGTGCCAGCGATTTTTCATTTTACACCGCTAATGACGAAGAATTAATTATGGGACTGGAACGTTCCCGGATAAAGGTGATTACAGCATATTCGACTATGAAGATATACTTATTAACAGGATGAGTTATAAATATCGATTTTGTTTTACTGTATTCTCTTGAAATAGTATGTCTTCAAAAACTGGTCAACTTATGCGTTGTAAGTAGACTGCGAAGTTTTATGCAAAATAAAAATTATCTGTATCAATTGCAAGAGGCAGGAGCCAAATATAAGGGTATTTCTTTTTTTTAATCATTCTAAGGAGTTGAAAATAGTATATATCGATATGATTTATTGAATAGCTCTTCATAATATGTAATTGTGAATTAACAAATTTGGAACCCGTCATTTTAAATTTAAAAATTTTCGGATGTAGAAAAGAGGAGCCTAGGTCGAACCTAATTTACTAATCGTGATTAACACTAAACCTAGCATCACCGGTCAAAATGACCGTTTCCAGATTCTTTATTTCACAATTATTGAAATAACAAAAATTATTTCATAAGAAATGAGTGTATAGATATAGCTCTAGTAGATCACTTATTACAATAGAAGCCGTACAAAGTCTAAATACAATCAAACTTGTCATTTTTATAAGGAAACATCTACCAGTTACTTTCAAGGCTCGGTACTTTTAGTGTTAATCAGCACTATTCACAACTAAACTGCGAATTTTATGCATTTATAACAACGTTGGGTATGCGTAATTTGAAATAGAAGATCGATTAACAGAATTTAACAGAATTAATATTATATATACACACTATAAAAATGGCTCAAATGTTCTAGGAAATTTAAAGAAATAGAATCTAAAAAGTAAATAATTTAAAATCGTAACTGTTTTTAGATCACTGCAATTAAGCAAGTGCACACGTGTGTGCGTTTCTCATTATAGTGTTTGCTACCTATTATTTTCAATTTTGTGGATCCTGTTTCTGCATTCGCCGACAGACTTGCACGAGTCGAGCATAATTAACTCCCGTTCGTATTATTACGGAGTTTGACAAGTTGTTTGGTTCGATATCAAAGTCGAAGTATTTATTTTAATTGAGCCACCGGGCTGGCGCGCGAGGATAAAGCTTGTGTGTGCTTAACAGTACCGGGAGGCCCTAAATAAGAGAGTGAAGAATCCGGTATCCTCTCACCGCGGGATCGAATTAAGCGTACCCTGCGCGGCGCTCTTTTTATTATGCAAAAATTTCTCTTAATTATAGAGCTCCAAATAACGATCCGGGAATGTTGATTGCGAATATCTGCAATCGCTTTGCCCGCGAATATTTCGGGAATATGGATGGGGCAGGAACCTTTTACCAAGCGTTCCGTTCGAGAGAGATTACGAACGAAGGCGCTCGAACGAGGGCCTTTAGAACCAGAATTTTCGCAATTGATACTTCTTCCATGTTTCAACCGCATATTAAAATTATCTACACATCTTACACGAGCAGACTGGTCACGATTGAAACGTCGACTGGCGAGGATACGACTTGATTGATGCTGCTCTATACGTTTAAGTGTACACCTGTCAATGTGTAAAACATGATTAAATATAAAGTTACGAACAGCTATAACGAACTCGTTGTAAAAAATGGCTTCCAGGTTTGATTAGGCGCGGGGAAACGAAAATGTTTCCGTTGAAGAATTGTTGAAGAATTCCGGTGAAGTTGTTCTAAAGTTTTATTAAGTTCGGACGTTTTATTTAAAAATCATGATCCACGTATCGAGCCTCTGAGCGTGATAATAAATAATCGAATGAAATATGCACATCTTTGCCTACCTAACTGGAACATGACTAGACAGCAGATGTCTATGCAAAATAAAAATTGTCTACCTGAATTGCAAAAAACTGGAGTGAAATAGAAAATCATTTTCATTCTTAATATGTTTAATAGATTGAAAATGATATAACAATATGTTTCAATTTTTCTAATGTATTTACTGTTTTAAATTACACTTACTCATTTTTGTCATAAATGCATCAAATCCGCTGTCTAAACATGATTGATCCAAGAGCCTAAGGTGCGACGCAAGGAACGAACTATGTATGTTAATTTGTAAAAATGTAAATTTTCAGAAGCATGCGCATTTTACGGGCAATGCATTATCATTTGAAGAGATGCACCGTGCGCGCACCCGGAAGCCAGGGACAGTTGGTATCTATGAGTGGCCTCGGAAAGAGGCATTTTAAAAGAACCGTTCGAGCAACTATGACTGCTAATGACCATACGCGAGCTCCACGACCAGGCCCCCTTTTCTCGATGCGATTAGCTCACAGTTTCTCTTTCCGGTCGACCCCTTTCCCGTCGATTTCCTGCGGCACCTGCAACTGTGCACGCCAAATAAGCCGAATAAGGCCGCCGCGTATACGCGTCTGTGTATCGGACTCCTCGCGAGCGTTGCCAAGCGGGAAAAGGACGAACGAAGCTTTAATCCGACGACAGCGAGATTTGCTCGAGACTCGGGTGAAGTATTCGTGCCGTGTCTCTTCAATCTTCTTCGTTACGCATCCCCTTTCGTCGCTCTTTCGCGAAAAGACGAAATGTCACTCGTTCAGCAACTCGTCAAGAAGGTGTTCTGTACACAAGTCAAAAAAACTACGTTTTTCAGAAACAGCGAAAATGTAAACAGAGTTTAGTGTATTGTCATTTGGTCTATAATACAAACTCTGTTTACATGCTTTTATGTTTGAAGTTATTGTTCCTGGAAAACTACGACCATCTCGTAGACGCGTACCGCGTCTCTCTCTCCTTCCTTATTACAATTTATGGATAGACCTATGGCGATTAACTTCAACAATTCATTAAATCAGTCTCCGATTTTTCGATGATTTCTTCTTTTAATCAACGATTGACGATTAACTTCAACAATCGATTGAATCAATCGCAGATTTTTCAATGATTACTTTTTAAATCGTACACATTAATCAATCAACCTTGATTAAAATTTTAAACTCCTGGGCGAGGCGGACATTTTTGCAGATGAAAATTAATTCAATTCCATTGAGGTTCATAGGAACCTCAGCAACACACACTCTTCCAAGGAACCCGGACATTGGGACACCCTGTATATATGTATATAATAAAAAAGTTATCGTCCTTTTAAAAGTGTCCAAATATTACTGCGGTTCACCGTACTAACTGTGCGCTCATTAATGCTCGCAGATTAAGATTGCATCACAGTTCAACATTTTTCGGCTTTAATGGACACGTAGTTTTTCCATTCGCGGCCTCGTGTACTTTATCTGACTTTCATCTTTTGCTAAATGCTAGTAGAATGATGCATTAGATTTTCGATGTAACTTGAAAGGTGAAAGACCGGGAAGGCAAATGCAGTTGTGGCCACGGCGGAGAACCATTCGTTTCGTCGGCTTAATAACTATGATTTTATTCCTGCTTTCTTGCGCGAGGAAGCCTGTTGAATCTCGAAACCGTTTAAAGGCCATTTTCGCTGAAAACTTTTCTCTTCGATGAAGACAACCGCATTTCCAATCCTCGGGAAGATGCTTGACACCGCGTTCTAGACGCTTCTCTTTTTATTATTTAAACTGAATTCATCCGTAACACAGTTCTCAAAAACAAGAAGCAACGTTGCATGATACCAGGCCATTACCATCGGCAATCATTCTACTTAATGATAGCTATAAGCACACTCGCTGTTTGTCTAGAGTCTAGAGCATACAGGAGACACATCATCGTGTCAAGAATATTGCATTCCTCTCGCGCGGCAAAAAAGTTTATGGTTCCGGTTTTGAAAAAAAGTATCCATGTTCTTGAGCAATCTTCTTTCAGGTTTTTGAACGTAGATATGATCTGCCGCGATAATGCACACGAAACTGGAATGACTGGTCGAAACCATTACGGGCAACTAAAAATGTAATCAATTTTCTATTGAGAAATTGAGTGATTTTCATTGTGGTAGCGTTAGACGTTCAGACATCTTCAACTTCTCAAAATCTGTTATCAAAAAGGTTATCGTCCTTTTAAAAGCGTCCGAATATTATTATGGTTTATTGTACTTTGAAAACTGTTAGATCAAGGAAGCTGGTATCATTCACACAAATAAAATTTTTCTGATCGATATTAAACTTTATATGCGACAAATAATTGATTGTTACAAAAGTGGACATTCTGCAATTTGTAAAAACTTCTGCATTATAGTTTCGTGACGTCACTCAGGTTCTGACTGTAACATTACCCCACTATTTATCTCCCGATTCCCTGGATTGATTCTCGTGCAACGAGGGAGGTTCTACTGTAGAACGTTCGCGAATTCGAATACTTCCTCCGATCGTTTTTCTCCAGGTGGAAAAGCCTGTTGTGCAACTCGACCTGTCGTCCCAAGCCAAAGAGCTGACACTTCGAACGACCATAATCACCCGACAAATAATGATACATAGCTGAGGCAATGCGAGCACGCGACGAAAATTCCTCGCCTTTTCGAATCGGGGCGGATAATGTTGCTGTGCACTGTGATCACTTTTGCACGCGGGAACGAAAGTGTCGATTCGAATCGGGTCGGTCATCTGTTACATGGTTGCAGAAACGTTCGTACGTACACGGCGCGGCGTTGCGAAGTTGAATGGTATCATAACTGCGTCACGATTTGAGCTAGGTAGAAACGCAGCTAAATTTTTTCAATTATTTTTACTGTTCGCGTTATTGGCATACCTTCGCGAACCTTACTCCGATTAACCTACTCTTTGTGTACTTCTATTCTAATATTAACCGTGTACAGGGGGATAATTGGAACCCCACACATTTTTGGAGCAACATGAAAGGAAAAATTTGTTTGCAAAAGTATTTGTAGGGTGGTGATGCCGTTGTGAACTCCGCTGAATGTTAGATATTAGGAACAGTAACGATTGTTATTCACCGAATATATTTTATAATAAAAGATTTATCACTCGTAAAACTGTTTGATTTTGCTGAAAAATCTCTATTAGCTTATAATAATAGAAAGTTAAGCTCGTTCAAACATTTCAAAAAAAGATGAAAAGATTTTTACTACAATTTTGGCTTAGGGTGCCAACCCCATTGTACAGTTTACCCTAATACATATTTCTCTAATTTTGCGCTAAACTGTGCAAAAGAAGCCGGTTAAAAAAAATCAATGTTTAAAATGGTTACACTTTAAAAATATGATAGGTATGTAACTCCTTAACAGGTCGTGCAACGACTCTCCATAGCAAGAAACAGGGACTCGCAAGGCTGCAAGGTGTCAAATAAATTCTGACAAAGGACATGTGCGAATGGAGACGTAAAAACGATGAAAGAACTGTGTCACGACAGCTGCATGGCCTCGGCGTATAGAAAAACGCGTCGTGGTCTCTTCAAAAACGCGACCTTCCCGTCAAAGATTCCCCATTTTTCACCAGAGCCGTCGAAACGATCGACAATGGCGGCCCGAAGAAAGACGGGCGTTGTTTTCGAGCATTGAAGTGGCGGCGCCGCGCCGGCTTTTTCCCTCGTATTCGGTCGTCTATTTTCGCGGATGACAAAACGGCCGAGAGCATAATCGCGTGCCATGGCATTCAGATGTCCGGCGACACGCGTCACGACGCGATACACAAGTCGCGGCTCGCTTTAAGAGCGACCTTCGCGGCTTCTCTACGTGGAGCCGCGTATCGAGGCAGCACGGTTGATAGTCTCGAACCACGGCCGATCCTACCTCAGCGAGGTGCCATCGACGAACAATGGAGAACAAGTGTTTCCTTCTGCGTTCGTTGTACCTAGATCGCCGCGCCGTGTTATAGTCTCTGTTGCTATCTTTTAACTCGTTCGAGAGGAGCGGTGCTCGAACACACCGTTGACAATAGGATTTAGGTCGGGGCATTATACGCCGACAGGGTCGATCCCTCTGCGAGCTGGGTGTACACCTCGAACAAGAAAGTTCAGCCCGATAGCCAAGCTGATAGCCGCTTCGGGAACGTCTTCAACCTTCGACCTCGAGATAATGCCCGTCGACAGCGTCGATTGTCCGATGGGCCGACTCAGGATGACACCTCTCGAATGATACAAAAGGAATAACAACGTACGTCTATCGATTTGCTTGCACCATGTTTATAAAGAGTTATTTCTAATATTCTAATATTTTTAATTTACGAGTATTATAAAGATGCATCTCTATGTGGAATTATTCAACAAATGTATAGCCGAATAAGATGGTCAAAAGCAGTGTCGACAGATCGAGGAAATCGAGAGGATAATAAGATAACCAGATTAATAAGTCACCAGTCTACAGTCTTAGTGGGGGATGTTGAAGTATGCTCATGGTGCTGGAATGGGATAGTGGAAGGAGAAAAGAAGGAGAGGAAAAATCGAACAGTTTTGACTGATCCTGGCGACACTGATCAAAAGTGCCCTTGAGCCAGATTAAATGGCCGATGGTTCATTCGATGCGGCATCGAGAAAAAACATACCGTGTAAAATTTCAACCCTACCTTGTATTTCTTTACATCGTCGCACGATCGACCCCAACGATCGACTGCAAGTGTCGTCCTCCTTTTCTGGGACAAGTGCTCAAGAGTGAACTTGTTGAAGAAAGGGTTTTATGAACGTATCGCGGAGAAGTTGGCTTCGCAATTTCGCAATCCGGTTAAAAATCGTATGAAGACCGACTAACGGATCATCGAACTGGTTCTTATTTTTGGCTCGAATTACTATTAACGTCAATTAGCGGCCGTTATCGACGGTGGATGGCCAAGTGTGACGAAACGACGCTCGCAAGAAAAGACGGGGAAGAAAAAAGAAGAAGAATCAAAAGGTACTGTAAGCAGTATATGCCTATCGTGGCCGGTTAATTGGTCGATCTCCCGACAGCAACGCCGCCGATATTTACGCAAACGACTCCATTCTTGGCGGAAGATTATTAGCGAATTTCTTGGCGATCTCGCAACCCATAAATCTTATACGTCGCGTTCAATTACTTCTGTCATGCTTCAACGTCCGCCGGTGAGTTTCCTGGTGTATCGATAGCTCGCAACAACGTAGCCGACACGCCGCGTTACGAGGTGTCAACTCGCTTGAAACGAATTACGCGTCGAAACTCGAGTGCCACGTGCTCGTGACGCTAGTTTTTGCGGCCGGGAACGCGATTAAGAGAAACACACCGATTAAAGACCGTGTGCCCGATGAAATCGATCTCGCCGGTTTGGCAGCCGTAAACTTCTAGACGGGTAATTGGTCGAAACGAAGCTTATGGCTTTTCTATCGGCACTCTCTTAGAAGCTTTCGTTACCCCGGCGATATCGCGTGAAAAACGAAGAATTAACTTGAGGATGTTCGATAAAGCGTTTCTGCGTAATTGAAAAATTAAGTTCAAGAATTCAAAGTACGGTGGGTTGTGTCTGCTACTTACAAGACTGAAATAAACGCAAACGATGCAACCGTATTTGTCATCTTTTATCTAACAATTGATGAACATCACATTGTTGTGGTAAATGCTATATTACTTTTGATATTTACGAATGTAAATATGAATGTACATATGAATATGTGTACACAGATTTAAGTAATCACTGACGAGTTAGATTAAGCTGTTTTTAAATGTAAGAGGGTATTATTATGTGTGGACTTGTCAATTGAAAGCATGTAATCAAATTTGTTTAAGTAAAGTGGAGTTTTCAAGAAAATCGATGAACGCGTTTACACACATCCTATTTATTATAATTTCCAAGTACCCAATAGATAAACTATATTCCTTAGTAATTGTGCTGTGAAGACTTTCTACTGCGATTTTGTAAGGAAATCGGGATACGAGGTTCCATGATTAAATCATTCAAAAGTCATATGTAAGAACTTTCGATGGGAGCCTCGCACAGATATTCACGATTCGTCCCGAAGATTCGTCGCCGAGGTCGCGGATCTTAACGGTCGCCAGCCATTTTTGGGAACGTTGCTGTTCCCTGGCAGCGGTGTTTAGTTGTCTTGTATGTATCGCTTCAAATCTTTAAACAATGTAGGACAAACTGTACAATGATTGGCACCCTAAACCAAAATCGTAGTAAAAATCTTTTTATCTTTTTCCGAAATGTTTAAACGAGCTTAACTTTCTATTATTATAAGCTAATAGAGATTCTTCAGCAAAATCAAACAGTGTTACGAGTCATAAATCTTTTATTATAAAATATATTCAGTGAATAACAATTGTAAGACAAATAGTACAGTCATTGACACATTTGCTTATGAAAACTTACAACGTTGCTTTGAAAAATGAATAAGAAGCAATAAAAAATAATTTTCTATACCAGGAGTTCTTAATATTTGCAGTTTAAATCAAAAGTGCCAATGACTACTGCAGAGCCAGCAATAGTACAGTTTACCTAGTCCTCCTCGACCAAACTGCTTGTTCCACTAGCAAAACTTTGTTAGACTATTTGTTAGCAGTTAAAAGATTTGTATACCCAGTAGTCAGTCTCTCTGAAAGTAGATTGCGTAAGAATAAAAGATATTCCCTAACCAAATTATGTACATATTTATATGAGCATTTGTGTGTATGACTATTGGAACAATTACCCTAATATGATCGCTTCCGGTTAACGAGGGAGAGAGACCTAATTCTGGTTTACGGTTTAATTCTGGATCAGTTTAATGAATAATTGCCGAGCAGGCTGGAAATCAAGTTTTTCCACGGGCGAAATTTGTTGCGACGCTGAATGGCGGTCGATATTAATTTCGTACGGCAATCCACGCCTCGACCATAAATGGACCGCCGTGATTCAGCCGGTCTGATTTCGGACTGGGCAGAACATGCACGGTTCCTCTTCCCGTTCGTCTTCTTCTGGTCGGCTGGCTTTCTCACCGAGCGATCTCCTACATTTTTTTGTCCATTCATACCGCTGTCCCCGAAAATTGTCGAAAGCGTGAAACGCTCTACCGTTCGGAACTTCAATGCCGCCGCTTTAACTTGAATTCTACGGCGAATTTTCGATATTTATTTTCTGTGTAGCTGTTACTGTTCAAGCGGTGGATGGAATTATCAACCATATATTTAACCAAAGATATTACGTGTAACGCAAACTAAGCATTCAAGTCCAACTAAGGACTGCCAAATTTTCCAAACAGAACGCTTCCTCGTGCACACTCATTTCTTTATTTCGTTCAATCAAATTCACTTCATACATTTTTTTGGTTCTTATCACACAGATCCACACAGTTACAACAGAAATAGACGAGCGTCGTACGATAACAATTATCTTTCTGACTGAAATATTTTTATTAAGATGTCCCAAATGCTCGATAGGTAGGATAAAAGTAAAGTTAACAGATTGACTGCCAACTACGAGATAACTCGTAGTAGTGCCTAGGACGTCAAGTTATCTCGTAGTTTTTATATGATCTTCAATTAAATTAACTTCTTAAACCGGAATCCTGAAAAATACCGCACTCAACGTGTTAACCGAGTCATTCTATTCCGGTTAACACTAAACCCACCACTACCGGTCAAATGACCGGTTTTATGTTTTCCATTCCACAATTATGAAGTTGCTTACATGAAAATTGATTCGATCAGTTTCTTTATCCAAGCACATATTGTAATAAAAGTTGCACAAGATCTAAATAGATAGAGCCTTGTCATGTTTACAAGGTAAAACATTTTAATCGCATTTAGTACTCGGTAGGTTTAGTGTTAAGACACTTTAACTGTCAAATGAACAAAAACGAAATGTTAACCCGAAAACTGACAATTCTTCTTATGCAACATCTGACATCTTCTCCCACTGCATTGAGGCGAGATGCTTTTACAATGCTTATGTAAACTTACGCGAAGAGCGTCAGCAAAAAATTTCAGCAAAAAATTTTATGGACGTTGCGGCATACTTGCCGTAACAAATGAACTCTCAGATAAGATTGTGGCAACATTTATCGGTAAATTCTGAGTTATGGTTGTTAAATATCTTTTCACATTTCGCATCTTTCCCCTAATTACCTTGTAACTTGAACATTCTCGTTCCGAATGGCATGAGTAACGAATCAGCTAGCGATTGTACACACTTGATGACGTTTACTGGAAAACATATTAAACGTCTAGACGACGCAACGGTGCGCGCATGAATATTGATTGGAACTCCAGGAGGTTGAGGTATCTGTGATTCTGAGGATGCACCGATGATTTTACAGTTACACAAATAACGTGTCCAGCGTAATGACACATTACTATGACAAAATGGTCGTTAATTGGCCGTACGTAGGGCGAGCTAGGTCATTTTAATTTATATTACTACTTTCACAAAAAAAGCTGTTGAAAAATTATGTTTCAAGTATGAGCATACAATTTAGCGCAGAACGTTAATTTCTGGCACTTACGCGGGTAATAAATTCTATCGTGAGAAGACTTAACCTCTATGTATAGATATACGCCATTTTTCTCATTAATCATTATAAATGAGTCGTTTAATCTATAATAGCTAATCATTGGATGATGAGGAATTTATTTGATTAAATCCCGAAGTGTGGTTTACCGCGTTTCTGTATTAAGCGGCTCAAATAATTAGCGAATTTCTCTTTTCACGGATATAAAATTTATATTGGGTCGTTCGGAAAGTCATTTCGTTTTTCGTGTAAAGATGGCGTTGCTTCCATTTGTTATTACTAACCTTATTTTAAATCGCAAAATCGTGGTATATCTTGACAGCTGACATTTCGGACGTAATTTTCTACCTTGTAGTGCTTCCTAATCTTTCAAGTATGTTTTTATCATCATATCAAATATGCAAAATCAATAAATATGCATTTCCATCACCTTGTGCTTTTTTATTACCGCAAGGGTAAAAATGTAGTGCACGAAAGAAAAAGTTGTGCGCTGTTTAAAGAGAGGATGTACCATCGATTACTATTTTTTTCGCTTTTTTCAATATTTTTTATGCGGTGCAAATTTTATTTCAAATAAAGTCGCGAAAAGTGCCAGAGGCGCACCGAGTTCACGGCTAAGCCTGAAAAATCGACGAGAAACTGCGAGACGCCGCCGGAATGCGCCGTTTGATTTATCCTCTTTATCGTGTCTAACGGTCGCCACATCCAGCGCGACTGGTCACATTATTATTAACAATTAATTATGCGTTTAAAACTGCTCGTCGCGACCGGCACGCTCGGTTCCCTATTCGCCCGTGGAACACATCCTACCGTGCCGGATTAGCATACGAGTCCGTTTCATTTCCAGGATGGAACGGGTTACCTGATTGCGAAACACACGGCCGTTTTATTACCGACGCGATAAGTGCATTCGTTGCGCCGCGAATCCACTTCGAAGCACATCGATGTGTCTTTTTCAGATACGATCTACTTAGACGTCGCGGAACGGCCGAACCTATACACGGTGGCGCCGAAACCATGGCACAACGACCCGTTGCACCCGTAGCAGTTCATTTGGTAAAAAATGAATTGTCTAATATCAGTATTTTTAACCCTTTGCACTCCTTTGTCGAGCGTGACTCGAAAAAAGGAGAAAGGAAAATGTTAATGAAACGTGTTTTTATATGTATTTGGTTCATCCTTTATTTATTTAAGTCGTATTTTGTAGTTGGGAACAAATATAAGTTCCACAAATGTAAGTTACAACAAAGTTTGAAAGCTATATTTAATACAATTAGTAAACAAAATTGCTTGAAATAAGTAGCAGTCAAGGAGCTGTCCTTTGAAGTCAAATGAAACACTTAAAATAGTAGGGAGTCGTTGGCAAACAAAATTGAAAAATAATTCGGAGTGTAAAGGGTTAATGCATCTCGATTACTTTCTAAATGTTTAGCAATGCCGAAAATGTCGATATTAATGAAATTTCATAAAAATTATAATTAGACCAAGCATTTAAAAATGAACAATTTTGTAAATATGATTTTCGATCGAAAAATTACTATTTAATATTTCTAAAAAATTTTTAGTAAAATTACTTTGAAACCGCTTACTTTTTTATAATTATATTGGGCTGTTTAATAAATTCCTGCGTTTTTTGTATTTTATTTTCTTCCCGCAATTTTGTGTTTTGTTAGGTAAAGTATAATATGCATTCGCAAGTCTTTTTCTTGCTCTACAAACCTATCTGCTCCAATTTTTCGAACTGATTAATTTTAATCAATTTTCAGGCTTTTTCAATGGAAGTTCCAGGAGGCAAGAAATTCATTTTCGACATCTGCTGGACGCTCGGCCGTGAAGCCGAAAAGCACAGTGCGCGGTTTAGCGGCGCGTGTGCTCGCGCGAGGAAATTTGCAAGCACGCGACCGCGGCGGAAAAGTACAAACGAATGGGGAAGCTCGCTCGAGCGTGGAGACACGAGCCTGGGGCCAAGTCAACGCACTCCGATTAAATAAACGCAACACGGACTGGATCTATGTACACGGTGTGTATCGAACAATCCGCTCTTGCGTAAGAAACAGAGGCCGCGTCTAATACGTTCGCTTTAGTTGACAAGCTATATTGCGAAATCCGCTCGCGGTCGATCAGCGTTCGCTAGTGCCTTTCGATCCGCCGCGCCGTTCTCGTTTCATTGTTAATTATTCCCAGTCCGATATCGCATCACCCGTTTAATTGCTTGTTTCTCGCCGCTTCTCGGCAACCGGACCTCGGCGTGTTCGACAAATGTGTCCGCCGAGTGACGAATCAGTTGTTGTTCCCCGCGAACAAAGACTGACGGTAAAAAAGCATACGCGTAGAAAACCACGCGCGACAGAAGTGAAACTTTTTGCAATCTAGTAATGAACGACCAAAATTTTCGACGCAAAGAAGGACAGTGTATGCTAAATGCTTTGAACTATGTCTCTTTCTCACAAAACTAGATAAAGTAAGGTGGAGTAAGTTCGTAAACGAGGCAAGTTAATATGAACTATTCGACATAGATGTCGCCCAAGAATAAAGGTGTTTTCCTCGCTTAAATCAAATAGTGCTTAACAGTCACGTGAGAAATAATTCTGCCCTTGCCCCGTTGCACATGAAACAAGGTTTGAAACGGTTTTTGACTCTAAGTTAAGCTCTTGTTCCATTTTCGGGGGAAAGTGCAGAGTAGTTGACATTTTGTACAATATCCTATCAAAATGAAAATTTTCAAGAAAAATTAGAATCCTACGTAATATTAATACACTAGTAATAACTGTGCAAAGCGTTTGATACCGACAGCGTTAAGTCTTTACATGTCAGACTGAATATACATAAGTTTAAAATCCAACTTTACAAAAACCTGTCTGCGCTTAGCCCACTTCACCTTAGTAGTTACATCGTCTGCGTTGATCGAAAACGAAACGAATTTTTGGAACCACCTGCTGGTAAAAATGAAAACAGTAATTTACTCAGCCGATTCCGCATCGGCATTCCCAGCGCCGTTTGCTCATTAGCTTCGCCGAGCGGCGATCCCTAAGAACACTGCATTAAAGATATTTACCACGGCTGTTCGCCGCCAAGCAACTTTTTACTATCTAATTTGATAAACGTCTTGAATATCACAGCCCGGAGTGCGAAGTGGGTTCGTCTTCGAGCGTCCCGCGATTCACCATGATGCTGCGGGACGTCCCCACTGCCGCGGCGCCATAGATCGTTCATTAAACGCGCGGCAGATTATTATAATAATTATGTAAATATCCTTGTTAGCCTTGGACGCGGGGGCTGTAGGGAGCACGAGACCGCGTATTACGTGCTGGTTAAGGAAGCCGCTCCGTCCCGAGACTTTCGTTAATAATTAAAGTACTGTGGAAGCTCATGACGCTGAAAATGGTAATTTATCTCCTCGTTTCTGTATCATCGGGCCACGCCGAGCTGAGCCGAGCCGAACCGAGCGGAGCCCCACCGTGCGCCGCGCTGGTTCCCCGGTTTTTCTCCGATCGTGACATTAATCACCGGTTGCTCGGCCGTTCTAGCGAATCCGCGCAACGCGTACCTGTTTGGAGGCGAATATAAAATACCCTCGAGTCTCGCGTCTTCATCTTCCGATTTATCAATTATTCCCTCCTCTATTTTCTCCGGGTAACGTCGTCGGCGTCCTGTTACGTCGGCGTCGTTCCGCCGCGCCGCGCCGCGCCGCGCCGCTCGAAGATGTACTACCATGCATGCGCGCCGTACAACCTGGTCCTCGCGAACTTCGAATCAGCGTCCCTTTTTTTCTCGTCGTTTACGAGCACCGCGCGGAATCACTATCATTAGACATGCATGTATGACAAGACTGAGTAGATCAAATGCAACAGAAATATTTAAAGAACTAAAAAATATCGTATTAGTTCGAACCGATTAGAATAATTAAGAAAATAAATGAATGTCTGCGTAGTTCCTGCACGTTGCAACGAATGCAGACGATTTCTATTTTGCATAGAACAAGCACTAGTAAACTAGCGAAGCGTTCGAATTGATCGAGTCAGATCGAAGCTTGCGCCACTCTAGATCCCATCTCCGCTTTCTGTCGCTGACGCATCGGAGAGATTTTCGTTCCCGCATCTCGGACAGCGATCCATTTACCTCGATTTGAGCGTAAGGAAACTTGCGGAACGTCTCCGCGTTTTCATTGTCGCGCGCGAGGTAGAGGAAATAGTGGGCCGCCTCGACGACGAACGGCTCTCGGCTCGCCTATAGCGAATCCCCCTGCTTACGAGATCATTACGGAGATCCCTCGGCGATCGTTCGTCTCTGCATAAGTCGTTCGATAAGTGGTCGCCGGTATCAAGATAGAATGCAATCGGCGACGCCGCGCCGCCTTGTCCCAGTTGGAGTATCGTACGAATAGAGGGGAAAAAAAGGCTCCTATTAGGAAAGCGCAGGCGGCCGTTGCCGGTCTCGTATAAGACACGGATGGTTTGCGCAAGAGGGCCACGGGTTAAGTTAACAGAGGCAACGGTATCTCGTTTGACCCCGTAACAACGTCGGCCACTTTATGTATCCGTGCATTAGGAGCGCATTTGAAGATTCCATCGATGCCAGCCGAACGCAAATACTCGAGGAACGACGGATACACGGTGGGGATGACACGTATTGGGATCTTGTGGAAGCGTCGCCGAGGCGAGGATCGGCTCGCGACGATGATGACATACGGTAGCGACTACCATGCTGCGAGCTATTCCAAAGTCTACAGGTATGGGGACAAGCTACGCTGCGGTCCTCTCGAAATTGCTGGAGGCAGGAGAATCCCACGTGCTACAGTGTCGGACAAAATGATAACACATTTGATGTATTTGTATATATCATATAACACAATAGGATATATGTACATATTACTCACCCTATATATTAGATATGGCCTTCAAAAGTGGTAAAAAGGCCGAAATTCTTGAAAAATTGTCATTTTTACTGTTTTAAAACTTTTGATCGTTTATAACTCGTAGACCAATTAACCAATTTCAATGAACTTTTCAGAACGTATATAATTCATACGAGTTTACAAAACACATCTTTTAAATTTTCGTTATCGGCCCAGCTAAAAAAGTTGTAAAAATCAATTATTTATTAGACGTCATTTACTAAACTAATTCTTCTAGCCTTACAGAGAAATTGAAGTCGTTGGTCCATTCATAAAAAAGTTATTCTGATTTAAAGTGTATGTGATCAGTAGACTGCGGATTTTATGCATTTATGATGAAAAGGGACACGTACAATTTAAAGCAGTGGACGAATTAAGAAGATTTAAAGACATCAGTGTATTAATTTTCAGCTTAATAAGACAATTAAAAGAAGAAAGGAATTTCTATTTGACTCCTGTGTCTTGCAAACTCAATGAAAAATCAATGCAAACATTTTTTATTTTGAGCAGTTATGCTCCTAACTGTATAGTAAAATGTTTAACGAGGAAATTAGTTCAGTTAACACATTGAACTCAATTGCTTGTAAGTAATTATCATAAAATTAATTCCTCAAAATTAACTGGGTTCTATTGTAGTATAAGGTGAAAACTTCATTATCAAGTAACTAATCATTATTATCAATAACACTGATCGCTTCTACGAATGAAATAGTTGGAACGAATTAAAATTCGTGCGGCGATCAATGTGTTAAAATGTTTAATCTCTTACATCTGCGAATGCTGATAATGCTGATACGCAGGACCTTGAATATTGGAATAAACATTGTTACGCTATTTTTAGAGAATGCGAGTATTTGGTATGATATTACTTAATATTTTCGCAGATGGCAACACATTTCCGTAAACCGATCATTACATAGTCCGCGAAATTCAATCTTCATCCTCTGCCTCCAGTAATTATCCTGAGCATTGTTTCCGGTTTAAAGCGCATCGCGACCCGTTCATGGGCAGGAAGTCGAGCAGTTCACATACTAATCTCGGGCAATTAAAATGCGCTGCGCGGACACGGATTCTTTTTTAGCAACGCAACATGATCGTCGAGTCACCTTACGCTGCGATCGAATGGCAACGGATATCAGGCAATTTTTAACACATGATACAATCGCGAAGCAGCTAAAAATATCTAACAGGTACACACTTGGTTACATTCAGATGAAAAATAAGTTTTGTAATAACTTTGGCAGATGTATTTTGTAGATTAATGGACACATTAGACATTATAATACTCTAAATCTGAATTCAGGCTTGACGAAGAAGTTACCTGCTCCTGAAATAAATCAACACCACTGTTGAATAAAAGCGAGTAGCTATACTGTTTCTCATGCTCGCTGCAGCGATAATGAACAGACGAATGCAGAGGTGAAGAAAGTAACAATACGAATCTTCTAGCTTCTAAATATTTAGATGAGCTTGAACTGAAAGCATGAACTTACAGAAATGAAGTGATCATGAGTTACAACGAAACTCGTTTGCATTTTTTAGTATCTGTGCAGTGAGAGGCAACCGTCGCTGTAATAAAGCTCACCTAAATACCAGCAATGGTAATTACGGAGCCTGCAACCGCACTATAACCTCCTCGTGGCAGGTTCTGGAGACTAAAAAATAATAAACTATAGACGTCTCTAGTAGAGAATTTGGCTTTTTAATTTTATAGCAACCTTACTGAATATCCGATTTTGAATTTTGATTTCGGTTCTTTCGTGAGAGATAGTACGAGAGATAGTGTGCGTGTGCGTTAATTCGGTTGCGAAACGTGATTTAAGAAAGAGAGGAGAGTGCGATATGAATCGTACAATATCGATTTTACCGTCAAAAATTATTGATTTATGTAGCAAGCTGCGGCCGTGGTCCATCCATATTGTATAATTGCGGATAAATTATTATCAGCCAGTCTTACACTTGAATTAATCTTGGTTTTTAACCAGTTTTTTTTGGGAGCTCCCGGTCCACTCTGTAGTATGCGAGAGGATCATGGGCGTTCGAGAGCTCGTCCGCTCGCGCGGATTCGTGGCGGGCCAACGCGGGCGCAGTCGATGGAAACAGGTTTCTGCGGCGGGTCACCGTCGTCGTCGTCGATCCCGCGACGATGTCATTCAGGCGAAATGGTAACCAGCTTCGGGCCGGCCGGGATTTCATTGTAAATGTCAGTCGACAGCACGTAAAACGTCCCGGCGCGGCGCGGCACGCCGATTTGAAGGAAAGTCGTTCCGAGTTGGGCTTGGGGAACGGCTCTCTCGTGTTTCTCCGCCGGGTCCAACCTCTCTAGCCGGGCATAACACGCGAATACCCGGCCAATCGTGAAATTGCCCGCGACGCGGGACGTTTTCCGATCTTTACGCCGATAGCCAGGCAAAACAAGTGCAATGCTGCCGATAAGCGACGCAGCCGGTATCGCCGAGTGCGAAAGTTATAAATTCCTCCGGCCTCGCGCAGGGGATCATTTTGTTCTCTCAGGTGTACCTATCTATTTCTTTCTTTCTCTCTTTCTCTCTCTCTTTCTTTCTCTCTTTCCCTCTCTCTTTCTTTTCCTCTTGCTCCCGCGTCTCTTCTCTTTCTCTTTCTCCGGTTGAACCTCTTTTTCCGTCTGTACCCGTCCCGCAGCTCTCTGCTACCTTCGCCGGCCACCCTGTCTACCTCCCGGCGAATACCTTCGTCAGACGCTAACGCCTTGAATGAAGTACGGTTACTCCGGCTTCGGTCTTTGGTATTTTATCAGTGACATTATTATTCCCGCGTCGCCGGGGCTAGCTCGAATTTATAGGCCGGCAGAAATATCTCCGCGTTTCGCAATTGATGGGTTTTCGCAGAGGGAAGGGACACCGATGAGCGGTACAGCCTCCATAGTTGCACGAAATCGCAGTTACCTTCCATGTGGAGCTCTCTGCTTCGGTTCAACCGCTTATCTGGGTATTTACAAACGAGATACACGGCCGAGGAACCGAGTTTGAGAACCCTCAAGCCTCAGGAACTAATTCTGAAGATTCTCGAACATTGAGGATCCGAGCAGAGTATTCAAGCGAACACCTTCGCTACCACCGCAATCTCACGATTTACTTGAAAATAATCAAACTAATTTTGTGTGATGTCCGAAATCATAGAACGCGACATAATATTTTCAATATTTAATTGACGAGGTACGTTGCAATTTAATGAAACATTTTGACAAAAAAAGGTGATCGACACTGTTCACGTTTCAATCACGTATTTACATTATGAACTACGAACTATTTTATGGAACGCAGGCTATGTGTTTGGAGCAGGAAAATGAAATCTTGGTAGTAGCGAAAGCGCCAACGTCATAACAAATCATTTATGCTATGGTTCCACAAGAAAAAATGAAAAGCCGATCCTCTGCCGGTACTATCGCTTCCATTTTGTTTACTCGAAGCTGCAAGCGATCATCCCTGGCATGCGCTGACGGATTACAAACAACGAGATCCGCTTGCGAGCTATCGAAGTTCCACTGTGAATAACCAAGAATCCGACGAATGCGTCCGTTGATACTTTCATTGGACAGATTTCAGTCGGGGATGGTAAGTTTCGGGACAGCTTTGATTCTATGATTATCTCCCGGCGAACATTAGGGGAGCTCTCTTCAACCCTGCATAACTCACGATCCTCCCTACCGTTCGACCCCGCTGAAAATCCCACCCACACAATCTTCCACGGTGATTGCGAGAATGGACGATTTGGTTTGGAGGGTTCGACCATGATGGAAACAGCTGTCGACACGTTGGTTCTTTTTATACCGCACTTTCCATCTCGTTCGCGTGGCTTAGGAGAGGAGCAAATCCTTTTCTTGACGCACCATCGTGGTTCACACTGGACCGCATCGTCGTTCTAGTAATTCAACGATTTAATTTGATAAAATTAATAAATAAAATAAATTTTGGGGTCGGAGCTATTTTAACTCGAAAATTAAACATTTCTTCCGACCTAGGATAATTCCATTGTACACGATTTCTTCATGTTATGGATATGATATTGATATATGATAATATCTCGTACAATACTTAAATGTGTAATAATTGATTAACTACCAACATATTTAAAATAATGTAAACAATATTGTGAATAATGGTACAGCAATTTATAATGGTGACGCTGAGTCGCCACTCGAGTGTGCTCAATAATATTTCATACTATATTTGTATGTAATATTCATCTCTGTCGAAATGGTAAATAGAAACGTAGTAGTGATATAGTAAAATGTCATCTAATTCCACAAATATAATTTTATTATTAATAGTTACGCATTAATTACTTTACTGTAAAAGTATTATATGTATAATTATATTAAATAAGTGCTACTAGCATCAGCATTCAAGAGTTGATATGCTATTTTTTAAATGTTTTATATTATGGGGACTTGAGGCCGCATTTTTTGAGAGGGAGAAGGCTACAGAATGAACAGAGGAAGAACGCTCGTCGGATCGGCTCATCGGTTCCCTGAATCCTCGGGCAACGCTCGACCAAGGGCGAAGAAAGGCGGTCGGCTGGTCGTGAGCGGCTCGTTGATCTGCCAAAAATCGTCGGGGGGACATCGCGTCGCGAAAGTTGCCGGTTCGGCGAGCGAGCGGTGCTCTGTCGGTGCGATTCATTTTTCCAGGCGGTGCGGTGGCGACGATAGCCCCGAAGCAGTTCTCCCTCATCTCGAAACGCAATCGTTTTTGCGGCCGGTCCGGTTCTCCGGCTGACGGCGCGGCATCATGGCATGGCACCGACCTACCGGAACGCGTGGAACTCGCCCAGCATCCATCGAGGACCGGCTACGGAGTGGCTAGAATATCAGGGAGCATGCGAGAGTGCCCCGTGTGTCGGTGAGCCGGAGGAACACACGGGACTCACGACTGCGAGCGGTGCGGCGCGGCGCGGGAATGAATCAGTGGAGGTAGGGAGTCGGTGTGCGGATAGGAGATAGGACAACTGTGTGAACGTTCGGCGGGGTGGGGAGGGTTTCGGGCAAACGGGTGGGGGATTAAGGGGAACGGGGTCTGCGGGCTGCGGACTATAGCCGACGGTGCGCCCCTGCCCCCACCGCTAGGGCTATCGGTTGAGCAGGGAAGGGACGGGGGAGGGAGGAGGGCTGACGCGACGACAGCGGCGGAGAGCAAGCGTAGAGCGAGCGTAGAAGCTGCGCTGGCTCCGAGTTTTCGGTGCCGTCGCCAGTGGTAGAGCCAGTTTCTCGTGTAGCATCGGCGAGCCGGCGGCATCGAGGCGCCCCTTCAGTATGAAGCTGACGACCGTGCCAGCTGCAGCTGCTGCACCTGTCGCCCCGTCTACCGCGACAACTAGGCTCGCCGTACGCTCGGTTGATCTGGCCGGACGCTCCTGCCCGTGGATCCTTCGCCAACGTCGTGTGCGACACTGATACCCCACGGATACCGTGTTCACAGCTCCGATTTCGTTCGCCGTTGAACAATCGAGCCTGAAACCTTCAGAGGCGCGCACAACGCCGCATCGCACTGCACCGCACCGGTTACTTTCTGGATAAAGGAAGATCGCCAAGTGGAGTACATACAAGCGGCCGGATCGATCCAGAAACCGATTCCTCGGAGAGGAGACGCGCGAGGATCGGGAGAGAGGATCGTCGATCTCGTGAAACCCGTTCTCTGTCTCCCTCTCACCCCCTAGGTACTCTTCTTCGTCTCTCTTTCGGCCGGTTCTTCCTAGATGTGATCGGTGATCGGCTTGTGTTCCTCCGCCAGTGTTTCTTATTTCCTTACCCACGCCGGGCAAGGTGGCTGCTGCTGCTGTTGCTGCCTCTTCTACTTCGTCGTCGTAGTTGTCCTCCACCTTCCCCTCTTCCTTCTTCTCTCCATCACCTTCTCCTCCTCTCTTCCTTTTCCTCCTTCTCTTCTACTTCTTCTTTTTCTTCTTCTTCTTCTTCTTCTTCTTCTTCTTCTTCTTCTTCTTCTTCTTCTACTTCCTGGCCGTCGTCCGCGTCGCGAGGAGGTCGTCTTGTTGTCCGAAGAAACTGTGATACGCGGTGAAGAAAGAGGAGACGCGTGCGGGACTCCGTATAAAAGTGAAAACTCGTTCCTCCGGTGACGTGGTGGTTCGGGTGCTCCTCCTACTCGGCTGAACCACGGACCCTCTCGCACACACCCTTTTACTGGATATTTCGGACTACCTGGGATTTGTGCTTGGGCTCTCGGACGAACGGCCGCAGCCTGGACCTGCATCGGTGGTCAGGTGAGTTGTTCGCACGGTAAATTCCTCGGGGCTGACAGGGACGAGGCAGGGTCAAGAGCGGTCAGAGCCGAGAGCGTCGCGATGCGCGTACACGCGCTTCCTTGCTCTTACTCTCGTTTTCGTTCCTCGAAGCTCAGCCACCCTTGTCCGTTCCTCCCCCAACGTTTTCCTTCGCTTTCCCCGTCGGGATCGCGATCGATCTACGCGATCCACCTGACCGTCCACCCAGCAAATTACCACAGTGATTTTTCATCCTCCTATTATCGCACGCGGACGCTCCGCGTGGGGTTGACGCGCGCACGACCGCATAAACATGGGGTTGAAAAGTGAACGCGCCGACGATCCCGAGGATCACGCGTGATGCGGCAGCCGGATGGACGTCGGGGCGATGAAATTAACGGGCTACTACGATCCCCCAAAAGTAGCAAAAATGATTATACAATCGTCAGTCTTCCAGAAGCATCTCCAGCTAAAGTTTTCCTAGGCAAACCTTCGAAACTGCCCAACCTGTTCTTCTACACAGGATTTAATTATAGACTAGAGCTACTCTCTCCTACACTATTCACTCCTCAGCGCGTCGGAGATGAGGCTTTTAACATCGTTTTTAATTTATCCTCTAATTTCTCCATTAAACTCCTTCGCGCCATGGCAAACATTCCCCTAATCAAGGAGGTCATCTTCGAGATTATCATCGCAAGACAAAGAAGTCTATTTGTCAGAGCTACAGATCTATTAGAGGATTATTCGACTTCTTGCAATTACTGTGAATTTTTATGTGAAAGAAATATTTTCTTATAAATTGCGCGAGACAAGCTCGGAATAAATAGCACAATCTATGAAGATGACTATAGAAATTTCGGGCAGTGTATTGTCGCGTGCCCGGAATAGTCTGGAATAGGGATGGCTGAATTATCCGCCGGAATATCTGCGGGCATAATTTCACCGGTGGCCTTTTGCGTGGTCACGAACCTGCTAACTGTAAAGTGAATTGAATGACACCGGGCTTAGGATTTAGAGTACCCCAATTGCTACGTGACCGTGCTTCGGAAATACTTGATACTTTGATACGAATAAATATGGTAATAAGCACGGGAGCCTGAATTCTGCTCCGCAATTGCGGCATCAGCTCTGTTCATTACGTTCAAACAACGCGTACCCCATGGATATTTATTACAGTCATTCAGGCATAAGTTTACAGCATCGTTTTCAAGAAATTGTTGCTGTGCATCGATTCTGCTCCGATTTTGATTTTCAATCGAATTTGGCCCTTTGAGTTGCAATCTAGAGTTGAAAACAAATAATTCAATTATTTAAATAACAAAATGTCAATGCATATTTTTTGCTTCTCCAATTGTATATGAGAATTTTTGTGTCTTTTTACATCTCAAATTAAAAAAAGGCATAAAAAGCAAGAATCATAAGAACATAAAGCATCAATTTGCAGAATATCTAAATGAAAAGTTTACAGTAGACATTTTCGGAGTGACGTTTCTCCGATCATTAGCGATGATAAGTCGTGTGAGGAGTACTTTCTTTACAAATAAAATCAGTACACAAGTACGAATAGATTCTATGAATTTCTGAATAACGAAGCTCGGGTTTCTAAATCATGTTTCTTAAACGAGCCTACGAATCTGTTTGTATTTAACTGTAAGGTACGTGCTGTTTGAGATTCAAGTTGGAAACAAACGTGTGCAAAATGAGTCTGTTGTTTCGCCCGTGGGAACGCTCGAACAAAATAAGGAAACCACTGCACAGGATCTCGTTCCTTGGTTCGTTAAGAATGCACGAAGAACGCAGGATCTGTACGAGCCCCGGAGATCGATATCGGGACGTTAATTGTTCCTTTATTTGTACAGGATGCACCATAGTGTGTGGATATGACTCCGAGAGTGAAATCTGCGGCGATCGACGCACTAATAGAATGCTCGTAAATAGTCATTTTATCGAGTCCAGTTTCCAAGTTACAGCCATTCGTCTATTTTCCTCGAAACTCCATAAAATCGCCATTTTCTACGGACAAATATTTCTTGAATCTCCGAGCTATTCGACGTCCGATCGTTCTGATTCAAACTACTCTTGCAACTCGAAAGAAGCTGCAACCGAGATAGTCGTTTTCGTTATCGACGCACTATTTCGTCTCGATTTATCCCGCAATTAACGTCCGCGCTTCCTGGCGCGCCGTGTAACATCAGCACGGTAGCTTTCGTTTCGCATCTGCCTCACGGCGGAGTTTCTTAATTAGCTTTCTCGATAATTTGGTGAAACGAAGACGCGAAGTTAATCCACACCGCGTCGCAGCTTTTCGTCGTTCGAAATTCGCGGGAGCGGTTTCCGCTGGCATCGTCGGCGCGACGGTTCCGCGAGGCAAAAACGAGCGGGTCTCGCTGGATTGGCCGTAATAAATCATTCTAAGTGCATTACGGAGTAGGGAAAATTGCCGGCGTGATCTTTCATCTTCCCATTATCGTTCGAGTAGCACGGTCAGGATCACGCCGATCCTCGTTCTAAGAGCAACGCGATTCAATTGACTTCTCGTGAATTACGCGAGGCTCGCGATGACGACCTATGGTCGCGCGTATGGAGAACCTCGGTCATTCCGGAGACTGTCTGCGACCGTGACGTAATGATGCTAATGACCCGAACTACCCATTTCGCTGGCCAAACATTCGGCGTGAACCGATGAATAATTTATTAACTGTTAGATGAGCGAGCGGGTACAGTGCCCGGCATCGGGGCTGCGCTCAGAGTGTTCTTTTGAAACTTTCTTAATAGAACACCTTTTGAAAGTGTCGGTGTTTTTTAAGACTAGTTTTATTTACAGTGACTCACAGAGTAATATTCGGGCACTGTTTGAAAGAAGAAACTTTTTAACCCTTAGCACGCGAGTGGTGACTCCGAGGTACAATTATTCAAAATATTGTTTACATTATTAAATATGTTGGTATCTAACCAATTATAAAATGAAGAAAATCATATAGAATGGAATTATTCTAGGTCGGAAGAAATGTTTCATTTTCGAGTTAAAATAATGCCAAGACTGGATTTTTTTAAAAGTTAGAGTAATTAGTTTACTAAAAGATGTCGAGGGAAAAATTTGAAAAGGTGTGCTTTTCGCAACGGTTTTTTTATGTGGACCTATATTGAGAATTTGCAGATCGGTATCGATTATAAAAGCAAATTAAAATATGAATGTAATGAGTTTCGAAAAGCGGTGTTTTTGAAAGACTGTTAAATGATGTAGCTACTGAATGGACTTGAATAATTGAGGGGATTAGCTAGATCCCAAGAGCGTTGAACGTCACATTATTCACTTGTAAAAGACGTGGCACCTGTCTAATAACTGTAATCAATACGAAGGGTAGTACACAAATAAATTGTGCAAACGTTAGCGAGCTTGACGCTCGGACAAAACGATGACATATTGTCCGAAGCATTGCTTTCTGTTCTGCGCAAACAACTTAGCTGGCTGAAGATTTCTAATGGAGTTGTATTTACAAAGCACTGCGAGATTCGTCTTCTGGATAAATTGAAACTAAATTACCAATCCTGGTACACTGAGAAATTTCCCATTTCCGTGTTCTCGGGGTTAGTTAATAACGGGTGGCATGTGATGAGATCGAATGCTGGCAGAGTTATCGCTCGAAGAAAAGTGGAACGACGCGCAGCTGGATGGTTAACGCATCAACCATTTGCGAGCGGATCGAATGGATCAGCCGTGAAAAGCAATGCGGGTGCAGAACGACATTTTCAATTAGTCAAGTTAAGAATCGATCCGAGGATCGCTCGTAAAGCTTGTACCGGCCCCATCGACGCTTCAACGTTCGATTGGTTTAATGACTGACTTCGTGTGTGACCCACATAAGCGTTCTCTGTGCTGGATTGCACGCGAATTCTCCGTGCAACCACCGATGAAAGGATAAAAGGTCCCGGTCGAATTAAAACCGGAGAGGAATCGGCAGAACTCCGCGTTTCAACAGCTTGTAATCAAGTTAATGAAATATGCAAATTCTCGCGTGCGTGTCAGCTTCGTTTATCGACAGACAACGGGCTTTTATAAACATTTTAATGTTACTTAACTTAACTTAATTTGTTCAATTTCGTTCCCAACAAATCCTGAACAGTACAAGTGTACTTCGCAAGACAGTTCCTTCATTGCTGTTAATTTTAATAACTTCTCTACTAATTATATTGAACTTGAAAGCTGCAGGAAATTACTTAACTTGTCCGAGTATTTCTTCAATTTTGTTCCCAACAAAGGTCTGGTCAATTCAAGTCTTCTATTTAAAGTGTGCTTCGCAAGACAGATCAGCAATTTTCTACTAATTATATCGAGCTTGAAAGCTACAAGAAATGAAGTGTATGAATGAAGGAGTATGGGTATCAATCCTCCAACTAGTTGCCGAGCTATTCGTCGGTGAAGATTCCAAGAAGCCACTCGGCGGCCGAGTGAAGAAATTGCGCGCGCGATCGTTCAAATTTATATTCAATTGACATGCTATGAAATAACGAAGCCGGCTCGACGGTGAACGTTACTTAAATAGAACCCGATGTTGACTGGGGACGTATCGCACCGATGCAAAGGATCAATCGATCACGATCCGAAGCGCGAATCGTTTTGCGTATTCTCGCTGCGTTGAAAGAGCCGGTCGGGTCAGTTTCTTCGGGAGAGGTGAACGGCCTCTTTTTCTGCACGAGCCACGAATCCCCGGGCTCCGGCAACTTCGACCTCGGTATGCGCTGCGGAATTACCCTCCGACGGGTTAGTTGAAAGACTCGTAATCTGGAGGAAGTTCAGAGGTGAGACCGCGTTATGAATGACGGTCTCATGGACCAGCGCCGCTGGATTTGGTCGTATGCATAAAAATAAGTGAACTATGCTTGCGATAAATGTGGTTGAAGTATGACGATAAAGAATACCTGCGAAGAGTACCCATCGCTAATTGGCCAAACGTATTTCTACATTAATATTAAATAATACATCTCCCCTTTCTAACGGCGCATTATGCCGAAAGATTTTCCTATCCCCTGACCGTGTTATAGTGAAACCATGGTAAAGCAATGCATAGAGGTGTCGCCTGGATTCGTGTAGAAATTATTCTATTCAATTAAGAATATCATAAATTCCTAATGAAGCTAAAAATTTCAACCAAATAATGCACTTGGAACATTGTCAAAAATTCAAAATATTTCACTTGAAATTTTGGTATGTGCAGCAGATTACGTATTAACCACGAAAGGGCTCCAGCAATGAGCTGAAATAAATACTGAACCTTTGCTCGAGGATGTTCTTGAATCTGCAATTTCCTCGTAGCCGCGATGGTTCTCTAGCTAAAGAATGCGTCATTTCGCGCGGAGCTGGTCTCCATTTGAAACCTATTTACATTGTTCCACGCTGGTGGGCGTCATAACAGTAATTAAATGCAATCTACCTTCGGGACGTGTCCTGGTAGCGAGAGAACGGAGTACGGGGGTTATTAAGATCGAGCGTCGCCAGTAATTAAGCCCGATCGCGTCCCTTCTTACAGGAAAGTGGCCTAATCTACTTTTCCTCTCTTCAATTAACTGTTAGCTAGCCAAACGATAGCTTGAGGTGAACTTTTCTTACTTTCCAGAATATGTAACCAAATTTTCACAGAGCTTAGCCCTTGCGGAGTCAGCGGAGAACCCATTTACTGCATTCCTTTCAACAATCTGTTAATGTTCCTCTAGAAATATTAAAATATTAACTTATAGTCTTGAAATTAGAATGTGTGCCAATATGTTAAATACAAAAGGTTTAAAATAGTCTATATATTTTGGTTGGCTACACGAGGGTTAAAGGAGGTTAAAATGATTTTCCTGCGAGGTTTCGCGACTCTGAGCTGAGGATAATGGCGGACAGTTGAGGCTGCGTAGCCGATGCAAGAGCAGAAAATTGAAGGCAGGTGAAACTAATTGGCGTCGTCTCGGAGCGATTTCACGGCGAAACGATCGGTTAATGTCCCACGGATGTTGTGATCGGTGTTGAAGGAGTACGTGGCCATTCTGAAACGGCAGCGGCAGAACACCGAACACGCTCTCGACTACCCTGCAATCTTCAGCCTAATCGACGACTCATCCGCGCCACGCGGAAGAGGAATGCAAATGATAGATCGCGTCGCGGGTGGCATAACTTTTCCTCGCGTTTGCGCAACGCGTTCACGGTCAAAACGTGCCCGTGCAGCCAAAGACCCATGGGAAGACTAGCGAGTATTCTATGTTTCCCTCTGCTCAGACTTTTTTATGGATTTCTTCCATTGTGCGGAGCACAGCGAATGAAAAAATAGGAATGTGTTTATAAAGATCTTTTAGTAGTAAGAAGTTTGCGAAATTTATTGTCAGACCTCTCACGCTACCGACACGATGGATAAGGTCGGGCAATAGCGTCGGTGATCGGACGTTAACCTTGTTCCAGCGATAATTAACGTCAATTCGGAACGGTAGTTCACCGAACACCGTTTCCACGTGGATTCGCGTGTTAAGAGACTCCTCCCAATCGGCCCGGCTCTTGTAGGAGATCGACGGTCTCGGTCGCGGCGGTAGCCGATCGTTAGCAATAGACGAAACATCGTAAAGGATCAACCAACGAGCGTAGAAAACGCTTGATGCCGCAAAGCATCGCGCGCCGCGCCGGTAGCAGGGAAAATTACGGTTCGCGTTCACCAGCGTCGTTTATGCCTTTTACGCGGCGAACATGGATCACCGTTTAGGCGGTGTTTACAACGATCCTTAAGGGCACCGGAGACGGTTGCTTGTAATACAGCTTCTCTCGCTGCAAGATCGGCTGAAAGTAAGTTAATCCGGGGTTTACCGGTTGCGCCGCAGCAGAGCCGTCTCGCTCGTTCGCGACGGGGATGGCATGGGCAGGGAGGAGACAAAAACCGCGTGAACTCGGGCGTGAACGCGAGATCTGTCTGCCATGGAGCTGAACGGGGAGCCTGGGAGGTTGGGTTTCCACACGCCGATCGACCTTCGCGATCGGGCTTCTCCCTTTTTACGGGCCTGCATCTACGTCATGCAACTGTGATCCCCTCGATAGACACCAGGCTCTTTTTTCTCTCTCTTTCTCCGAGCTCAGTAACGGAAACAGAGCTCTCGTCTCTTGGTCAGCTACAGCTGACCGCTCAAGGGGCTCGCGACTTGTCGGCAATTACAGTTACACACCTCTTGTCGATCCTGCCATTAGGCTGTTGCAAATGAGCCGTTCTTCACCATTCCAATTTCTCACGGTAACCCTCATCCGTTCCCCGTGTCAAATTCACTCATTTTTCACGTAAAGGATCGTTCTATCTAGTCGCGTTTATGGCTGGCATTTTGTTGGACTTTGGTTGCCTTTTGATGGAGGTAGTCTATGACTATATGTAAAGTCTATGATCCATGGTCGTTTATATGATTTTTCGAAACAGCACGATTTCGTTCGGCCACTTTGCTTTAAATGCTAATCAGAATTAACAAAAAGGTAGGGAAAGTATTAACACAGTTCGTAATTGCAGACCATATACATAATATAATAAAACAGCTCGGTACCAAGCCCATTGCATCGTAAAAAGAAGTTTAACGAACGCGAAGCACAGTTTCGTTGCATCGCAATTATTCGTATCGGCATGCAACGAGACTTCGAGACGCGAGAAGGCCGCGATCGTGGACCGAGCCGGCTAAATTGCTGAAAATTGGTTCGATCGTCGAGCGGAAGAAAGTCCCAGCGCGCCGCGCCGCACTGCGCCGGCTAACAAGAAAGTTTCCCGCGAAGGTCGGATTTTAAGGGTCCGCGGGAGAAAGGCGAACGGAAATTAGCGGACGTTGGAAAAACAGTAAACACAAAGCAAAACCTCGTAATCGTCCGCAATTAATTCAATTACCCCAGTGAAAGGAAGTTCAATGTCTGCTAACAAGGTAGCCGAACATCGCGCTCGGGCCTGCGCACGCTCCCGCGTTCATGCGCGCGTTTTATCCCCCACCCCTTGTCATTCCCGTATTCATCATTCGCGAACGTGACGCTCTCGGCCGCGATAAATCTGCCAGGAAAAAGGTAGAGGTGACCGCTGAAAAACCGCGATTTCCACGTTCGACCTGGTTCTCGCGGGACGTTACACTTTCAAGCTCGTTCGTATCGTTCCATGCTTAGACCATGTACATTATACATTATAAACCCGGCTTCAGATAGCATGCCTTGTTCCAAGATTATATCGTCTATCAGATGTCGGTTGTGGGCAAAGTGCCATAGTCTGTTGAGAAATCGCAGTATCCACGAAGCTAAAGCGTTAGAGGGGAAAGGGGAATCATCGCCGTATCTCATTCTATGTAAATATTTATGGAAGCTGTAACTGTAATATATATTTTATTTTATTACTCATTCATTTTTACTTTACTCTTTTATTTTTAATATTCTACAGCTTTCACTTTTACTATTTACAGATACATTAAATACAGGATACACGGAAACACTGTGATGTTATTTAGAGCAACACCTTTATAATACTAATAAAGTGTATACGGTATAAAGTGTAGTTTATTAGAATAACGTACCCACATAAAGACATTTCCAACACCTGTCGGTCGGCTTGTCATGTCGGCCATCTAATAAAATATTCCAGTGTGAGTCATGGATCATGACGCAACTCGATCACTGCGGCGAAATTTTAAGTCGAGGCTGCACCACCAAGGCTGCGATAGGAGAGATACGATTTTTTTTCTGTAAACACGCGATTTTCTAGCTCTGGCAAACGATCGTTAACGCTGGTTGGTTAATAACCTTGTAGCCACCAAATTTGGTACATAAGTGCAAGATGTTTATACAATCATTAGTCTCGCAGAGGCGTTCGCGACTGAAGTTCTACTAGGCAAATCTTCGAAACTGTCTGTTCTTTTACACAAGATTTAATTATAGGCTACTGCCACTCTCTCTTACACTGCTCACTCTTTAATGTCTGAAAGATGAGGCTTTTAACAGTAGTTTTTAATTTAACCTCTAATTTCTCCTTCACATTATGGTAAACATTCCTTTAATCCAACAGGTCATCTCCGAGATTATCGTCTACTATAACAGGATTATTTGACTGCTTGAAATCTTTTATTTATTGTACAAGACAGGAGCCACAAATGGCTTTCTTTCTTTAATAACTTTAATAAGATGAGAATATTGTATCGATCTTCTCAAATTTAAAAATTTTTTGTTTTAAGTAGCACTTGCCCAATTTTATTATAAGTGCATGACATCCGGTTGTTGATAAATCAGTTGTCTATCATTATTTAAATTACACGACACAACTGTAACAGTTTCAATTCTATAGCCAAGATTAGAGTATGCAACAGCGTGACCTTGACGTCACTGGCATGTTCTCTCCGCTTTCTATCAGCGTTGATTCGTTATCTAGAATCCATGAATTCCATTTAAACAGAAATCTAATGAACACGGTTGACGAATGGAGGATAATGGATAATTACTGTGCGGATCAATTGTCCGAGGATGCAATCTGTGCTCCGTGGACGGGTTGCATAAAGGAGGATGTGGTTGGTAGAATTCGCGGAACGATTGCGTCCGAAACGATTTTCTCTTCGGTAGATTGACGGCGACGGTGATTAATAAAACGCGGCCGGCGTAAAAAGCCATTCCGAATGGTGGTTTTCCAGCCCCGGGGGCAGCCTGTCGGCGCAATTACTTCTAATCGGTTTAGAAAATCCGCGTGCCGAAACATCGCATCCCGGCGTCCAATTAAGGAGCATCCTCGCCGATCGTAATCGATGCCGAGTTCTTTCGTTCTACATGAACCGGCTACGGTTTGGCCCTTGATTTCACCTCTCACTCGATAACAAGCGACGTCTCTCGGATGCCTATTATGAGCGCACAAACAGTCCGCTGAACGCTCTTGGGAAACGAGGTGTACACGGGACCCCCTTACTCTCGTCATTTGTTCAAGCCACCTAGATATTCGCCAATTAATCATCCCGGGCAAAGTGGAAAATTATAACGACGCAGTGTCTTTGCTGCTCCTTTTTGGAGCTGCACACCGCCGAGCTTACACAAGCGCTGCGAGACACAACAATTTCTACAGAATCCCAATCCTTCGAGGACGAATGTCGAAAATGTCGAAAATGTCAAAAAATGATTAAAAACATACTATTAAAAATTGGACATTTCATATACAACAACCTAATAGAAGTCGTAAGCATAAACATCCATTCAAGAAGAAATCGTTGAGAATCTCCTAGAAAGCTACCGCCAGGACCCCTCTCACTGTCACCGAGCCAAAAAACCTGATCGCTCACAAAAATCAAGCTCCAAAACAGTGCTGTCTCGAGTGGAGAAAAATCGTCGGCGTTGCAACTGACACATCCGGCGCAACAAATTATCCAGAGGACCAGCGGATGTGCGCGTTTAGAGGGTGAATATCGATAAGCGGTAAAAGGACACCGGCGACATCCTAGAAAGCTACGGAGGAGCTTGTCCTCTCTTTCTCGCTCTCTCTCTCTCTCTCTCTCTCTTATTCTCTTTCTGTCTAACAGATTCCGTCACGATTCATTTCCCGAGCAGAAGGTTAATGTATGCCTGCGTTTTAGCGTGTGTAATAACGGAGTCGTGGCGCAAAAACGGCTGATCGGTGGATCGTTAATAAGCCGCGGTGCCGGAGCGGGGAAAAGCGCACGGTGTGGTGCGCTCGGTGCCGCGAGTGGAGATAATTAGCGGGGCCCGAGCGATTAATAAAGAAACACCGGTCCGAGCCAGCTTCCGTCCCAGTGGGGCCTGAGCATTGGTTTTCCAATCGGAGAGGCTCGCGCCAACGCAATTATTTCTAATCGGTTTAGAAAATCCGCGCCGGCTGCCGGCTCGATCTAAAATGGACCTCAGCTGCACCTGGCGAAAATTTATCTGCAAGATTTTGTTTACGCCGTCTCCTTCAACGGGTGTTCTGGTTTTTCATTTTCTAAAAAGACATTTTTTTATAAATAAGTCAAATTCAGTTGAATCTTCGACATGTTTAACTATCACGTCCAGTAAATTAGCCCAGCTTATTTGCCCAGATTTAGAAATAAATCTTTGTGCTCATACATTTATTGTTACCAAAGTTTAGGATATGGGAGAAGCAAAAGATTTTGATTTCATTGAATAAATTACTTTGCTTTTATAAAAACCGGTGAACCGCCAGTTCTTGACTTGAATCATATTGACTTGAAATCATACCTCCAACGAAAATGTTACTTTTGAGATTTTAGCCACGTTCTGACGATTTCGGATATTTGCGAGGTGTGTTAAAAATTTCATACTTGATGAATAAAGTGCACCCTAGCCTTATGCCGTCGCCGATTCTTCTGGTTTCTAGCGACCTGTTTCTGGCTCGTCCAGGTTTCTCCGTCGCGTCTGCCTTAGCCATATCGGGCCAATAATGTCTCCCGGCGGTTATGTATCGGAGGAAGCCGACGACGCCGCGCCGCCGCGTACCAGAGCTTCGATCGTTCCTCTTCCTGCAGCCGGTCTTGTTTTTCCCGCGGAATCGAGCGTAGGAGAAATTACCGAGTCGCCACTTCGAAAAGCCGACCGACGATCGTTCTCCCATTAGCCTCGTTACGATCGAGAATGGGTCGAGGAACTCTCTCTCCTTCTTCTCTCCTCGCTTCTCTCGTCGCCGTGTCTCCTCTCCATCGTTCTCCTCGCGACGAGACGCGCACGGTCCGACCTCCTGCGATACCACGATAACGATGCCGGGAATTGTGCGTTCGATAGTTCATCCTAGTGTGGAAAGTGTTCGTCTCTAATTAGAGAGGTCGCGCCAGGAGCAGATCCTCTTTCGGAGCGACCGCACAGTAGTCCGGACGGCCGATCTACCAGTTCGTTAAGATTTTAGCACTATTGGAAGTTTAAGTGTATAACAATGTAGGCCGTTGGATTCGTTATAGAATTGGATTAATAACATTATAGTTGTATTATTCGTCACGTTATACTGCAAGGGATTAAGCAGATGCCAAAATTGTTCCGAATACTTGGTTCCCAACAAGATGCGAGCAACTTCCGTCGACAGAAGTCCTTTTCAGTTCCGGGAGTAGAAGTTCAACTTTCCATAAGTTTAATTATCTCCGATGTAAAGTTTTCGGTACATTTGCCCGCATCAGGCTCGCCTAATATCCGATTGCTCCAAGTTTCCGGGTGGTTGGTCGCGTTTCATCGAGAATCCCGTGCCAGTTCCGCAGTTGTTCGCGGGAGTTGATCGGACGCGTCGCTTTCAAATTCATTTTGTTCCAGAAACGATTCCAAAGTTCTGTGTATCTGCGGCGATTGTCGAGAGAGTTGGAATATTCTTCGGCCTCCGAGCAACGAAAGTTTCCCTAAGCTAAGAACTTCTTCTCTCCCCCCCCCCCTCCCCCTACCCCGATAAGAATGGGACAGCCTCGAAGCGGAATACTTCGTTAAAGATATTTGTCGTGTGTTTCGCGGGGCAGACCGGAGAGGGCGATCGCTAAACGATTGGCAAAGTTCGATGATTAATCGATACGCAGTCGTTTTCCGAGATACTAGGATTGTGAGCGGGTGAAACTCCAGCCTGGAGCGATGAGAAATTTCTTCTATCGGCTGTATCGCCGCGCGGAAAATCGTTGAAATCGCATCAGCAATGCCACTTCAATGCGGAAATGAGTTTCGGATTTTCCTTCATTCAGTCATTTCCCGATCATACGATAAATCATGTACGAATGACTTACAGCGAGGAACAAAATTGAACCGGTGAAACCTTTATTTATATGTTTATTAAAGCAGAATCATAGGTTATTCAAAGTACACAGCGCCTGAAGCATTTTTGAGTTCTGGCGTTAGTAGCTTGAAAGTGGATTCTTGGTCTTTGGGTATGATCATTGCAGATTTATTATTAAAGGCACCAATATGGCCAGGTGTGAAATTATCTCAATGTTTGATACACTGCGAAACTTCTGCATGGTTTATATTATATGACAGATTGTGGAAAACATGTTTCATTTCTTTTCCTATTAAAGCAGAAGCACAAGAAACTTGGTTAATATTTTTAACTAATCTTCTTCAAAGAAATATGTATCATGTCGGTGAAGTAACAGAATTATTTATTTATTGTGAACAGCGGGGACTTTTGCGATTCAATTAGCAGAGTTCGAATGATTGTTTACTGGGTTGTCTTCGGTTTCACTCCTCGCGCAACGAAAAAGAAACCTGGTCATGGGATGTAACGAATGTATCGGTGTTAACTTTCATATTTTTGCAAGTACTAGAGGAATTTAATAACCGTTTTGTATGAAGTCACGCAAAAGTATGATTAAAAAATGGGGCACCGGTACGTGATCGGACGGACTGAAAGTTCCAGTCAAAAGCGTGCACGGTATCGGCTTCTCGAGTTTCTCTGGGATCGATCACGTATTTCATTAGAATTCACGTATCTAAGTCGGGGCACGATGCTCGTTACCCGCGGTGCCATAGCAGAGCAAAAGGCTTCTGAATCGTTCCTTCATCCACCTACAATCTTCTGCGCCGCTGGTAATAACGTAATAACCTAATCGTCGCCCACTTTTCATTTCACTACGGTCTGCATCGCGGTCTCGAAGGAAATTCAATTTCGAAGACGTCAACGAGCCAATGCTCCATTACCTAAAGTTCAATTCATCTTAACTGATTTCTATGGAAAGTGCGGAAAGAAGGTGAACGGTAATTAATTTGATAACCTAATCATCGTCCACTTTTCATTTCACTACGGTCTGGATCTCCAGAATTCGAAGGAAATTCAATTTCGAGAACGTCAACGATGCTCTATTACCCAAAGTTAATTTCATCTCGATCGATTTCTATGGAAAGTGCTGAAACAACGAGAAACGAAATTAATTTGATCACGCTATGAACGCACCGTAATTTTCAGAAATTGGGAAACACGCAACGTCGAATGATTCCCCTATGAAATTACGAGCTTTTAATAAAGTATTACTTTAATCGAACTGACATCATCGTTTAATTTTACATAAATTACGTTGAATATCTGCATTAGCACTTTATTTTATCATCGTAAAAAGATATAACTCGTGCCCATTAGCTCTTATTTTTAATCGTTAAAATGTTTCATCATTCTATAAGAATTCAGCTTTCTACTGAAGAATCGGAGAATATAAACGTCTTTATGTTTATTGTTACCAGTCTGCGGATTCGATGGATCCGCGAGAAATGTGAGCACGTAGAACATAAAATAGAGAAAACCCTGAGAAAATCTGAAGAAAGCTGTTCTTCTGTTTTTAATGCGATGCTCGAGACAGGAAACCAATGCCTATTTTGCTTCTGCGTCTTCCACTATAATTTCGTCTATCGTTTCGCAATCTAGTCATTACGATGCAAACGGTATTATCATCCCAGCCCCAAAAATGGCGAATGTTTAACCTTGTTTCTTCAGTACCAATTTATCTCCCCATGTTTCCAATGCCATTTTCTTACCAATTTTTAGGAATTTTTAGGAATTTTCCTACATTTCCTACATTTTATATATTGCCTTCTAATTTGGGGATCAAAAAATGTTTAATTTTCAATGTTTCAATTTTTGCAAAAACTGACGGTCATTCGGTGACGTAACAATAACAGGCTGTTTCAAAAATAGCGAATAACTCTGCCATTTTCTAATACTTTGATCTGAAAAAATAGATCTTAAAATACATCCTTGAAAAAAATCGCCGAAAACAGATTTTTAGATGGTCAAGGTGATCTACTCACTTAACCCCTAAGTGGACCTCCGAAATGTCCTTCAAAAACGCAATGATTCTGATTATGAGTAAATAGTTATACATACACTACCGCTCACGGAAGTTTGGCTAAGAGAGAAAATTTTAAAATATAATAATTTACAACGTTTCGCTCGCTTCAAGAAAGTTTATATTATTACTAGACTACGGATCTTTATGCAAAATAAAAATTGCATTAATTGCACGACATAGGAACCAAGTAGGAACTTATTTCTCTTTTTAGTAGTTTTATTAAGTTGTAAAAAATGTATTGATACTCTTACATTCTTGTAATCTCTTTATTGTTTGAAATTACACCCACCCATTTTTGTCATAAATGCATAAAATCCGCAGTCTAATTATTACATAGTAATCTTAAATAATCTTTCTGCATAACTACTGATGGTTTTTCAAAGAAACATTACAATAAACATTTTACGAGAGGAAATTCCTAAATGCGTTTATGGACGTCGGCAGTAGGCTAAACTTCAGTGAGCGATATTGTATATTTGAGTGGGGCCGGATACATAGTTTACTCGATGGCTAAATGAACTCCGTTGAATTTGTTTCTGTGTACAAATGAAACTCTCGAAATGCGTCGAGTCGCGTGTCTCTCGCGTCTGGCGCGATCGCGATGTACAAGGCCGGAGGTGGCTGTAAATCCCGCGGAATTACGTATAAATAACGTGGCCAGTGAACGGCGGCGCGACAATCAGGAAATCGATGTTGCAAATTTACGGCCCGGTGGCCGAACTCTTGCACCGTCGCGTCGTCGTCCCGCGGAACCGATTCTTCTCGTCGCCCGTATGAAAATGTGGCCGAAGAATTACGTAAATCATCCTGCGCGGCTGCCGTCGCGTCGCGTCGTCGGCTCGATGAAAACTTTTCAGCGCAAAGTATTCTCTACGAAGAAAGTGAACGCGGCTTGCGATAACCTTTTGAACCAGGATTTTCATGGCTGCAGGAGCAGTGGGTACGGTTCGATTGTGCAGATTCTAGTGGTGAGAGAGATCAGATATTCGTGCAACGAAGAACAGGTGGAAAGTCGGAGAAAGAAAACAATCCGTGGAAATCCATTTTCTTTGAATATTATAGCGACGAAGTATGAAACGGCTGCAAAAGAGGTCACTGCTGTGAATAAGGTTGTCCGTATTAATCCAGAGCGAATCTAATAAATAGATGTATCGAGAGCAGAAACTAATGATTAATTGGATAAAGGAGAGAGATTGCCGAACGTGACGTCCTTAAATGATCGATCGTCTTCGTATCATCTTTGTCACATCCTTTTTATCGAAACATTAAAACTTTAGTAGAGAACGGTATTTTGTAATTTTCGAACAATAAGACTGTGATTAATTTCAGAAATTGACAGCATTTCGATCGGAATGTTCTGGTTTACACCCTTGTTTTATCATTTCTCCTTATTCTAGGTGGACTTATACCAGCGCGATTAGGTGTGATCATTCGGGCAGAGCCGTTTTGCTGCCACACCGGCACATAATTTACCGGTTAGGCACACGGCTCTCATAGAAAGTAAGGAGGTATGATAGTCGATTTGTTTCCGAGTCGATGTCCTCAAAGCTTCTCTCGCGATCGCGTGCCACCGATGCCTTCCTTTTGCGTTGAAACGAGTTTAACGGACTCTTCGGGGGAAATAATTTCGCGCGAAAATTGCCTTTCACGAGCATTTTTGTCCGCTTGTCCGCCTCTTGTTCGCCGTGCTAGAAAATTGCTTCGTCGCTTCTTTGGGTCTCGATTGTCTCACGTAGAACGCGCGAGAAACTATTTTGGAGCCTCATTCGAAACACAAAAATATTAAAAAAGAAAATCGACAAAGCACATTACCGAGCCGGATTAATATCAATCGAACGCTAATAGGTTGCAACGTTTTTACATGATTTTCTTTTCAAATATTTCACCACGATTATAACCACACGTCAAACATAAGTACCTGTTTTATCATTTCCAATCTATTCAAACATCTCGAACAACTATTTAAGTTGTTACAGGCTTGACTACCACCATTTCCTTCTATTCGAAATGGCCGCCTATTAAATCAGTAACACGCTATAATCGAACAAGAGAAAATATCCGTGCGTTTCTCTTGAAATTGCACACGAATGCCCGGCGCGATTTAGATAATTTATGCGACGTTAACTTCTCGAAAAATAGATCCCCGAAGATTCCTAGTCATCGGACTCCGGGTTTATGTCACGCGTTTTCCGCAGGCTGGAATCATCGGGTGGGTTACTTTCGACCGTAAAACGGAATCTCCGTTGCGTCGTCGTTACCTGTGATTTATAGTCGCTCTCGGACTGCCGCATGCCGGGGCAAAGTTTACCAATGCGTTTCGTCGACCCCATGAGAAGTGAGTGCGGTCGCCCCGTCGCAACGCAACGCAACGCAACGGTTTTCCTCTTAGCGGAAAACAGCGTGGTGGTTAATTGTACCTGGTCTCCGATCTGGTGGAAATTTAATCAAGGGAACACGGTTTATCTCCGGTCTTGATCGGCGAGCGCGTCCCGTCCCGGTGCGTCCGCGAAAACACGTTTCACGCACTTTCCATCCACGAGCCCGCGGACATTCAGAATAGAGCGTGGGCCTTGTAAAATGCTACGCAAACAGTTCCATCCGGCCACGCATGATCGATAGCGACGACGCTTCGTGAAAGTCGGCGAACGTGTGTCGTACAACTCTGTTACCAGCTCATGGGAAATATAATAAATTTTTCATCCGGCGCGGCGGCCGCTGCTGTTGTTCACCTTTCAAGGCCCCCTAACGACGCGTATCCCGGTTCTGAACTTTCAAGAAAGCGATTTTTGTTTGTGGGTGCGTTTATAGATGCGTTTCTCCCTCAATTTAGGGATAGACGCACCAGTAATTTATTGTAAGTATACTAGGCAGTCGTTTTCGTTAGGAGCATCCCTTTTTCAATTAATTACAAAGCGATAAATTCAAACTGAGACTTGTCGTTTGACACACTATTTGTTAACATCATACACTTTAATTAAGTAACCACTTGCCCTAGTATCGTGTCGAACTTTTTTAAACAGTATATTAATATATTAATATAAAAGTTTTACTCATTTGAAGTTATATTTTATTAAAGAGATTTCAATAAACAATTCAACTATGCCTGTCTACACTTTCAATTTTTTTCAATAAAATTTTTATAAACAGAAAAGAAAATGTGGTGCATCTATCCCGAAATTACCCTATCTGAGGAATATTTAAAAATTAATTACACTTGGTCAAATTTTACATGCAGCCAGTTACCGAGCATCCTGTCCTTATTAATTCTGAGCTGTTAAATCTTGATTTGAGACAGCGACGCGCCGAGTCGACTCGAGCGGATCGTAGCCGTGACTCGTCCTCGAAGCGCGAACCGATCGGCGGTGATTGGACGTTCCGCGAAACGCGAAAACCGATTGACTCGGCGGAATAACCGTCCGCGGATTTTCTATCCGGCGAGGTTATAAATGGTTCCTGACTTTCTACGAGAACCGATGCCAAGATCTGCCCACAAATCATCCATCCCCGGACGATTGGCGCTGCGCAGGCGGTTTCACGAGCGGATTTACGTCCCCTAGTACTTTTATTCTCGGCCGAGCCACGCCGATCGACGAGTTCGCGACTAATACGCGTGAGATCGAAACCGTGCGCGCATCTAATCGTGTTTATCCCGTTCGTCGGGTGAAAATAATTTTATGTTTACCCGCTGGCTGCATTCTGCTATGCTAAATTCATTTCTTCGTTATTTACAGAACGGAACTCTGTTTCTAAGAAACGCCGAATTTCGTTCCTTCGCGAACTTCAGCTTCCATGCGTGGCTTCGAAATTTGGTTTAACCCTGCGCACAAGTTTTCGTCTGCGGAACGTGAGTTTGCTGCATAATGGCGGCGCCTCCGGTTCGGAAGTCCGGTTTCCCGTTGAAAAGCAAGAGCAAGGAGCAGATTTGTGGGCGCGGTTCGTAATTTGTTTCGACGTACGGCCGAACATCCACGTTCTGTGAGAGTATCGTGGGGGGCTCTCGAATTTCATGCTTTCTCCTTGGCAAAACGGAATTCGAGATCCTGCTGGGCGGCGCGTATAATAGTGTCGGGGAACTTCCGTCGGTTTTTACCTTGGCATTTTTAAGGTAACTTTTTTGAATAAACAATTTTTGACTGATTGTGTACAAATATGTAAAGTATCTTATAATTTAGTCGTGCAGTCTAGCTGCAGCGAACAATGTGTCCTAAGGCGCCGGCACCAGTAAATACTCGAAAACCCTATGGAACGGTTTGAAACGTAGGATTATGCGACGGGAGATTTATTTGCCTATTAAGCAGATGCATACCTGGCGAGGTTCTCGAACGAGGTGGGAAGCGGCCGTTTCAAGGTCTCGTTACAGCGCAGCAGCGAAACGCATCGGTTTTCTAACGTTTTACGATCAGAACGGCGGTCTCGCACGGCATTTCTTTCCGACGATCGGTTGGCACTCGGGTAAAAGTAGCCTGCAGGCGTTATTAGATAAGCATCGGCTAATCAGCTCGCGAGTATCTAGTCCGCAAAAACCGGGGCGAATAGCGTGTATCTCGTGATCGGGTGCTCCGCCGGCAGGCACGCAGCTCTTTTCAGCAATGACGTCATAACCGTCGCATTGCGGCTTTTCTACTTGACACGGTTGCGTATATCCGAACTAGTTTTTCTCTATCGCTATTGCGCCCATGCTCTGCGGCTCTCCAAAGGTCAGAGTGTTACGCGCCGCGGAGCACCGAGCCCGCCGAGCTGCGGGTGTATTACCGTTCTGCGGCAAAAAGCCATCCTGTCGAATCCTGAATAATTAGTCGGGCACGCGGATCGGGCCACGGCCCGCTGCAGGAGTTGCGTTAACGATCCGGAATAGACGGAAATTGAGCAATTACCGCCGCGTATGAATTCGTCGTATGAATTATGTACGCTTTCGGTCAAAGGCGCAGACCACGCCGCGTCCGCGTACTAGAGCTTTCAATGCGACTTTATTGTATTACGTTCAGAAAAGTTGAAAACTTTTGGTCCCCTGAGTTAAAGTTCGGCTGGGTTTTACCTTGTCGACCTATTTTAAGCGTATTTTGAAATTTTTGATTATGGGAGACTGTAAAGAAAGGAGGGAGCTGTCTGAAGGTTGTTGAGGATGTCGAGAGTGTTTCTGGCAGCAAAAGCAATCGAACGCATCGAGCGATTTTCTGGATGGCGAGGAGCCACTGGAACCGGTCGACAAAGAGCGTCGGCCATTGACTACCGGTAATCCTTGACGATCCTTTCTCGTCCTGGGCATCGGGCATGGTCTCGGGCCTAAGGTAATTCACGCGGCTCGCTTGCACGCGACACAGGATATCCTTGAAGCCTCCTAACGGTCCTGCCGGGACCGCCCTGCGTCTGTTCGCGGTGTCACGGGAACCACGGCAGAATTTTCCCATAGGCGGACCCCGTCGCCGCGCGATCCCCATGAACGTTGCCATGCCGTGCCATGCCGTTCGCCGTTCGCCGTTCGCCGTTCGTCTATGTACACGCGACAGATAATATTCAAGCTTGTCAGCGGCACTGCACGGCACGCTCGTGCACGTGTGCACCTGCACGCGGCCAGCGCAGCGACGAGCTAACGGTGAACAGAGACCTCGGTTTCGATGACATTGCGGTTGCACGGAGCAACTTTTCGGGCCCGCAGCTATTGTTTCCAGATACAACGCTACCCATACTGTACACACTGGTCTGGGAACCCGCCTTTACCGGCCAAAAGTCAAGTGTTCTGAAGACAAAATTCTGAAATTCCAAGTGAAATTAACCATTTGCAGTCGGAACTACTTTAACTTGAAAATTAAACATTTTTTCCGACCTAGAATTTTTTCCATTGTATATGATTTTTTTCATTTTATTAAATTTATTAAATTGATATATCTCATACAATATTTAAATGCGTGGTAATTGATTAGATTCCACCATACCATCCACCATTTAATAATGTAAACAATATTGTGAATAATGACTGGATATAACAAGTTTGTTTGAATATTTTATACATATTAATAGGCATGTTTTCATTATGTAATTATATAGCTCGTAAGCATTGTTTAACCCTTTCGGTCACGAATTATTTATTCCTGGAAAAAAATCATGGTTTTGCTAAGCAGTTGTTTGAATTAAATTATGATCTTTTTTGTATGTCCTTATATGAGGACGCGCCATGACCGAAAGGGTTAATACAAGCACGAATGTCTTAATATTTACAGCAATTTAAACTTTGAGAGAGGTTTCCAAAAAATCATTAAAATCACATTCAAAATCAACTGACACAGTTTCAATTTCTTATTGAAACACGCTCCGTAAGGGTACTTTTATAAAGACAATTTCTCACTCTAGCAAATAAGTAATACCAGAATTCTACAACCCTAAAACCGTTCTGTTTGTAATTGATAATGCATAATTAACCGAGACAAGAATTTTGTCCAGTTTTCTTCTGGTTCTGGCGCATTGTGCAGAGCGGGAACGACGAATATATTCGTCGACTAATGAAAATAATTCGAATAGCGCGGCATTTCGCTGCGGGGAAGGCAGAAGAGAGCGTTCCCCGGCGAAAAGGAAGAGTAACAACGGCACGCGTGTGGGAAGAAAAATGAGAGTAACGGCACGAATCGCGCAGGCGGCGCGCGAGAACGTGTCTGTGTCCACATTCGATTCCCGGCTTAAAGCGACCTTCGCCCCTTTCATATTCGACCTGTGCCGGGGATTTTCAGCGGACGCATATTGCCCCGGACTTTCCGATGCATTTTTCATTGATTCGCATAAACGGGGCTCTCGGTGTTCATCCGCGGCCCGAGACGGGGATTTATAATTGAATCGTTCCTGTTACTCGTCGCATAAACATTTCCTCTCTGTTTACTCGTCGGGGATGAGCCAACGTTTACACATTTATTCTGGTCGCACCGCGGGGGCAGGATCTCGGTTGAAAATTTTGTAAACGTGTTGGGAAAAGTGGTTCCCGTTCGTTGTTCATCTAAAAATAATCGCTACTTCGCTCGGTGTACACACCGGAGACGCGATATTTTCCACGTGGATGCGTCCTGCATCCGAATGTGGCGATTATTAATAGAAACTGGCTGGCCTTGAAGATCCTCGGTATATCGTATACCTCACTTGTTGATTATTTTAATTGCGGCAGTTTGTTAGGCTCGCGAGCAACCGTGTAACACTTTCTGTTAATTAATTGATAATTGCGTGTAACGCGGGCGACGATTAAACGCGATACAATTGCATTACTCCGGGTTTGAGTGAAACCAATAGGCAATCTTGTCTTTAATCGGTGAAAAAAAAGAGGAATCCTGTTCATTACTCCAAGGCGAGTCGCCGAATCAATCGAATTAGCAATTTCAGTTTCGAGGAGCACAGACGGAGATTTTTTTTCTTTGTTTCTTTTCCGTGAGTTATATCCGGGGCTCCCCGAGCATCATTTTCATCGATCTGGAACGCGATTCGCAGCTCGTTAGAGCAGCATGCGTTCACTTTTACTTCTCTCTTTGAGCATGCGAAAGGAAAAGTGTCTGATCTCGCATCCCCGAGTGACACGCAAACAATGTTAATAATGAAAGATGATTTATGCGGCCGGAGGGAATTGAGATGCGCGCGCGGAGCCCGAGAACAAAGTCGAGCGAGAGATGTAAAACTGTGTGAGATATCATTTCCCTTGGAAAAAATAGTGGTAATTGACAGGCGTCTGGCGGGGATCATTGTGCAGGACCGGAGTCGTCGTTCTCACCTTCCTTTCAGCTCGCGTCGTTTCACGTCCCGCCACGGAATTAAATACGTAATTATAACGCGAATACTCGCCGTGCGAACGCGTACTCGTCTATCAAAATGTCATTATGATTTTTTCCGCGGTCTACGGGACGGAGACAAAGTGGCCTGCACGTCCATCCTGTTATTTCCTGCACAGTCATCGATTTCACGAAATCGTCTATAATTTGCAGAACTACCTATTCATTAGGCAGCCCCCGGCTTCTCTTCTTTTAATGCCAGTGTATTTAAGTAAGCGATTTGACTTTCAGTTCCCCGCAAAAACGCGCGGGAACCTCGTTGAAAGTGCGTATTAACTCGTCGCGGGCTCCGCATTGACGCTAAAATGTTACTATCGATCGCTCGCTAGTACAATGACGCGGCTCGAAAAATTTCTTCTTTTTCAACTGTTTTCCGTGATGGCGGAGATTCTTGGAATCGATCCAAAAAAAATTTTCTGCAGAAATTGTTATGGCCACGAACTTGGACGTCTCGCGTCTTTTAACGATCACAGATATACCTCAATAATGAGACGAAATCTTTAGGAACTGTTATTTCTAATCATTAACTTTGGTGCTCCTCTAATCCTTAGGAATTACCCATTTTTTATAGCTCCGATGATATTACGTTTCTGAAAATAGTGTAAGCGGTGGCGCCGCCATTTTGCATCGTAAAAATACAAGAAACTGTTTTTAATTATAGTATTAAATTACTTTTTCATACTGAAGAAAGTTGTTTCATTTTTTGATGTTTTTAGATCCGTTACTGTGGCCAAACCCCTTAAGAATGTACAAGCAGTGGATGGAATTATATTAATGTCTATAAACAGTATATTTAACAAAACATATTACGTGTAACACAAACGATACAAATTTTCCAAACAAAACGCTCCCTCGTGCACACTTATTTCATTATTTCGTTCACCCAATTTCACTTCATTTATGCATTTATGAAGAAATTGGCTGGGTGAAATATAAAACAATAAAAGATTAGAAACATTTCAGAATGTTGTAACGTTGTTTTTAATACAACAAAATCATTAAGGGATGAAATCAATTTTTATTTTATTCCTGCTGCACAATCAATGCAGCACACTTATTTTGCATGAAGATCCGCAGTCTAGTCATTATGTTTCTTTCTCATTCTCATACACACCACACATATCCACACATTCAAAAAGAATGCGAAGGTAAGGATAACATTACTTGGTTATATACCAATCTATTATTTCTAGTTTGTTAAAATTATTAAAGTAAGAATGAAATGTCCATCTGATTCTCCAGTCTCTCGAAATTGAAGCAGACAATTTTTATTTCGCCCAAAGATCCGCAGTTTAATTATATCGTTCTTGTAGGAATTTGTCCACTGCAGCATTCAGAGGATGACAGTAGCCGCGGCTTTGCCAACAAAAAGTCCTCGAGTTTACGGAACGGTAAACCGAGTCCTTTAAACGCGTTCCCCGTCCTCCCATTCAAATATCCTCGTTCCGAGTGTTTCCTACTCCTTTACGCAACGACAAGCTCCCATATAAACTTGATTGCGAGAACAGGCTTTGTCGCGGACGGCCATTACGGTCTCTCCGGCGTACCAGCGGACAACCACCAGTTTGTTTTCCCCCTTGTCATTCCTCATGCGTGCACGTACTTCGTCCACGTCTCCATTGTGTCTCTTTAAGCAATCCGGTCGGCGATTTCATCCGGATCTCGCTGCCGCGCCGCTGGTCTGCCGGTCGATTTTCGAATCGCTTCCGGATCGGAACGCGCGCGATTGCCACGATGGAAAACGACAATGAATAAGGGAGCGGAATCGTACACGATAAATCAGCGATTAAAGTCCACAAGGGGTCACGACGCTCTTCCCCCGGTCGTGGATTACAGTAGTGCTCGTTTGAAGACTGAATCTGTAATGCTTAACCCTTTCGACCCGAAGCAATCTTAATTCGAAAATCAAGACATTCCTTTCAACCTAGATGGTTCTTATTCTATGTAATCTTTTCTACATTGTGCACATCGAATTGAACCTGTTTTCTCATACAATAGTTGAGTTTTTTACAATTTATAGGATACAGATGAGTTTAGAAATATTAAAACTGTTTTGAATAATGGTATGGCAATTGTTACTGGCGCCTCCGAGTCGTCACTCGAGTGCAAAGGGTTAAATTTACACGATCCATCCTCATTCTTCCCCCATCACATGGTGCCTCGACTTCAACGGGGCCTATTCCAGTAGACAACCAGTGAGGATAAAACTACTAGAGGAGAAGAGATAGACGCACGAGAAAACATTTCAAATTCAGACTTTTTAATCTTACCTTTTCAAAGGTAGTATCGGTAGATTTTTGAGATTTTTCTGATTAAAATGAGTCCAAACACGACGTACATCGGACTAGATTTATAAACTTAATGTAAATAACATACGTATTATTGCAATCGCAAGAATCTCAACAATCCGCCGGTATCACATTTGGAAAGGTAAGACAAACGTTAATGAATTTAAAATTTTCTTGATTACACAATTATTTTTCACCTGTACCTTTTTTACGGTATTTATCCTCTTGCTTTGTAGAGTTGAGCTCGAGTAGTTTACTGGAACAGAAACGCTATCCTGTAACGTAAGAATTCGACTTCTGGATCCCAAACTTTGGAAATTTGAGCAAGCAGTACTGCACCGATACGATCAGCGAGAAAGGGACAACCGGAAGCACTTTGCCCCCAGATTTCCGGGAAAATCCTCCGCGAACGTTGTTTCGCCTTCGGACCCTGTCTGCCGTGAAATTAATTGAGTTAACGCTGAACGCCTACGGTGAGCAATCGCGAGTTCAGTTGCCCGCCTCACAACGGACTCTCCGCTCTTCACTCGATGCCGGTTAAGCACTTCTCATGCGGGACGATTCTTATACTCTGCGTTTTCTCCGTTTGTGTTTTCATTGAATTGATGGGGGTTAATTGTTCAGGGTTAATTGGCCCGCGGAGGCAACTCTTTGAGCACTTAGCAGAGCCATTTCGTCGGGGAGCTCCTCGAATGATGCGAATTGATGTCTGACTTCTCTGCTTCGTTCTAACTGGAGGTCCTAATGTCAGAATTAATTTTTTACACTGTGTTAATCAAGCATTTGCTCTTTCAACGAGTACTATAGAATCGGAACGATTGCCCCGACCGATCTACAGTAAATCAGTAGTTTACAGTTTAATTTTTAATATAGTCGCATTTTTTATTAAATACACATTTATGCATTTATAAATGGACTGGTCAGAAGTACTAAATGTGGTTTTTAAATTATTTTCGACTTGCCAGAATTATCAAAAAAGAAAATGCACATTTATTCTTCAGACTTTAGACAATAGCAATCGATTTCTGAACGAACTGCGCCGGCCACGTGGAACACAGAGCAGGATCGCCGCACCTCTTCCGCGTTCTTTTATCTTGACGTGCCAATTTCGATGATCGAGGATGATCGAAAGCGGATCCGTTTCGGAGGGCAGACCGTGGCCCCGAATTCTGGAGAATCCAGTTCAGGACTGGTTTTGGACCGAGTTCCGCGGCTGCCTGGTTTCTCCGAGCTCCGTCGATCCACCCGAATCTCGGTTGCATGCAAATTGCATTTCATAACTCGTTACCGATGGCCGCGTCCATCTTCTTTTTGCATTTTTCTTGGTCGCGCGATCCCTTCCTCCAACTTTCGTGCACGAGGAATGCGTCTTTAGAAACTATTAACACCGTTCTTTCCTTACTTTCTCGCGTTTGTTGTACAGAATTAATAAACATAACTGAGTGAATATAATGCGATGAATGAATCGATTTGTTTCATTACTCAATTCTTTTTTTTTATATTAAGGTTTAACGTCGCATCAACATCTAGGTCATTAGCGACGAACTTCTATGATGTTTTTAGATTTTGTGGAGGTGGTTGATTTCTTTAAGGAATTCAATAGTGTTTGCTGTATGCTTTTCCGACTCAATTCTTGTTCTTTCGAATACTCGGTGTTTATTTATCGAAACGAATGAACGTAAAGATCTACAGCCTCTGTATGATTATACATTACAGAAGATCTAAAAGTTTAATGTCGCTGGAGAAGTTTTTGACTGTAGATTTAATGCTCACGAGTAAAATAAAATGGCTTCCCAAACGTTGCAACATCGTATCCTGCAAGCGTATCCCACGCCGACTTACCATTGAGATCAATGTGTTAAATCATTTCCACAAGAATCCGTTTAATACCATCGAGCACGTAAAAGCCGAAAGTGAACCGTGAGACAGAGAGTCGAAGAAAATCGATCCTCCGGGTGTGGCAACGTGTATTCCATAGAAAACGCTTAATAACGCTTAATAAGCCCCTCCGCCCTATCATTTTCTCGCCGATTCATTAGTAAAGATATTAAACACTCGGCAACGACTCGCCGTCGAATCCTATCCGAAGCGAGTAAATCATCATCAGAATGCACTTCTTGCACTGTCACGAGCGCTCAATGAATTTATAACGAGCCGGAGATATTTGAACGATAATATTGTGCGCAGATGCTCAGCTGCATCCGGTTCCCTCAATTATTGCCGCGACTGACCCGCATACCATTAATTAGGTCGGTGGATCGTGCAAGATCAAAGATCTGCTTGGAGGAGCTTCATCGTGCATCTATACGAGACGCTGCGCTGCCCGCCGCCTGCATGTTTTTGCCTCCTCGTCCCTCCTTATCTCGCGGAAACTATGCTCTCACGACTGTCCTAAGGTTCACCTTTCGACCTTCTCTAAGACTGCGAATGAAGCCGTTGAAAATCGATTAATCGGCGAATCGATTCTCCACGGAACGCCGCGCCGCGAACGTTCCCGGCGATCGAGCTTTCGGAACGAAGCGAGTTACCGTCAAAACCTTCACGGACTTTATTCGATTCGTGAAATCACAGACAGGTTCAGTCGCGATTAGTATTGTCCGATGAAATCCTCTTGAACCATGTCCTATTTTACACGACCAAAAATAAAAGTCTTTCCGATAGTTTTTCAACGTTTCAAACTGAATATTATTCTTCAACAGATTATCTTTCGTATACGGTCGTGCAAATGTTAGAGAAGAATTCGATTGCTGTTCCTTAAAGAAGTCATGATGTTCCCGAAGTATGAGGTTGAAAGACCGGTCAGTGAACGTGTATAAACCTGACTGAAATAACTTTCCAAAGTTTCTCGCCGCTTCACACCTATCGGACATTCCGAAACCTACAATGGCAGAGGCTATTTACTACCGTCACCGGAGACGTCACAGTTCTTCAAAGACTCTTCTTTCGGAACTGTGAGAACCTGGATAGTGATCGACGAAATGGCGACCAGATGTCCGGGGTCATTATTCACGCCCAAAAGGGACGGTCGGCGGTATGGGAGTGCGGTCGCGAAGCCAAGGTCACCGGAAAACGAAACTTCTTCACAATGGTGGCTAGCCAGCGGGAGCATCAAATTTTTTCGAGCCCGGAACGGCCCCTCCAGTCTCTAAATAGATATTCTCACTGGATGCGGGCATCCTTTCTAAAAACGGCCCCTCTGTCTACCTGCGATCTCCGAACCTATCCTAACTTCGTGGATCGACCGGGCTAGGGCCTGCGATCATCGAGATTAGACCCCGTAAGTAGCCGCGGGTGTTTGAGAGCCGGCTCGGGCCGTGCGGGACCCGCGCGTAGATACCACACGATCTTACGGAAACAAGCACAGCCGATGCGGTTTCGAGCGGTGAGAATCTAGCCAAGAAGAGCCAATATCTTGGGCCGTGTTAGGTTGGGTTAGCATAGGGCGCGACCACCGCACTCTCGTGCCACCCAAGTCTCTCCGCTCCGTCGGCTCGCTCCGGGTAGAACCTGAATCTCGAAGGTTCTCAACCAGCTCTCTCCTTCTCTCTCTTCGGCTGACGACGACCTCGCGGGACCAAGTAACTCGTTGTATATACAGGGTGTACCATTTCGAGCCAATATCGAGCAACTTTTTGTCCCATCTTGCTAACTCCTTCTTTTTCTACCGAATAGATCAAGAACAGGGCAACAGGACAAAGTTTTACCTACCGGAATCCTATTAATAGGATTTTTAATAACTTAGGTGGTAGATTTTTAATAACTTAGTGTAATCTTGGTGTCGTACCAAGAAGCTTAAAAATCTCTTTTTACATTACAATCTCAAACGAAATTATTAGATGACGTTACTAAGGGTAACTTGTTGATTCACAATTGAAATAGTTGTCGCTCTTAAAGGATCCGTTAAGAAATCTTTAGCCATTACTCATAGACTTTTAAAAATTATGAAATAATTGTCGGTAAGTAATGCGCAGATTCTTCGTTCGTCGCTCGACTATTTCGTTGTCCCATTTCGATAAAAAGACGACGAACGAGTCGAGAAGCAAGGGGGCAGTGGCACAACAGTCTCATCAACCGGACGCCGTTTATTTAATTACAGTAAACCAGCCGTTTAGCGTGCCGGGCCAGTTTAATAAATCATAATCCAACGGAAGTTTGCGCGCAGGCGACCGTGCATTTTACGAGTTTCTGTATCTATAACGAAAACACCGTGCAGAACGCCCCGTCTCTCTTGCTCCCCTCGTCGCCGTAGTTTATTACTTTCACGGTTTCGCGTTTACTGCCGCGGTTACGACATTATCTTTATTATTGCGTTCGGATAAATTGTAATACGAGCGCGGCGCGCGGCGCGCGGCTCGTCTCCCGTGAATCCTTTTCATTTAAATCGACGCGATCCTTTTACGGGGTCTCGGGAGACGCTTTATGTAACCGCGAGCAACGTTACACCACGCCGCCCATTTTTGGTCGAAGAATTGCACAGTCGTCGTTAATTATCCTTCTTTTTACACCGGCGCGAGGCGCGCACGTTTCTTTTTCGCGAGCGGGCCGAGGTGTGGCGACAATACGGGACAACGGGGAGAACGTTAACGCGAAATTTACGCCGCGCCGAAGTCTGTTGTGCCACTTAGCCGAACAGTACTCCATAAAGAATCGTCGGGCCATCGTGGACCAACATTTTCGCTACCTCCGATCAACGATGCGCTTTTTACGAGGCATCTTCCATTAACCCTCATACGCTCCTAAAATTGAAATAATAAAAATGATTTTAAAAGGATTGATTGTATAAATATATCTTTAGTAGAACACGTATTATAATAGGAGCCGCACAAAGTCTAAATAAAATCAATCTTGTCATTTTTATAAGGGAACATGTACCAGTTACTTCTAAGGCTCTACCTACCTCTAAGGTAGGTTTAGTGTTAATTGCATTTGACCGCCTGAACAAATACCGAGTCGTATTAGTAAAATAATTATTCGAGTAAAACTGCGAGGAGAGACGAAACCGTGCAATCTGGCACTCGCAAAAAGAGTGTATAATAAGAAGAGCTAGACGAGCAATTATGCAATGAAAGATAGCCAGCGAGAACATGTAATCTACGTAATTTACATGGGTAACGTTAACGGACTAACGACTCAAGCTCCACTTTACTCGGGCAACGAAAGTAACATGTCGGAAGAATTTCCTCCGTTGACGTTGCGCGTGCCACTGTCCAAGGCCGTTAGACTCAACGAACCCGATTCTATTCGTATTTGGATCAAGGATAGTCGTTCTCGATCGTCGTTGGTGATTCAACATTGTTCCATACTTCGGCGGTTCGTTGATTAAGTCCATTAATTTCTCTCACTGATTCGGATTCGGCCGATGCGGCGCGTTGCGTCGATTCTCGACAGGCTGCTGGCAACGCGATCCTCTGGAGCAAGCGATCTGTCTGTTTTTGATTGCACTTTGACTGCTTCGACAGCTCGTTACGAATGCGATTTCATGTTTCATCGCGATACTGCCGCACGCATGGCAATTAATCGGACGGGCTTCGGGATCGGATGATGAGCCGTGCTGCGGCGCTTTCATCCTCGACCTCTGGCCGGCTATCGGGGATCAATGTGACATTTATTAGGGCGATTCAACGATGGAATTTAATTAAGTCCTATAGAACGTCTTCCCACATGGCTCTCTCGGATACATCTTCTTTGGGTTCTTTTATGCCGCCGATGAGGACACACAGACAGACGTGTCCCCGATCTTGCGTTGCTCAAGAAATTATTAGACAGCCGGGGATATAAATTATTTGCTGTCTAGTCGAGTGCGGATACTTCATACGCATCGAGACGTCGTATAAATTTAGTAAAAATCTAATTACAGTGGCTTAATGTTCGTCTCATTCTCCAATGGAAGTCAATTCGACATCGTGCATACATTCTCAACTAGTTCTAGCTATTTGTCCCAGTCACATGAATCACCCTAGCATCCAATTACTGCAGTCGCAGATACGATGCTCTGGTGTCAAGTGCGTAACACGTGTGCTGAAGTCGATCGATCATTTCGAGGGTCGGTTGGAAGGTCTCGAGCCACGTTGTTGCATATGCGAGGTATTGTACATTTGAGACGTTCAGGCTGCGCGTTGCTCCTGAAAACCGATCGATTTCATCTGGCTCATCGATTACTTCGGAAACTGTCATCTCGTTTCGTCATAGGGCATGTCTTTTGCTCCGTAATGCCAATATGGTTGTGAAAGTATACATATAAAATTCTTGTGTTATTTATGTTGTTAATCAATTTTACTGTATGCGAAAGATAGGAAAAATTTTGGAACTAGTCGGCCAATTTTCAATCGAATGGCTCCAGAAGAGAACAGAACAGAAGGTTCTATCGAGCTCCTACTTTCCTTCCTGCATTTAGGCACGCGTCGTCCGGCAGCTGGACACGTACCAGCAGCGGCGGCACGGTCGCGTGTCTACCGAGACAGCTAGAAAGTACGCCTTCGGATCCGCAATCTCGAAGACTACCTGCCACGCCATTGTCGAGAACAATGCGGGCCGGACAATGTCGACCGATGTTAACGGAAATCCTCGGCGGCGCGCGTACTTTTTCAGGATTTCTGGCAGGAACCTCGGTTTTTCAGTATTAATGGCGGAGCAGCCGTGAATGGGCTCGGTGCAGGAAACGATTCCGCACGACTCCGAGGTGACTCCATTAAGCGGTGCTCTATGACTCGGCGACGACGATGGCAGCCTACTATTGTCAGTGGCGGGTCGCTATTTGTTACCTGCCAGTCTAGACACACCGGTGGAAACGCGCTCGTCGATCCTGCGCCTTTGCCGGTCCGGTTCCGAGATCGGTGTTACAGCATTTCGCTGAAAGTAGAGAGGACTGCTGCCGGAAGAGGTACACAAGCCGATCGAGCAGCGCCTGCCGACCGATAGAGTCGTTCGACGGTTCGAGACTATTAACGTGACTGCTCGAAGGATCCAATAACTCTCTAACTATTGAGGCTAAACGAACCATAACCGAGGTTTCTAATGTACCGTGAGCCGTCTTCGAACGCCGCGCCGTGAGCCATCCGATTCTTCTTCGGGATGCGTTATCTCGATACCCACCCAACGAGCGTTAAACGGTTAAATGTCAACCAACCGACACCTGCCGCGGCCGGCACCCCGAGCGAGGATCAAAAGGTTATCCTTGCCTTTCCCCTCGGCTCCAGGATCCATTCCTCGCGGCTTCCTCGTTCCTCGATTGGCTTATATGGCAGAAACGTTCGACGCTCCCGCATAGTCACTCTCGTCTCGACGCAAAACCACCGCGCCAGGCTCGTGACACCTACGTTATCGAGTAAACGGTGTTAGGAGCTTCTTTGATTCGACTCGGTGCCGGTGAGTGGCACAATGATTGACGCTAAGAGGTGACGCTACGAACGATCCCCTCGCCGCCAAGTGTTTTCTCCAACCGATGCCCGCACAGGGTGTCGAGAAAGTCATGGTCATCTTCTAGCGGCGATTCTCCGCGCGTTCGACGTTTCTAACAACAGTTCAACGAAACTGACTCCGACAATGAATGTTCGGCTTTTGTTACGTCGATGCGGTTTAGCTGTCGAGAGAATAGGCGGTTCTAATGCAGCCGTATACTGGAAGTAGACAGTTGAAGAACGGTAAGTCACGCTGATTTTAGGGTAAGAGTAGGGAAGAGTAGTGTTGACTTCGTGCACTTTGAAGTCACAACTGATTTGAAGTACAGTACAGAAAATTAGGTCATTATCCACTTTGATCCAGCATTTCGAAGGAGTCTGAAGGTTGTTTAACCCTTTGCACTTCGTTGTCGCCGATAATGCGACATTACTATGACAAATTACAAAATATTTTGTTGAAGGTTTATAAACTTGAACTTGTTTTATATAATGTAGCTAAGGAATAAATATTTTGTTTTATTGCAGCAACCGTGTTTTTTTTATTATATTGTAACTAATATAGTGCTGGAGTTGTTGGTGTACTATATGAGTCACTAGGCTGGAGTGCAAAAGGTTAATTGGATGCACCCACTGTAAATGTCCGCTCGTAATACGCCGTAATAAACACCATGTACGTAAAAACGTTGATCGGTATCCGCTTTTATCAGGTGTTTATGAGCCGCGCGTTCATCTTTGATTTTCGTCGGAAAAACGAGCTTCGGCTGGCTTTTCCGAGAAACGAGGATGCTCTCGCATCTTCCCACGGTTTTCACAGTTTCTTGCGCTATCCCCCGTCACTTTGGTAGACTCGCGGAACGAAGACGCTGCCGAGGCCAAACACTTTCACGAATTCTATTCGCAACGGCTTCCTGCTTTCTCGATAACGACCCTAATACCCGGGATAAAGACAGCATTGTTCCGACCGGTGCCGGTCCATTTAATTGATATTTAATTAGTCATTGTTGTTGCCGGTCGGTCTCATGGATCACGGTTCACGCTATCGAGATCAAGGCGGCTCGACCCGGGGCCCATGTTGCCTTCGAAACTTCCAACGACCGATATCGATCCTATCGGGGATCGATCGTTCGCGATCGTTGCTCGAGCAGCAATCATTTCCTGAGGATCGGTTTCAGAACATCGATATTCGCATGAACACGAGGAAAGCTCGAGCTCAGCTGCATCGAAGCTCTCAAGTATCATACTCGGGAGTAGACAAAGCATAGTTTGTAATCGCGCAATTAGGAACATCCATCAACTTCCAACTTTGAGGAGCAGTATACCCGATTAATCCAGAATCTGTTGTGTCTGCCTCGGAAGGGTGAACAATACGGGATCCGTTCTCGCGTGAACATGTCGAAACTTTTCTCATAAAGAACTTGCAACAATAAATGTTCCTGGGCGAGCGAGAAGAATCCGCTTCTCACGGGGCAAGGGGAACAAAGGCTGGATACAAAACACACGCGGAAACAGGCATCTCGAAACAGGGTTCGATCGTAGGGGCAGCGATAAAGTAGGGGGATATGCGGGCGGAAGGTGGCGATGCCAGACCGAAAGAGGAATTCCGGAGGAAGATGTACACGCTTGCGATTCCACGACGGATTTCGCTGGAGGGCCCGGGTGTGGTCGATCGTAGGATAATGGCCGCGCGAGGAGACGAAACGGCTGATACGGGAGGGAAGCTCTCTCGGTGATTCTCCTCCGCCGAGATCGATGCCCAAAGGCGAGACGAGTTCACATCCCTATATTCGCAACGATAGCCTAAGCAAGAAGCGGCAGATATCTCGGAGAGCCAGGCCCCTCGCCGGTTTTTCTCCGCTCTCAGTCATGACCGAGCCAGATGTCAAAGATTCCTGTTCGTCACCCACGACGCACAATGTCACGAGCACGATGCCGGACAAAATTATAAGACATTTTGCATATCTATGTATATATTTCGTAAATTTAATTTTGAACATCCGTCCCACATTCGAAATCATGTAAAACGTCAAATGATAGGAAGCGATTATTAATTAATAGACTGCGGATCTTTATGCGAAATAAAAAATGTTGACATTGATTGCAGGACACAGGAGCCAAATAAAAATTGTATTCTTCTTTTAATTATCCTATTTAGCTGAAACTAATACATACATTGATGTGCTTAAATATTTTTAACATGTCCACTGCTTTAAATTGTACCGCAGTCTAATAATTAATTTTGCGAATTATTTTATTCGGAATAAAATCATTTTAGTCGCACTTCTGAGGAGGTTGTGCTTGTTAAATATATTTTGTCACGTTCGCTGTCATCATTGGTGCATCCGCTGCAGAAAATACTTGCTTTCCTCACAATGCGCTTGGAAGCAGATGCCACCCATTGTAGATCGACAATGCGAGTGACGCTGATTTCAGGCAACCGAGGACAGACACGCGAACACAAAGGGTCAACCTTTGTCTTGCTATTCTACCTCTGCTTTCATTCGTAGCAACGTTGCGCGCCAAGTGTGTATGCACACTTCTCGGATCTGAACAATGTCGGTCGTTCTACTCCACATATGACATCCATTCACGGTGAAGTTTCAGAATGTACCATCTAGCGTAGAACTACAGTTAACCCTTCGGGTATGAACCCGTGGTCACCGGAAACCCGCCGGCTCTAAAGTAATAACTAGACTCGGAATCCTCGAGCGATCCCGCATTTTTCAAGATGAATTTAGGCCGACAAGAGAGATAAAAACCAATTCATCCGGAATGCATTAGCAAATATTAAACGCACTGATAGGCAATTTACCATTTTTAGGTGATTAAATAGATTAAATAATATTGTGAACTGTTTGTCATTGATAGAAGATGCCTGAAACATATCGGGGATCATAATACATCTACTCCACTCCTATTACTCGCATGAGCAGCTATCGTCAGTCTATTCTCGCAGAAAACAGACCACGGTAAACGTTCGAAAAATCGGTGACATTGTTTCCAATGTCGAGCGACGTGCTAATGAGTGTGACTGCAAAGAGTTAACAAACCGCACGATCCACGTACAGTAGAAAAGTCGGGGCAGGAATGGTTACACTTTCATATCGCGAGGGAGAAAGTAATTAACAGTCCATAGAATAATCGAAACCGACGTATGGCTGGTACCGTTTACACAATCCCGTAGTCGTTCCCGGCCGTTTTTGCGTTTTGCCTCTCGTGTTCTGGCTGTGAATCCGGCCCGATATTAAACACCGGAGCATGTCGGGCCCACATAATATCCCGGCTACCGTTATCCCTTTATTTCAATGCCGTGTCCCGCAACGTTTCGTTTCGACGCTTGTAATCTTCGTGGTGGCTCGCGTGACATTCCACACATCGCAACCAGGAAAGACCTATCTTGGTCTTTCTTGCTCAACTTCCAGGCCCCTCCAGCGATGCAATATCCACGCACGCACGTATCCACCTTCGGGATTTTCTTTCGGGCGGCGTCTTTCCGATCTCCTCTTCCGGGAAGAGCGCTCTTCTAGGTCGGCCGAGACCACCGTCCAGCTGAGAACCACCGTCGAACAGCTATGCCTCCAGTTTCAATTTATTGCCGACCCGTCCCTGATCGCCGACTATTGGCCCTGCCCTTCTGGGGAACGGTCATTCGACTCGATCGCTCTTAGCAATCAACTTCGATCCTACGTGAATACATAGCAACAAGTCCTACGGGAAAAAATCGTGCCAACGTTTTTGTATGTCGTAACCAGAGGAAGTAATGTGGCCCCCAGTTCTATATCTATTCCTAAAATCTGATTTATCACTTAAATTCATTTGAATCTGTGCGTAAAATATAAATTCTGATCCAATCTTGCGTCTATTAGAGAATGAGATCTCTAGAGATAATTAGAGATAATTAGAGATAATTAAAATACAAAATTTATAATTGTTCGTTTATTTTTTGTTACAGGTAAGAGCCCGTCTCTATTGACACCTCATAGAAACCTGAGACTAGCAGTTCTGTTGGTGAGTCTAATCCGTAAACGAGGATTTGTATGCAAAATTTAATGTTTGTAATGAAGCACCACAAAATTGGAGATAAACGAAATTTGAGTTCCTTCCTCATACTTCTTCGTGATCTATAAATACATACAAATCTGTAGCCTACTATATTTTTCTTCATTTCAGCACGCACAAGTTTATTTAAGTTGGTACAAAAATATTCAATCTGACAAGAAGTTGCTTAACCCCTTGCCTTACAATATCGTGTCAGACTTGTGACGAAGATTCTGAACAGAGTCCTTTTTGGTTTTGTTAATCTGCAGCTATTGGAGAATATACAGGCACACAATAGATACAAATTTTCTCCTGTTTTAGGAAATTACGATCTACAAAAAAGTTCTAAGCACTGAAATCGTAAAATAAATCGTAGGTCAAGGGATTAATGATCTCTATAAAAATCTTGGTTTTTGACCAATTACGCATACGCGCAATAGAGTGTCAGATTCACCTATTTCGTTTAGGCTTCCAAGGTTGCATACTGCCTCGACGGTAGAGGAAAGTATGAGAATGATTTATGTAAGAGGTTGCTCAGCGAAATTTTGTATCGGAGTAATGGAGAATTCTCTGTTCTAGTTTCACTACAGCCGAAAGTAGAGTAATTAGGCTCATCAGCGGGGAATTCATCTATTCGGTTGGGAGTCTCGTTCGTAATCTGTTTTAATGAAATTACTTCTGTGAAGTATGTTTCACAAGGAGATCTTCTATTAGCAAGGATTTCATCTGAACACGAAGAATAGTTCGTAGGATATAATAGAATAGGTCGTAGAAAAATTCAGACGATATTCAGACGTTTTACGAAGGATTTGATATCATCTTATTAACCATAGAAAGTATGTTTAGATCTTATCTTCCAGTATAAATAATACAGAAATGAATTTCTTCAGCACATATCGATCTTGTTCTTATAATACGGTGCACATAACATTCGGCTTGGATGAGTTATAAATTAAGACATTAGGTGGAATATACGATACGCTCATTTGCCAAAACAATTAATCCCACGAAATAAATAGTCTGATAAAATAGTATACATTTATCCTTGAAAGTTCAGTGGTGTTAAGCCATTAAAAAAATTGATTCTAAATATACATGTTACGCATTAACTATGATCTGCCTAAGCTATAATCAGTTCATTTCGTCAAGAGAATAAAGAAGTGCTGCTACAATTTACGCCACTTGACGCTACGTTAGCGTCAAGAGAGTTCCAGAAGATCGGGACTGTAAGACTGTCTTGAGACTTTCAAGAGAAATTAAACATAGAATGTGTTCCGCAATTAAGGATCTAGTCCTCGAGAGGAAACTGTAGTCAGTTTAGAAAAGCGCAAGGTTAGCACAGCTACATTGTTCCCGATGTCTTTAGAATTCTTTTCCGCAGAAGCACCTTGTTACGTCCTTAGAGTCTCGAAGAGCATCCAATTTCCTCCGCGCCGGCAAGCTATATCTTGAACTCGTTTTCTTTCTCCCTGAAACCTCAATCCCCACTGGCAGAAGAAGTCGAGCAGGCGTATACGTCGTTCCTATTCCGATTCTCGACGCGGACACATTGAATACAAATTTCCTGGTGCCGTGGCGAGCAAAGAACAATTCGATACTTGCGCGCTACTGCTAACCCAGGAGCCTAGACGCTGTTAAGCGTGGTAAAAAGCCGATCCGCGGTGAAAAGCCCGCGAAACGGTCGACTCGAGGCGCCTACGACCGGACAAGAAGAAGCTGACAAGGGAACAGAGCTCGTTATCTTTTCTTTGAACAGCTGCGCTAAACAGCAGCTCTACATAATTGAATGGCTGGAACTATTCAGGACCGAGGATCGGATCATCGGCGCATTCAAGCGGGGCACGGTTTTTGCGAGTCGTTCGGCTCGTTCCTTGTTCGATGGTTCGATTACTCTTGGCGCTGGCTAGACCAAATTATTTCGGGTTTCAATTGTTAGAACTCGAGTCAGCTTTGTATTGCTATTTATCGATTCGGAGTCAAAACCAGCCTGTGCACAGTGGGCGAAAATGTCAAACTGGCGCACAGTGTCGCGAAATGCCTGCTTTTTGGACAATGAATTACAATTAGCCAACCCTGAGCCATCATTTCCTAAAAAGATTATTTCTTACAAACGTCTTTTGTTCATAACACAACGTAAACAAGTTACGCTACGAACTGATGTACTATTTGGTCTTCCTAATTCGCTTACAGATTCGCTTGTAATTAATTTCCTACTGAATTTTTTGAATTTTCTTCCCAAAAAATGATTTATTTGGACATTTTGACATAGTATAAACATAGTTTTGAATCGATATGAAGCAGTGACTTTTTCGATTTTTGTCTATGGTTCTCGACACTGTGTAGCGGGTCAAAACTATTTAAGCATTATTTTAAGATTTAAAGCCATAGCAAAATAAGTCATTGAATTCGTCTTGATCGTGGTATTTGAAATTTGCTTTTCGCAGATCATTCCTTATAAAAAGTATTTAGCGCTGTATTTTAGCACAGGAAAAATTAAGTGTACACAGCAACGTATAGAAATAATAATCGTGCCAAGTTTCGCTTTGATAACTCTAATAGTTCCTTCGCAAAAAATTCGCGAGGTTACTTTTTGACCGTGTAGGAGCGAGAGGCCCTTTAATCCGAGAGGAACGCGCGCCAAACCGCGTTTGTGAGCACAGCCGGTTCACTGTAAGGCAATGCACAGCGTGGGCGGATGTAATGAATGGACGTGTCAGATTTGTAAACATTTGACATGCGCCCGAGCGATCCGTATCGCGGCTCGCGTCCAGTTAACGAATGAATTGATCCGCACCGCCCGGAACGGAACGGAACGGAACGGAACGAAACGCAGCGGAACGCGACGCCTTGCGAAATACGAGGAGATCCCTTCTTTCCCAGCATGTTCTCTTTTTTCCTCTTTTCGTGCTCGAGTCGAAACCAAGATAATTATGGTCGAGGCTCCTCGTGGGATCGACCGGAATGTTATTTACGGTCGATTTCGGCGATTTAATTACACAGCCGGCGAGAGATTTGTGTTCACGGTTATGACTCCGATCGAAATTTTTACAATTAGCTCGCCGTTACTTGTGATCACCGTCGTAATCCGTTAATATCAATAATAATCCGTCATCGTGGGGATTTCAGGTTTCTCTTCCTTTCTGCTTTCTCGTTTTTCGAATTTCCGTTCCTTTAATATCAGGCATTTAGCTGCGAGAGGCGAGAGGCGAGTGTCTAATCATGAGCGATCTTGCTTAATTAGTTTTACCTCTGCTCTAAGTGAAAGATTGTTGTTTATGGTAAACTGTACATCGAGCCCTGTTAACTCTGTATAACATCCAATTTTCTCGGATCTGAATAATAGCGTGTGACGTGCAGAATACTGGAGTTGAGATGATTACAACATTACAAGGTAATTCTTTGGTTAGAAACACTCGGTGGAGCAATGAAATGAAACGCGACTTGGAAAATGTAAATAGAAGATGTCAAAGATGGCAAAGTTACAATACTGGGGTGCGAAAAATGCTGGAGTTGAGAAAATTACAGAACTGTAATAAGAAAATTCTTTGATTGCAAAAGATTACATGATGTTACAAGGGATTGATATTCTTCTAATAAAAAATAAGGGCGTGGCCGGACGGGCGGTACAATCGGGCAGGGGATGATTCTACACGTAAAAGTAAGTCGATAAATAAGGAATAACAAACTACACGTCTGTTTCCGTCACAACAACAGAATTGATGTGCTACACAAGGTCAGAGATTAACGATTGAGCATCAATGTAGCAACAACGATGAAGTTGTCCGCAACGAACAAACGCGACTCATTCTCGCGGATCGATTAATATCGGGCGCAGTCTCGAAGTGTTCCAGCGTATGTCATCGACGTTTATATGATCGATTACGGGGGAAGGACGACGGAAAGCCGCAGTTGGCCGCCGTTTTCACCAGCGATATCTTTTCACTCGTCTTGCGAGCATTCTTCTCTAATCTTTGTCGTTCGTCTGCATCGAGCGTCCGGCTGCCGAGTCGGCCTCTCTGTCGGACGTGCGTGTACACGTCTGTGTCTCGGCTATAAGGTTACAAGAGAGGCTAACCGCACGTCAGACAACAGTCAACCGGTAGAAATCTCGTCGACGAATATTACACGGCCGGGCGTTAATCGTGCTCGACGGACTCGAAGCGTCCGCGTTAATCGGGGAAATCGGTCCCGGCCGCTTCTCTTACGCTTTTCTCTTCGTTTTCGACCTATAGGGTAAAGTAGCCTAGAGGTACGTATCCATCTGAGAGCAAAACTGTCGCGAGTTACTCTCGAGAATCAAATTCGTCAGTGTTGAGAGTGCTAGCGGAGAGCTGCAGGAAAAACTCTCGGAGAGCAAACAGTAAGTTGAAGCTCGCAAATGGACAATTTTTTCCTTACAGCGAGAAACTACAGTAAACGCCTCTTTACTGTCCAACAGCCGTGTTTTGCACGGATAGTGATCGTACCCGGACACTATTTTTTATTTACGACTGCGTCCACCGCGCCGAGCGAGACTTCAATAGAGAGCTGAACATAGAGAAGGACAGAATAGGCGTTGGCAGGCACTGGAGTGGGTAGACATTGAACGGTGATCGTGCCCACGAATCCGGACAGTAAAGGGGCGTTTACTATATCAGCTGAGAGTCTTCTAGTTTGTTTCCGTTTTCGGAAAGGGTGAAAATAGAGTAATTTTTATGGATTAAACAAAGTGAAGAATTCACGGAGTCAAGATGATTAAATGGTTATGGCAGAAATTGTTAAACAATGTTAAGAATGATGAGGTTAAATTTTCATTCAGTTGATCGAAATATCAGTCAGAATTTGTCGAGCTGAAACAAATGAATTGCGACCAACGACTACGGTGTATCTACAGTATTCTACAGCCTGAAAGCAAGTTGGTCTCGGAATAATGAACTCATTTCGAGGACAGCAAGTAATCGACGCGAACGAGCCCGGTCCGAGCAACGTGCCGTGCTCGATGATAACACGAAGATTGTCGGAAACATTGTTGGTTGTCGTTGGATCATTTTCCGGGGGAAGAAACGAGACTCGATCTATAAATTTCAACAAGCCCAGGACAATCCACGATAAATCATTTTCCAACAGCAGTGAACAACTAACGGTAATTGGTCTAGTCGCTGCATAAGCACTACCTGGTCCACGAGCCAGCGATATTAATGATCTCCTAGGTCGACGTATAACAAAGATCCGTTGTTCGTTTTGTACGATCACGCGTGCTCCGCGAAACGGGTACCGTTTTCCTCCTACGAGCACTTTCTTCTCCCTGAAAACCAGCAAGTTCGCTCGGGCGCGAGAGGAAAAGACCCCCTTCTAGGATTCGTTGTGTTACGTGACGTTATTACGGACCCCGCACAATGCTGTTTAATCGCCGGTGATTTTCTCGAACCGGGATAAATTTAGTAATTACCGCTACCAATTCTGATCAGGGTCCGCGCGTGTTCCCTATATACCGATGCGATTCGGTCAAGTGTTGGTGCATGACAATCCCAATTTGCCTTCCCTTGTCTCGCGTCCCCGCGATGTCGGAACAGATGGAATTGTGGGAAAAAATGCGGTGGAAACTCTTTGGATTCGCAACGCTCAGAACCAGGTTCCGGGTGAGATACAATCGTGGTTGTAATGTCGGAAGGTGGATACCGACAATTTGATGGCATCTACATACATATAGCACAGAATTGAAAGAGAATATTCGATAGGTGTCCATTTTTAAAATCCAACAACGGTTAAATTTTTCCTATATCCTTAAACTTTCAATTTTGCGCATACAATTTTGTGTATTATATTTCCGCCGGTCGAACTATCGAATACTTGCTGGCTAAAATTAAGATAATAAATGGTAAAATAAAATGAAATGAATAGAAACGATTTAGAATTGCATTATTAATTGAAAATCCTCCTCAAATTCATTCTACTAAAATTTTTCCAATATACGGAATAGCAGATAATAATCAATGTGTGATGATATCGGCGCACAGGTTCGATCAGTGATAAACAATGATCCACACCAGGATCGAAACGTTGAGTTTTTAATTAATTTGCAAAATTGCTTGTTTTTGTTTATCACTGATCGAACCTGTGCGCCGATATCATCACACATTGATTATCAAAATTACGATCGGAAAACATATTGAATTTATAGCAGATAATAAGTTTGTAATTACTGTGGCTCCTCAAAATGGGTTGGTGGAATTCCGCACTCCGCAGCGAGAGAATTTCGAAGCAGGGAGCAAGTGCAGTTCAGGTCCGGTTACGGTAATTGAGTAAATGATTTAACGAGCGTAGCGACTACTCGCGAACCGCAGGATATTAATGATCGCGAGCCGTGGAGAGGAACGCGTCTCGCTGGTCCTTTTGGAACGAGAACACACGCTTGGCCAGATTGTTTTCCTCCTACGACCGTCACTTTCCTCTCCGCCACTCGCCGCGGCAGAAAAATCACACTTTCAAGACTCGATCTATCTCCCACCTTGGAGCTCTCGAGCCGGCGACAAGGAGCAGCGAGACTGATAACCTCGCGGGATCAGCCTAGAACTTCTTGCCCGGTACAATCGCCGGTGTACACAATAATAGCCGCACACCCACGGTGAATAAAACGGCGGGGCCCCCCATTATATAACACGCCAGGTATGCATTGTGCGTTATGAACAGAGCGAAGTAATTGAATATATATATATATATTTTTCCCTGGAAACGAGATTGATTAGCAGAAGCGTCGTTAAAGACAGCTGAAGGCACTGCCACGGCGCGTGGGATAGGATTGAACCCATGAGAACGAGAACGGATCTGTTCTACCTCATTTTTTAAGATACCGCCGCGCCGCCTCGAACAAGGTGCCCGAGCTCCATGAAGCCACCTAACGGAAGTCGTCAAGAGAAATTGGAACAGGGTTAGAGGCTTAATGGAGAGATTGGTATTATTAATTCTTGACACAAGGCCCGCCAGAGGTAAAATTGAATTATCAAGGCTGAGATTAAACACGTATAGCACGGAACGCAGATCGTAATCGTTTCGTACTCTATATCTAGGATACTTCCATTCACGATACGAAATGTGAAAATTCATGTTTCATCCATACATCACTGCCTCGATAATAATATACCGTTCCTTTTTCTATTTTGTCTTTTAAATTCATTCGCTTCGAATAAGGACAATGTAACTTTGCGACAAGATTAAACTGTAAATCAGAGTGCGATAATAAGAGTCATAAAAATACTGATGAAACTTGAAGCTTGTTCAAGTCACCGAGCCGGCGCGCAGTGTTTCTAACAGCGCAAGCTAGCTGTGGATGAAAACCGCAATTTAGGTTGCAAAGCAAAGTGTTAATGGTCTTTCCCCATAGGTAAACGATCGGAAACAACTTTCTATGCATTCAAATCATTCTTTTTGTTTTGTCCCATTTCATATAAAAAAATTTATAGAATAGGATAAACGACGGTTGACGCTTGTAATTGCAATATCTACGAAAAGCTTCGAGTTTTTTTAATAATTGTGAACGGAAAAAGCTTTTACACTGGAATGAGGCGGGTCTTGGTGAGTTGGATTATTTGAAACTCAGTAACGACGGCGCTCGGTGGAAAGTGAAAATGAATGGCGACCGGTGTTTCCGTCGGATCGGCTGTCGTAGTCGAAGGACCATGACGAGTACGACACGTCGATAATGATCCACGCGCCTATAATTAGCCTCGGCGGCCGCATCGATTAATCGCCAAGGAAACGGAGGAAGAAGCGAGCGACTGCGGCCGCGGGTTGATGCCGCGCGTAATGATCGTCGTGCACACGCGTCTCGCGCTCCCGCAATTAATAATGCACGCGGCCTCGTGTTCACGATTCTAGATATTTTAAAGATCCGCCGCCGATGAACTCCGACCCGCGCGCAACAGCGCGGGAGAGCTTTCTTCTTCGTGACACTTATTATTCCCGGCGGTTGCACGATGATAAACTAATGACTCCCTCGTTTCCGCGTTCGACGCTTCTCCACGGCTCTCCACTACCGGTTTCCGTTCGCCGCGCGGCCGCGCGGCCGCCGTGTGCCACACGGCGAGAAAAACGAAGCCTTTAATTTCTCAGAAACGCGTCTCGGTAACCGCTCGCACGAGAACCCTCGTAAATTTCTGTCTTGCCGTCCCGTGTCGTCCGTTGCATCGAGTTTCCGTCGGTACTTTCCTTCCAGTCTTAATTTGCCTGCAGGTGTCTGCCATAATTAGTCTCTGTCTGTCGTTCGAGTTTGCAAAATTGCATTCCGGGCCTGTCCTTAATCTACGGAATCGCTGGGCGAGAGTATTAGCAATTATCGCGATGCCTCTTGCATTCGAATTAATGTTGCCTTTAACCCTTTCGCCGCCGCGGAATTGGACGCCGATACGCCATTTTGAAGCGCGCAACCACTAATACCGAAACCGTCCCTTCGGGTCACGAACAACAATTATAAAAAAGTTATTCTGTTTTAAAGGGCGTTCGAATACTTTCGTGGCTCACTGTATTTCGATTCTCAAAAAATGTCACCCGTCAGCATACTTTTAAGCGATAGCGTACATCCATAATAGTGAAAGTATGGATAAATAGCGAGGGTTGGTTTTGATATCTCCGTGTTATTCGCATCGTTCGGTGTCGGAGTTCAAAGAACGAGGAGCGTTGCACCATCACCAAGGACCTCGTCTCTCGTTATGTCCGGTGCAATTTATCCTGCTGGCTAGTGTTACTCTCCCGTCAACCGGTAGTCACACTCGACTGCAGTTGACATCCTTCGGCTGGGATACGTTTCTGCTTCATATTCCTCGATTTACGTTTGTTCGTTAGCAACTCGCAGAACCTGATCTCCACGGATGACATTTTCTATCACAGAATCACCTGTACATAAAACGGTCTCACTGGCATTACCGCGTTTCCTTCGCGGACCATTTCTCTCGTTAACGATCCCCGATGCATCGTCGATTTATCTTTCTTTTTCTAAAACGCTTGGCCCATTTTTATTTTCTCTCTCTCTTTCTCTCTCGTACGACATTCCGCGCCCCGCATCCTGCACGACTGTTGCATTCCGACTGTTGCTGAATTCACGCGTCGCGACGTTTATTATATCTAATAATTCGCAACAACATCGCGATCGTTAAACTAGCTACCGATGTCCCAGTGGTGTTTCAAATAATGTCTCGTCCAAAAACAGGTCGGACAACTACAGTTGCAGTATTATTTTCCTCACAGCTAGAATGATCAGAACTTTTTTATTCTTAATAATTTCCTGCTGGTCCGATAAATAAATAATAAAATTTTATTTCGATTCGAAAGATACCTGGATACCATTTATATTCAGCAGATTCCGCTTGGGATCTTCGTTGCGAGTCTAACTCGTTATTGTACAGGATGAACTTAAATATGAATATATCAACAACATCAGAAGCATCTATCTAATAGTTACAATATTTCAGATAAATTATTTTTGGTAAACTTGTCGAAACGTTACAGAACAGTAAAAATATTCTGAAAATGGTAAAGTACTGTCGTATTCGTCTTTAACCCATTAATATTATTAAGAAAAGAAACATGTAAATTTTTATTTTGTATAAAAATACTAATTATTATTATTAACACTAAACCTACCGAGCCTTAAAAGTAACTGGTACATGTTCCCGTATAAAAATGACAAGATTGATTTTATTTAGATTTTGTGCAGCTCCTATTGTAATATGTGATCCACTAAAGATATCTGTACAATCATTTCTTATGTAATTATTTTTATTATATCAATAATTGTAAAATAAAAAATCTGGAACCGGTCATTTTGACCGGTGATGGTAGGTTTAGTGTTAAACATGACTATATTCGTTTCTCCACACAAATTGCATCAACCTGCTTTCCGAGGTACAGCTATCGGTGAGACACAGTGCGTAAAAATAGCAGAAAAATTTTCTTCCCGAAGATCGATTGTTCAGACTTTTCACGAGAGAAGCTACACATAAGATATCATCTGACGCGATTGCAGAAGCGATACTATCTCGGTATACAGCCCGATGTCCGACAAAGTCCGCGGTATACGATCTTGCCGCATTCTGTTGAAAACTCTTGGACAGAATGCCGAACGGAATTAATTGTATGGTAATAACCAGGTAATTAGCGGGTAACATTGTAGCGTGTGTTACCGGCGATTTATAATATGCACTACGGTAGTACCGCTACGTTTGCCTATCGCCGATCAAGACCCAGTTCCATAACTCAACGCCGCCGTAACGACCGAATTGAGGCTGGCTCACACGCGATCCTTGCTCTTGTTCGGCCTCAGGATCGATCTCAGGATTGATCCTCTAGTAGACGCGTGAGAATCGATCGATGTCATTCCGCGGATCGCTCAATGGACAAGCCCGGGACACGAGGTTCTAATTTATGCAACAATGCCTGACCAACGGCACACCTGACACCGTTCTGTGTTTTTATGCGCTTCTTGTCGCCCGGTGAATGGTGTGCGTGTTTCATTAACACTGAACCTCCTTTTCTTTGTCAATGGGAAGCTCGCCCGTGTTGGATTTACAATTCGCCATAATCTTTTTATGAATCGCATGAACTGCAAATAGGAATTTGACGCATTCGCGAGTGATAAACACGGCAACTCTAATACCCCGCTAGAATAACAGAGTTCATTTCAAGCCTTATTAGCTGTTCATTGACTCGTTTGCGGAACGAGCTAGGCTGTCTCTCTCGATGAATACATAAATATTAAATATCTCATAATGAACCGAACCTCGTTGAATTCTTACGAACACCATTCTCTCTGGATTTCTACTTCGCCAGTAATTTATAGAATACTTCTCGGAAACTTCGAACCAACCCGCATTAAGTGGTCTGGAAAGTTCGTGTTATTTCCTATACGGTTTCTTCACCATCCTTTTTTCTAGGAAATAAAATTTCGCTAACGTGGTCCTCCACGCAAATTAGTTGTCATTAATTCGGTTTCTGCGAGAAACGCCAATGGAGGGTCGTGAAGTAGCATAAAGAGGACGTTAAAGTGTGAAGTACCATCTACTGGGAAATTTAACCTTCGGAGAATCACGTACTCCGATCATTGGAAAAGGTATGCAGAAATAAAGGAATACAGAAAGCTGGCCGATTTAAAAAGAAAGTTTCGCCTTTTCCATATCGGATGACGCTCTTACTATCGCCGCTGTGACTTCGAATAAAGCGATTATTATTGCTTAAGAAAATCTGGGTATATTCATCGAAATTTTTCGAAAAATTCCCGAAAACTTGCTATCGGAAATGCCGCGGTAGAGAAATTCCGGGAAAAAATCATACGCAAAGCCGAACGAAAACCGCAATGGGAAATGTGATAGAGATGGAAATCTGTGTCACAGTTTCACATCGAAACGAGACTCGGGGTCGAGGGAACGAGTCGATAGGAGGCATTCAGCTTGTCCTCCAGTTGTTTGGACAAAACGAGCAGTTTCCCGCGGTCGCGACAGATTCGACCGACCCCACCGGACCTTTTTCTCTCTTCCTCTCTCTCTCTCCGATTTCAATAATGTTCACGTACGGTGCAATTTATACTGTTGAGCGGCATTATCCCGTCAGTGACCCGTGCGCTAGCGGCTCCGGCGCAATTGACATCCTTTAGTCGAGAATGCATCAGCTCCTCACGGCGTCATCCTCGTCATCCGTCGTTTTACCGTTGCTTGTCATTATGGAGATACGAAGGCCTCGGGTACCGTGGGTATCCCCTCGTGACCTCGGATCCTGACTTCCAGAAATTTTTCTCCGACAAGCCCGGCTTGCTCGCTGCAACACATATATGTAGTACACATATGTGTGTATCCCTCGCATGCGTGCACAAAACGGTTCGCCCGGAACCAGGATTCGCGTGTTGCCCGACGCGAAACGAACAGGTTTTCTGCGCCTGGAGTATCGATGATACTGCGAAAATCGTTTACGATGCATCTGGAAACTTTTCTCCGAGGCTCGCGAACGTTTCCCACCGCGGGAGATTGATAGGTAGGGTGACTGCACGTTCTGCTTTACCCAGCGATAGTAGTTGTCCGCGTTTGTTGGCCTGTTGTTGCGCCAGGTTTGCCAGCTGTTACTCCCTTCGCATTTTTATAGATAGTAATAATAGTATCGCCTCTGTCGAACAAAATGCGGCGCGATCCTGCGGACGGGCTCCGCAGATAGCGAAACAAGAATGAAGGAAACGCCGCGGTGCTTAACTCCACGGTCGGCAGATCTGCTAGCAGCGTTTGGGTTCCGAGAAATTTTTCTTTTCTTGTTGTGTTCGTAAAGTAATTTTAAGTAGTCACTGTTAGTTCTCCGTAAACCTAGTGTTACCATGATCTAGCTGTACAAAATTCAATTTTGGTAATGATCCAGGTGTATGAAATCACATTAAAAGTCTAAAATAAAATAAGAATAAAATAAAAATGATTATATAGATATAGAGCATGTATTAAAACAGGAGCCGCACAAAGTCTGAATAAAATCAATCTTGTCATGTTTATAAGGGAACATGTACCAGTTACTTCTAAGGCTCGGTAGGTTTAGTGTTAATAATTCGATCGTGTTTGAGAAAGAATAGTTTATCTTTTAAAGCAGCAAACACAATTCGAGCAGATAGACACGATTTTTTCCTTCGCAACAGTTTTCTGCGTTTACGTAATCCGAGGAACGTGAAAATCAGAGAATCGCCGATTTCTATTAGAAGAGTATCGCGAACGACAGCCACTTTTGTGTTAATCATTCGCGGTTGTCCGTAAATTACGAAGGATTTTTGGCGTCTATTAGCGCCGCGTCATCGTCTATATAAATTCGATGGGAACCCGTGGCAATTCCCACGTGAACGAGTACATATTAACCTTATGACTGCCCGCATTTTTCCACTAAAAACATAATATTTTTTCCGGAATATTTGTACATAAATCGGCTTAAAACGGGAATACAGTCAACGGTGTACGTTCGGACGCGATCCAAATGATAATTGATCCCGTGTATCGGTGTTTTATAATTATCAACCATCGCGGTTTTAATGGCCGGCTAGCTTTCCCATGCGAATATCGTTAAGGAGAGCCCCGGTGCCGTGTGGCACTGTTGACCGCAAAAGCGTTAAGGATAAATAAAACACCAAATGAAATGAAAGTAAATGCATAATGCATGTAGTAAGAGTAACGATAACGCGGCGCTCTATTTCACCGGCGAGGACGATCATTTCAGCAGACAATCCGAAGCAATTTCAAGGGGAATGAAATTATGCGGCGCGACGCGACGCGTTGCTCGTTCACCGGCTTGTACGTTTCGCGAGAGCAATTCCAAGCTCCTCGAAAGGAACAGGAAATCGATGCCGGTGGTCGAGGATTATCGAGGAAAGTCAACGGATCTGAAGATCTGGCAACGGGGACAGCGCAAATATTATTCTTTGTTTCCATAGTCGACTCGGTCGTGGGAAAAATAAGGTTGGAAACAGAGATCGAAGCAATATGTGCCGTTTTATGCGACCTAGTAACAGTTTAAGTGGAACACGTTTTTATGTAAGGTACACTTAATTTGCTGTAAAATCGATAATTTGCTATAAACTTCTAAGAGGCTATGTGCTCTATCCTTGAGATTGTTGCAAATATTTCTACAGCTGTAAGGAGGTTACGAAATAGCAAATAAGAGAAGTGGTACGCTTATGTAAGAATTTGTTTTGCATGTAGAAGACCATCTTTGTCTGACACTGGGTCTTTTAACACGTTCCGTGCCGAGCCATTTTCGCTCGATTTTTCATTCAGACTTCCACTAACGTGATCTAAGAATTTCGTTTCAGATTATAATGTAACTTGTAATTTCTAAACTTACTTTTAGTACAACTACTGAAAATCTGATTATTCGAACCCCAGTCGGTGAAGTGTAAAAAGAGACAGCATGGACGAGTGACGAGCATAAATTCGAATTTTGCTTTCGCACGGGAGGTACGTGTAGCTCGAAAGTGTCAGACCGGAAAGTATAAAGCCACATTAATTGAATAGTTCCTGGCGGAATGGCGCCGATAGCACCGACAAGTGCAAATTAGACTGCAAGAAGGCGCGTAATAAATAGGAATTCTTACTGTTCCTCTCGCGGCGATGCTAAACGATGCCGATAGGTGTGAAATTATTCTCATAGCCGGGTGCGAAACGTGTGGTTTCACGGTGCTCGTGTTGTGCCCCGGAAGCGGATACATCGTGCACATTAAGAGCCAGTAAAAGAAGAATGCTGACAGCGGAAATTGACAGAAATTTATCTGCGTTCGGAATAATCAATATATATTAATCAGTGAACGAGATATTAACTGGAAATATATATTATCCGGCAATGAAAATCTCAGATTAAACCTAATCTACTTATGTGTAAATTAATCTTGGTGTAAACGAAATTTTACAGATATTTCCAAAGGTATTTCCAAAGAAATCATCAGAACTTTAGAAAGTACGAAGAAGTCTAAACAAGTTCTAATTAATGTTTCAAATTATCTTGGAAGCCAAGATGAAACCGGCAAGGATCATAACAGCTGTCTATTCCAATCTAATCACATCAGACTCGCATTGTATTAAAATGGACATAATTCATTTTAAAAGTCTACCAACAGAATTTTTTAAAAGTCTACTAACTACCAAGCAATGCGTAAGACGCGATAGACAGCTCAGGACCACGCCTACTCAGGACACTCTACAAAAAGAGAGAGCAACATCAATAGCTAACTGTTGCAATTGAAAGTGAACTTGCACGATCAGGAATCTCTTCTTCCTCTGACGTCATGCGCCCCAGAGCGTTGACACCGACGACAGTGCAAGTCCTCAGAACAAAGAGTACTTGTTGCCTCCCCAGTGTTCAATGTAACAGTTTTTGGGCAAATGCTTGAATCCTACCAAAATCTGCTCGCGGACTTGGCGCAGACTCCACCATCGATCGAGGAGCATTTCTTGCGTGCAGAGAAACAACGAGTTCCAACGGTGCATGATAAACCAGCTCTCTTGAAACCGAAAGTATCAGAAGAACTTGCCTTCACGCTGCTCGAAGACAGAGCGAAGACTATGAAGACAAAACAGGCACTTGTTACATCGTATAGTGGTTCCAACGTGAAAAAAGAACAGGTCTCTAAGACTTTGTGCTAACAGATTTTTCTTACAAAGGTATTTGATCCACGAAAATTAGATGAATATATTATATTATAGACACCCTGTTCCCAATATGGGGAGATCGCAGGGTTTTGGTTATTTAACAACACATAAAAATCTATTCTGAAGATTCGTGGAAATGTAATACAACGTCACCGAAAACATCATTTAGAATTGATAAATCCAAAAATTCCAAATTTTCTTTAATTTACATAGAATCCATGATCAATTAAAGAAAAATCTGCGCGTATTAGGCAACTTTGCTCTATTCTTCTTACGTAACTGAGAGCGTGATCTTTTGCAAGAGAGAGGGGGAGGATGCACAACGAAGCATCGAAGACAAGAGATCGAAGTGACCATAAGATAGCGGAGTGCGAGGCGGGAGACGTGTTCTCGGGCTCCGCTGGTTCTCTCGCCGAGCGTAGGTACCCTACGAGCAGTAGTGGACGAATGGGCAGCTGCTGGCAAGGTTTTAACGCGCGGCCCTGGGTGGTCCCCGATGGATACGTACTCGCGAGAGTTATATCTGCTCGCGGCGCTACGTATTCATAACCTTATCCACGCTCCGCAGAAAATAATACCGCGCGCTATTCATTATGTATACGTATGCGCGGTTTGCGTCCGCGGCAATGCTATCGCAGCGGACCGCATGCGGTGCGGCTTTTCTCCCGTTGCCGTCCAAAGGGAGCGGAGAGCTCTCCGTGGCTCCGTCGACGACGACGCTCACAATTTCAACGTTCCACCCGGTGAATCGATGAATGCTAGATAGAAACCGGAGCCAGCGCGCGGCGTCGATTTAACAAATCACGATCGGTATGGTAAGCAATAATGGTGCACTATAATTCTTTAATAAAATTTCTACCATTGTCGGAAAGATGATGCAAATCGTTAAAACATACACCACGACACTGGGTCTTCAATCATCGTTTCGAAAGCAACACCATGCCTCATCCGCGCGAACCACACACGAAATAAACTGGTCGAAGCTGCGCAATATTTCCCGATACACCGCAACGCATTTTCAATTTATTTTCAGACGTGCAAGCACCTGCTATTTCGCTTGCACCGCGGTTCCCCGTCGCATTCGGTGTACGAGGATCAGTATAGTTTGATTGATTAGAACAACACTTCGTCATCGTTTCGCAGGCAACTCCGCTCCGATGTCAAACAGGGGGAAAAAAGAATCCGGAGAAATATAAACTGGCCGGGTCCGGCGGTGCGGCGCAATGCATCCTGATAGGTCGTACGTACGTACGTTTTCGATTTATTTCGCGCAGCCACCTGTGATCCTCGCTTACAACCGTGATTTTCGCTACATTCTGTATATTAGAGGCTTCAAATAGAAACCATATATGTACCCGTACAGGTTGATTGATTCGAACAACATTTCATAGTGCCCCGGCCGGAACGTGTTCTCGTATGGTACACGGAACAACGTCAGGCTATTTGTACACTCGTCATTTTTACGAGGGGATAAATCACCGCGCGCTTTCGATTCGTCGTAACATCAATTTGCCACTCTGTCGTTATTCGTCCATCTGGCCGGACGGTGTCGAATCGCATTCTCGCGGGACGCAGCCAGGGAGTTGTGCATACATTAGCCGCGGCCACGAGACCTTTGATGTAGCACCGGCGCTCGACGAACGGATCGGTGCGGTGCACGGTGCATCGTCCAGACCGTCTAGAAAGCACTCCGTTCCTTGTAGACCGTATAACGGACACGATCGATCAGTGGGCCAGAGTCGCTCAACAATCGAATTTTCGACCTCCTTCGAACTCCATTTTAGTTCAATGATTCATCCAAATAATTCTTCGTCCTTGCGAAACTCGCGTAGAAGTGCATTATACAGTAAATCCTCTATAAACGCAACAAGGCAGTACACGATAAACGCAACAAAAATATCCCCTCCACTGTGTAATCTGATCTCGGTTTGGGAATATCGGTGTGAACCACTACTAATGCGACGTGGAGAATCGCAGTCATCGGCACAGTTCAAAGGCCCGTGCGTCATCACAATGTCATAGCAATATAAAATCGTTTCTATTATTACTTATTTTTTTATGAAACTTTCACCGATATATTTGTGGCATTTTTTTGATTAAAATAAGACCAAACACGATATAATTTCAACTGTATTTAGTGGTTTAATTGACGATGAACCTTTCGGGCGCAAGGAAGGACAGTGTATGGAAAAAAAAGAGACGCGGAGAGTCGCAGTAGCTTCGGCCTCGCGCGGTCTCTCTCTACACGCGCTGTCCTCTACGTTCGGCTCGGCCTTTGAAACTCAAAGATAGTGTCCCGTCTACGATAAATGCAACCGAATCCCCCCGAGGCTGTTGCGTTAGTAGTAGATTTATATATATTGGGTAATTGTTATTATTACAACAACGATAAAAATCACGAAGGTCTCCGAACAGAGACGAATATCATCAAGCACATGCTCTGAATCTTCCGCTCCTAATGTTTGAAAAATGCATTCTTTGTGTACTAAGTACAAGCGAAAGAGAACGGGCATTTTGTTAGTCACAGAAAGGACGAAAGTGTACACACGATATTTCATGGCAACGAGAACGGTCCCGGAGGGTAGCAACAGCATTATTGTTGCGAGCAGATGCATTTAATCCGGCGGCGCTTTCGTGATTTATTAAATCGAGCACGATAACGAACGGACGGACGACGACGCCAGTCTGCACTGCATTCATCGATTCAACGTGACTTCATTGTAAGCACTACGGGGGCCAGCAATGAAGTCGGATAAGTCGTAGTATGTATACCGCGGGACGTGTATCCACCTAGGAGGATAAAAGTTGCCCCGGTGCAGTCGAACTGTATGCGCATGCAGATAGCGGCGGGTTGTTGCAGCCGTGGCTCAAATCCGAATCTACCACGGTGTAATTATATAACGAAGCACCATAATCACGATCGAATTCGCCTCTGGGCGATATTCGTCAAATACAGGTTCTAATTAAAAGGAAAAAACAAGCACCGAAAGAGACGGAGGAGGTTGAACGAATCCAGAACGAAACCGGATGAAGTCTCGACAAAAAATTCCATTTTCATCTTTTCCATTCGAAAGATCCGTCGGCTGAGAATTAAAATACTCCGTCTTGGAATATGTAGCTAGAAGATATCGTGTATCGCTTGTGTCGAGCGAAGATCGACTTTCAATTCTGCATAGAGGATGTAGTCTATTTATTACTAGACTGCGGATGTGCGTGCGGAATTAAAATTGTCTGGATGAATTCTAAGAAACGGAAGTTATGCAAATTATTTATATTCTTACAGTTTCTCATTTCAGCTAGCCACTTGCATTATAAATGCATTGTTCTGAGCTGGTAATTTCACACGATCTTACGATCACAAAATTATACATTGTCAAATTAGTGTTGAATATCAAATGCATATATCAAGTGCTGAACGCATTTAACGAATCAGCCAGCCGATATTCGCTGGCAACAAAATTCCGTCATCGGCGGATCACGGCAGGAAATTTTAATAACAATGCGCGGCACCGAATAATGCACGCAGGATGCACCGGTGCGTCCTTGAAGAACAATTACGCGGAACGCGCGGGGCCCGAGCAGCGTGACGAACAGGCACTAAAAAACACGGGGATGGCGTTCGTGCGCAGCCAGCAATTAAAGGGGTAATTATCGTGTTCAATTTTTCCGTCGAACAAATAAGAAAGAAATTGCCGTGTGTTATCTGGCCGCGGCGATCCATCCTCGCCTTTCCCAAGCCGTACCGTGGCTCGCCCGTAGAAGATGAACCGTGCGGCCTACTTTTTCACCGTACCATGAAACAACACCAGAAGCGATCCCGAACCCACCCACGATACACGAATGTGGAGCTCGTGAGACCCCGATCATACCGTTATTACCCCGCAATTAATTGCAAGTTCATCGTGCCGGGATGGAATGGATCGGCGCGGCGCGGCGCGGCGGGAACGTCGAACGCGTGAAAACGAGCAAAACGAGAGAAGCCGATGAAGAAGTGTTCGCACGATCGAACGGATACCGTGATTTTCTGGAACGGGCAGAATTCGATTCGAAACGCGGTCAGGCTCGTGACGATTTGATATCGCAGCGTTTGTTGCGCGTCGATCTTTCTATTGTACTCGCGTTAATCCTGGGACCACAGCTGACCATGCAGCAGCGGGAGACCCGCAGTGATTCATGCAGAAAGTTACATTACACCCGGTTCAGAACTTGTTTCTGGTATACTCGGTGCCATTATTAGTAGGCTTTTTAACAAGCTCAGACTCGAGAAAAAGTTTAGATTGTTCTGCGAAAAAATGGGTCTTCTTTCTTGCGCAAATGTAATCTCAGGTAGCCTAGCATATAGCATATAGCATAATTTGTATAATTTTTCATCCTATCGTTTGAACAGTTCATTTTCTTCTTATAATTCTTTCACTTTGTTGTATCATAGCGTCCGTATTAGTAACAACTATATTTTATAGTAACCGAGGCAACATTTTTCTTGTGCCAATTTTATTCGTTTTTGTAATATTCCTAATTGAAAATCACTCTGATTGAGAATTTTGTCTCCGAATTTTTCTGAGCAATGCTCTGGTGACCAATTGTGTGAAAAGATATGGTCAATACATTTTCCTGATCGACCAAAATCGAGATAAGCGGGGATGAGATATATTGGAGTTTTCCGCAGAATGAAGCAATCGGTTATTTCCGCGATAGGACGAGGTACCCTCCGGGAAAGGCGCGTTACTGGCATAAGGAATGCATTTAAATCGGTCCATTGTGAACGAAGCTCCGTGGAAACGGAGTCCGAACCGTGGCTCGACGAAGAGCTCGTGCCCCAAGTTCGGGGAAGTAAATGTATCGATGGGGAGTTATGCCGATAAGATTGCCGGAGCCCGCGAAGAAAAACGCGGGGAGAAATCTGCTCGCGAAATACGTTCCCATTCGTGACATCCAATCTTCGCTTCGATACTTCTGGATGCGATAAGTTCCGTACCGGGGTGGAAAGTACTTTCGAATAATAATAACAATACATCTTTATTGCGCTCTAAGTGCAGATGAACGAAATGTGAAGGAGGCTGTCGTCACTAGGCTACGGATTTTTATGTCGAATCGTTTGCATAAAATTCTCACGTAGGTTCGAAGAACCAGTTTTTGAATTTTGCGTATCACTTTCCTTCGTTGCGAAATCTACCTGAGAATTTCTGGGTAGCTCGGTCAAGAGGAAGAACGATCGGGCGAACGAAGCATGATTTCGCGATGAAAATAACGCATTCGTCGGACGACGCTTTCACTCGACACGTGTCGGGCCCGCGCGAGCCAGGCGAAATTGGTTCGAACTGGAAAGATCGACGAACGCTTCTGGAATCGATCCATCGGCAGATCTAGATGGTCGGTCCCAGGGACGTGCGGTTTGAACAGAGTCGGCATGACTGACGGCAAGTTAATGAGATCCGTCATGATGTAAAGACACGCCGGTGACTCACGCCGCAGGAAGTCTATCCTGCGCGGACCGAGACCGGATGTCTTCCGTTCTTTAAATCGGCACGAGGTGAAACGGAGTCAGTGACATCGGCCATGCGAATATGCAACCATATCCAAACTCCTTTCTCTCCTGATTATTTCAACAATCTTTTTTACAAATGAACCATTTATTTTCGTCACTAACATCGCCACTGTTCAATCTTTTGCACTCCTACGTGGCTGTGGTACATATTATTATTAAACTGCGGATTTCTATGCAAAATGAAAATTGTCTGTATCGATAACAATGAACCGGAGTCAATCAGAAATTTCTTTCTAACTTAAATCATTTTGATAAGCTGGGAATAACACACTGAAGCTGATTCTATGATACATCACAGAACGTCACACAAAATAGGTCTCGGTTACATGACAATCGTTTGGATGACCGGTTCCTATCATGATCACAATACGAAAAGAAATCCACGTCCCCATAACATCATTCAACAATTGAAAAGGAGTCTAATAGAATCACGACCAACTGGATTAGAATTTTTTGTCTTCTTTCGCAAGCGATCGCTCCGCCACATGTATCTAGACACGCAGGCACAGATTACACCGTTTTTATAAATGGCGATTATTCGGGTTTCGTGAAACAAATCCGATCGGTCATAGCGTTCGCGAGTCCATCGACGATTCGAGTCGAAATCGAGTCGGATCTCGGTTAAACTTCGTCACGTTGTTTAATCACCATGTTATTGCGAACTCGTGCGATCCGATGATCCGACTACATGGCCCAACTCATTTTCAAGCTGTCTCGTTCCAATAAACTTAGCTGTCGTGTTCCTGAACTTGCCGATTCAAAAAACTAATACACAGGTACACTTTTTTAGACGAACAACGGAACAGTAACACTTAACAAATGATTTCTGTTTTGAAAATGTTTGAGAGACGTGAATGCATAAAATCCGAAGTCTAATAATAACACTTTTTCAGACGACTAATAAAACAATGATATTAAACACTATTGAATTTTGGATATAATTGTCCAATGCTGATTTTTGCTAGCTGTAAATTCACAGAGGTCCGCAGTTCATTCATCAAATTACTGTAATCACCAACGGCGGGTAATCCGACAAAACGAGAAGTGATCGTTGTACGATTCACGAGCTGTTTGCAGTCTCCAACATAAACGTGCCATTACACGCGCGAGGAAAGCGTACATATGCGCCGATGAGTCACGCGGAGGAAGTTCTGTAATGATTTTTTTCCCTCGGTTCGATCCGTGATCTTGTTCTTTTTTCCTTGATCGGGAAAATCTCTTTTTTAGTTGATCTAGTACAAGATGGAACGACGGAAATTAAGCGACTGTATGGCCGGAGAAAAAAGAATCGTAACGGAACAATTTTAAGCATGGATCGCGTGTCTATCCCCGCGATCGCGCCCACGCGTTTCTACCATTCAGATCCCGCGGCTCGAGAGAGAAAAGTTTTGTTCGTTCTCAAGATCGTCGCGATAATGAAATATGATGAATGGTTCGTTAATTGAATCCTGAGAAAATTACATTATTGTTCCATTAGGAACTACTATACACTTTTTTCCTGGCATCCCCACCACCGCGGAAAAGTTGAGATTGAACGGGTTATACAGGCTTCCCGGAACAGAATACAGAATTATTGACAACGCTTCGGTAGTTGTCCGAATGTTAATTTCATTTAAGATTGATCGCAAGGTGCATTAAACAGTTCCTATAGAGAGCCTGGTAATTTGCTTTTGCTGCTTCTATGTTTAACATTTACAAACCGAGGCAGACATTTTCCCCTTTATCGTGGATAATTTTATTCTCGGCGAAAAGTCGCCGTTGGTTTGTCGGAGCCAGTCCGACCAGTTCGACCAGCTGAAACAGTGACTTTCAAACGTGCTCTATTTAACACTCTATTAGTCATCTATCAATCTCTGAAAATTGTTAAAGAAAACTCGGACGCAATTCGGAATAGCTGTCGGTGGGCTGCGGATTTCGTGCAATAAAATGCTCTATCACAGATAAAATCCTCGATGAAAGAAACGGGCATCGTACGAGCTGGAGTAAACAAAGAGAGGTATTGAAACACGAAGTGTTCATAAAAATTCACAGTCCAGTCAGATTTCACGATTGTCTGCGGATTCTCTCAAGAAGAACTCGCGGCGCCATGCGAAACTTGTCTACGTATGGAGACGTCGGAAAGTTCGTCGGCAACATGTTCGAATTTGATCCGACTCGGTGGATCAAACAACGGAAAGTTCTCGGCCGAGGAAAATACTCGCCAAGGGTTCCCATCGACGACGCCCCAATTTCTTCGGCGCAGGCCAAACTGCAACACTATATCAGAGGAGAATAGTCTGGATCGACTGCGTGTTGGGACCTAGCCAAAGGCGCGAGATTACTTCGTTGATTCCTTCCAGACCTCGCAATTCGATGCGACCGTAATTGCCACGGCTTTCGTGCCAAATTTACAGTCGCCCAGTTTCTCGGGAAAGGGCCACAGGCGTTTTAGTGTTTTAGAACCGTGTACCCTGGCACGCCCGGAAGCGATTCAACGGCCGCGATCCTCACGCTATCACGACCTAATATCCACCAAGAATCAATATGTCGACCCGACTACAAAATTTAACGAGGCCTTTCATTTTCTCAACATATTCGCGCCGGGTCATTTCTGACGCAGAACCTATTAAACCCGGACTTATCTAACCAAACAGCCAGCTATTTAGCACCATAAGCAGCTAGAACACGTTTCATAATTTTGTAAATGTCTATGGCCCATGGCTAAGAACTTTTTAATAGATCCCCCAGCAGCAATTGCAACTTTAATCGCAACTTTAATCGTAAACATACAAGTCAGCCTGAGTAACGTAATCTAATAATTTTGTTTGGTATCTTCTTTGAGAAACTGTGTCCGCAAAGAACATTATCATCCCAGCTATCCTTAAAGTCTTAGAGAGCCACATCTTCAGTTTCCTGAAGCATACTATTCTTTGTATTAGAAACGGAAGGTTCAGCGCATAATATTTAATTGGTACAAAGAAAAATATAATCTTGAACAGTCTCTATACTACACCATACACGTAGTACACACTGTGTGCACAGTATCTGCGAGTCTGTGCAGTTGCATAGATTAATAAAGTAGAGCGAAGAACATCACGGTATTTAATTACAAACAACCACAGATGTACTCTACAATATAACGGGTAGGTATAGTTTAATCGCATTTATCTCGGCTGGCTGAACGCTAAGCAATGCTCTTATATAAAGTAGGCAAAGACTTTTAAACTATCTACAATGGAATTGAAAGTTGCAACTCAGCCGTACAGGTTAATCCCACTGAATTTCCCCCTTCATTACCATGTCCATTGTCCCATGCCAATCGTCCAAGTTGCGTTTCGAAGGTCTCCGTTATCGGCTCTTTTGCACGTCCGAGTTTTCCCGCGATAAAGCTTATCCGCGATTACGTAGCGGAAAGATAACGCGGCGAGTTCACCGTACCGTTATCCCGGCTCGCAAAAGTTTCGCGCACGAGCACGTCGTCGTCTGGACCGACCAACAGTGGTCGGAATAAACCTTGAATCGCTATTTTGCATCGCCATTTTCCCTTTCTAGTGTCTCGCGTGATCACCTCTCTTAGCATCCCATTTTTATCCTCGCTATGCAGCAGAACCTCTAAAAATTACAAAACACGAGTAAGATATTTTTACATGATGTAACAAATGAGAAACTTAAGATCCGTTTTTCCCAAAAAACGTTATATTTTGAAACCTTTGTGAAAACATTAAAAAATTTTCATAACTTTAAAAGAATAGTTGGGTGTATACTTACAGTTATTAAACATCAACGTGAATATTTCTCGCATGATGCAGAGTTAATATAGCGTCGCTGTGAAACGGCACGCAAGGCCTAGCTATGTCTGCAGTTCTTCCTCGTCTCTGCAGGAAACTCATCGATCGTTAAACCATCGAGGTAACCACAATTCGATTAATATGACTGTAAATAAGGTTGCCGTAATTACAATGCGGTGATGTCATTTCTGCGGAGAAAATCGCGCAGCTCTTTAGAGATCCGAACGTCATAGAACGGGATCGATGTACGATCTCGAAGAAAGTTTCCAAGACGACGCGGAAACGCCGGTCGTCCTCGAGACACGTTCGGTACACCCTCCTTATCGTCCCTCATTTCCTGTGGGGCCATAAGGCGGCCGTCACGTCTCTCTTTATTGTATCAACTACTGCGCCAGGCCGCCTAATTGATTTACGCCCGCCCTCTTGGTCATCAACGGCCTCGAGGAATTTCATCCACGAAAATCCACGCGGCGAGAGAGACATGTCCCGAGAAAAGGCTGCGTGGCGAACGCGGAACACGTTGCCTGCTGAGAATTATGTGCCGGGGGAGCATGATTGCATCAGCGGAACGGGGTTTCTTTCGGAAAAAGTTTTCCCTCGGGCCACTCCGACGTCTACACTTCTTCCGACTTTGTCATAACGCAGGTTTTCTACTATACCACGGATTTTTTCGCACCTTGGAATGAAACACGAGTGCAAGAAATTTAATAAATCTTGAGGTGCAGTTAAGCTGACAGAGAAACTCTTTTTAGCATCGGTTTTTATAAAAATGATACCTAGGATTTTAATTTTATAGTGTAGTAAATGAGGAAGGTGAACGATAAAAAAATTCAATTTCGGCTGTAATGCAATCAAGAACTCGGAGTTTGTTGACAGAATATGTTGATTACCCTGTGATGCTTGCTTTGGTGAACAAAATTTATTTATCGCTGAGCATCGAAGTCTTCAGTCGTTTTTGTCTACGTCGATCAAATAGTCGTGTGTTTTTGTTTCGAAGAAATTAGAAATAGTCGGAAATAAACCCATCACGTCAGAAATTGAGTATAAGAGTCAGACCTAAGCCAGACCGTGTGCGACGCTCGAAGATAGTGGGCCGTGTCGAATACGGGTGACTAAATCGGGCCGCTAAAAACCGAACGGGAGAAAAAGCGAGCAAAGTGGGATGAGGCAAGAAATATTATAACACGTTCGTTTCCTGTTTTCTAGAACCAGTGATGCCACCGCCGAGTCGTCAGAATCGTTAGCAGCGGGCCGAAAAAAATGGCCTCGATCTTGGGAGACGGAACGGGCCCCGGGGGCTCGGGACCCTCCCGATGCCTCTTGCTCCTACAAAGGTCCCTGGCGATTCAGTTGACCAGAGGCCCGCCTCCACAGGTTCTGAACGCTGGACAACGGGAGAGTCCCAAGGAGCACCCAGCCGACGAGATGTGGATGTACGATAAAGGTTACAATTTGTTTCAGGTGAGTCAACGTGCATTGCATTATTTTCCTCCTTCACTCTTCTGAATTATCTAGACTTTCTTTATATCATCCACCCCACGCTCTCTCGAGCATGCTTTTCTGCGCGATAGCTTTTAAAAATTTTTCAATGTAACGATCTGCCAACTACGTGGACACTTCTACAGATCCAAGAAGTAACCGAGATGCATGCAACAAGTGCTATTGCCCAATGACATCATCGACATTCATCCGTTTAAACATGCAAGTTATTATTGAAGGAATTGCTAACTTGGGTTAACCCTTTCGCTACGAAATATAATACAGAATCAGAAGATTTGAAAATTAAAATTAAAAGGAGAAGAAAAGAAGTCTCACGACACGTCGAAGAGATGGCTCGACTGCGGAACATCCGCCACTTAACTTGTTACTTCGTTCTATCCAGTTCTATCCCTCGGACAAGGTGGCCTCGCGAAATTGCTCGTAATTCATATTGTCTCATTCCGGCGTAACGGTGCATCCAATCAACGCCAATCTTACTTCGGAAACGCTGAGTTGTAAAAACGAGCGGGCGACCGGTGGACGAAGGGACACGTTTCTGCTTCGCCGTTCCTGTCGCCGTTTCCAGGAATTCTATTCAATATTACCCCTGCCCTCGTGTAATAAGTGAAAAACGCCTTTCTCGGGAAATGTGATTAACCCATCGGCAATTGAGATTGCATGGCTCGCCGTGTAATCCGGGGTGAAGGTTTCAAACCTGTCATTTCGAGACCCGGGAACGTATTTCTATTTGTATCGCCGACTTCATTTCAATCTACATATTGTTGCAGAGGCTTCTGCTCCTCCTCATTGGTAAGCAAATTTTATTTAACATTAATCATACCGTCGCCTAATTCACACGCATAATTCACACAACTGCATAATTTCGATCAATTGCAATTTTTGGAAAAATTTTTTTCACATCCTGTAGCAAACTAATTGCTCTAGCTTCCCAAAAAAAGTTCAAATCGTATAGTACAATATTAAAAAAGTTATCGTCTTTTTAATAGTGTACGAATATTAGTGGGTCACTGTATATGCCATATGTTTTAAAAATAAATTCATTTAATTTTTGGCAAACGTTTCATAAAAGAGTAACTAAAATGTTGATATAAATCCACCAGGAGTGAAAACGATCTCCGCCCATTCATGAAGGGTTTGTCCTTGAAGAAGTTAATTACCCGGACATCTCGTCGTTTTCCTAAATGATCAATGCGGGGTAGTCGAAGCTCGCGTCACCAAGGGAAATGAAATTGGAACGTGCCTTTCTATGGGAGAGTGCCCTTCAGTTTCAACGAGCTCTCGTTAGGGGTGGAGGACCCCGAAGGGGGAAAGTTAACCGGGGTACGCGTCACGGACTTCGGAAAAGAGACGGCAACGGTAGCTTGCGCGGAAAAGGGCCAGCTGAATCGCCTACAATAGCGTTCTTTCGCAACCGAGCATGATAGCCCGCCACTTTTCGAATATGTTCTATGACCTCGCTTTAACACCTGCTCGGATGGAAATCTCTCAACCGGTCGGGGAACTCTTTACGTGTATTGATCCCGCTTGAATTTAGGGTCGGCGAAATACTTCGAAGAAACTCCATGGGCTTTAAAGGATTCCTAGGGTCGGGAACTTCTTTAGAGGGTGAAAGTCGGAATGCTGGCTTTCGCCTTTTGACCGAAACCGACGGAGCCATTTTCCGAGGAAGAGGAACGGCTAGGATAGCTTCCATGAAAAGACCTGAACGGCGAAAGTAAAACGAAAAAAAATTACGAGCCTCGACCGAAAAACTAGTCAGCAGTGAAACTTGCGGTTGGAATTGCACGAACAAATGAATTGTTTATTTATTATTTATTTATTTACAGTGTATTTTAACCTGATCGTATTAACAGCGAGGTCATTGATTTTTATATTTTCGGGTATGGTTTGGGTGCTTTTAATCCAATTGATCTTCCAAAAATTTATGATGGCTTTTTTAACAGAGGATTTTGCGTCCAGTAAACTGATTTTACAGTTGTTGTCCCAGGATAGTAGATGACAAGCTTTTAAAAATGAATTGTGCTTCATTATAATTCTAGTTCGTGATTCTAGCGTAAGTTCTGAAAGCCTTCAAGGCCAAAAGCGTAAAGATTCCGTTAGGTTCCGACCGGACGCCAAAATAGAATTGATATTCAAGCAACGGCCACGGCGTAATTGCCGAAAGAGTTTTCATGGGTACGGCAACCGCCAGGAATCAGCTGTCGCAATTGCCCAAAGGACACGGTCTCTCCAAAGGCTACTCGGTCAAGGATACTCTATCGCCAAATTTCACGAAACACGAATTTACCGTCCAATTACCGGCGATCTATTAGTACAGTGCACACGTCGGAGCTTTAAGTGGTTAGAACTTTGTCGGAACCGGCGTTCTTTCTGTCCACGGTTCAATGGCTGATTTCATATGCGACGCATACCGTGGAATGTGATCTGAAGCGCATCTCGCATGCATAATAGGCTGTGCCGTACTCTTGCGTAATTGCAGTGTACATACGCGGCGCGTCTAATGAGTTCCGAGGCTGGTTCGAGGGAGCAACAATGACTCGAATAGAAAATGTTACTTTCATGTAGGATCCAACATAACTAGCACACCTATCGACACACGTAACGTAATCTATGAACACAACGGACACCATGGAGCTCGTAAAACTGGCTTAACGAATGCGCTTTTTATTATCCAGTTTCATTAAAACATACCAGACGTTTCGAAAACACTGGATCGTATAACCGTTCTCCAGTTTTCCATTTCTTTCTGCGGCGGAATTTGCGAAATATTTTCATGCTATTTATAGGATTTCTATCGCTTCGGGTAGTTTTTTCGCTGTCTGTTAGGGCTGTAATTAGAGTCATAAATGCAAGTACCCATTTATTAATTGACTACGTCTCAATGCGAGATTTGATCGATTTCGAGATTCGAACAGTTGTTTGTTCTCAGTTTGTTCTCAGTGCTGGTTCACTGAAAACAACGGTTAACAAATGTTATCATAACACGCATGGACAATAGCGGTCTGGCTCAAGGATCTGGGCGGTTATCGCTCGGCCGCTCGCAATTCCCCACCGGAAGTGCGGGATTAGAGATATCGGTGAATTTGCATAGATCGATAACGAATACTAGCGGCGTAATTAAGTTGTGCACGAGCTCGGCGTCGCGCCTTTTCTTTTTGCGCGAGCGAAGTCGTTCGAAGCACGGCTTCGCGAAGATATTACTGGTCGATTCATAAATTTACACGATTTCTAGTGCAGATCGTAGAAAGTATTTGATTAAATCAAGTGAAATGCCTGGCGGAAAAATTACTGGATTGGTGCGAAATATTCGTGTCACTGGAAAGCGCCATTACCAGTCCCATCAATTCTGTGACGTCCAATCTTAGAACAGTTCGTCGCAGTAAAAATGATTCGATCAATTTTGCTACTGAATCGCTGGATATGCCGTTCAAGCGAGTGTTTCCAACAATCATTCCGCCGACGATTGAACCGCAAATCTGAGAAAAAGTTTAAAAATTTCGTCTAGGAAATAGTTTTGCTCGGATCAGTAAATGGAAATGCGACAAAACTAAGAAATAGCTTATGTTGATTGTGCAATTTCTGGATATTTAAATCTCCGGCTCGAAGAGGATACCATCCCGCTGGTACGACCGTAATATTTATATTAATCGATGATCTTATCTCTATTTACAATCCATTTCCGCATAAGGCTCGCCGGTGCACGGGGTAATACGATTCCGCGGTGCTTCCAAACGATGCACACTGCGCTCGTCGTACCGATCCCCGCTTCAAGATCGTGTTTCACGTTGAAGCGGAAAATGTATTGCAAATATGTGTGCTCCTGGCATAATATCCGCAATAAAACGATCCGAGATTTCACTCCCGCGGCGGAATGGAGCGAGCCCGTTTCTTGTTTGTGCGCTGAAATCCAACGTGTTCATAATCGGACGGGAGCGCATTGTTCGGCGCATCTTTATGCAACCGCTCGAAACAATTTGTTTCGTTCCCGTACGCTCTCTTCCTCGGCTTAAATCTGCCTGTTCGAATTTATTGCAGGAATCGAATTTTTGCCGTTCGAAAGATTACAGGTTTGGAAATCGCCGGGAGACGAAGAGATGTCTTCGCAAGACTCGAGATAAACTTTGCCACGGTATCGATCGCGAAAAGTCATCTTGATTACGACGACCCCGACCGAACTGTTCACCCCTTATACAAACTATAGATTGTGATCTTTGCTTTATGTCGCCGAGCCCGGTATTTCCTCTTGTAATACGTTGCCACTAACATGACTAGTTTGATGTTTCAATAATATAAGTCGAGTGTTTACATAAGAAGAAGACAATGTTTGCAATCTAGTTAATTGTCTGGCATGCATTAAGTAGATTGTATCTGCAAGATGGAGCACCTAACTGCGCGTCTGTCAGCGCTTATATCTTCGTAGCTGCTTTTGGATTTGCAGATTGAATGATCGTTATGAGATTTACGAAGTTGAAGAACTCTTTCTATCCTATACATTTGTTATGATTCAGTGTACGCAATTTTTATTGTCATCGGAACCTACATATTGAGTAGTAATTTTATAGAGCCGTGTTACGTTCGATAAATGTTTAACACATTCGCTACCGACCATGTTCTTGATAGAGAAATGCCGAGCACATAACGGGACTCTTACTAAGCGACTAAGGACGTCTACGGTAGCGAACGTGTTAACATTCGCAGGCAACCAGATTACAATTTTTTCGGACAAGTGTGGATTTTTACGAGTAAAAATACAGAGTTGGAATTAAAATGGGATTTATTGACCGAATCTAAAATTGTCATTAAATTTCGAATAACAGTGAGCGTTGGACAATCGAGTGCACAATAAGTACATAAAACTCGCAGTCCACTTACCTACAACGAGGTTTTCTATAGGCAATAAAGCTTTGTTTGTCCGAGAACAGAAGGTCGTTCACTATCCGCGGCTAGAGCGTATCTTTCTGAAATTAAATTGTTCTTTATAAAAACCTATGTTCATTAGACTTGATTATTGCACGTAATAAATTGAACAGGCGGAGTAGAAAAAAATGTACAGCCCCATACTTTAGCGTTTTCAATGCCTTTAAACCAGTTCGCCGGCACTCGTCGCGTTTCAGTAAAATCTATCGCAGACCGTGCTCGTGTGTCGCGCTTTCACTCCGCGGAACAGGTTTAATTTCATATTAGACCGTTTCACAGATATTGCTAATTATAATACGCTCTCCTTTTTAATTCCGCCGGCCGGATAAATTCGTTCCGATGCGAAACGGAACTAATCCATGCCTAATCCCGGCCGAGCGATCGCGCCCACCGCTAATTATCGTTCCTAAGTTCGGCAAAGTGAGCGATTCCGGGAGTCGCCGAGGGGAACGCGTAATTAATTCGGGGCGATGTTTATCGAAACGCGTCTGGAGTATCGTCGATAATATTCCAAGGAGAGAAACGGCTGTTGTTTAACCGGAGAGAAGCCGGGAACGAGTTTCAAAGGTGTGCGTCGCCGCGCGCGCGGCTAGATCGCTCGATGTCGATGGTATCACCGAGTCAATTGTGGCGAACAACAATTAACCGCGGCAATAAATAAAGCGGCCTCGTGCATTGCGAAACGATAACGCCGGCTACAGCTACAGCAGCTTCTACCGCGACTCTAATTAGTCTGACGTTTATGGTGCGTTGATCCGACCCACCGACTACCCGTGTATTATCTTTCTTAATCAGATTAACAGACATACTATCTGCAGGGGAAGGAGAGGGAAAAGAATACGGGCTGCTCGAGCAAGTGGAGTAAATATTTTAGGCTGCGATTCTGTGAGGTAAAGCGAAACCGTTTTGCATATGGACCATTCTCTGCCAATTTTATAATATGTCGATTTACGAACTATTAGCACTGTCCGTGCACGTCGTTCATGTTCGCGTTTCGCAAAAGCGGTCGCAAACAATCAAAATGGAACCAGAGGAGGATCTCGATAAGCCGATAATTTCCCGGAGAATGGAGCTCGTTAGGCCGCAGCAGAGTCCCCTGGTTCCTGGTCGATCGCGGAAATAGTATTCCCGGGAACCGGTGCAGCAAGGTATTGCCGGTCGGGACGCGTGTGTATGTATATGACGTCGCCGGTGTTCAAAGCCGGGGGACCGGACGACGATGCGTTCTTCACGGTTGCATTCGCGTGTGCACGTGTGCTGCGCTGCATCTCTCCAGGAAGGTCCACGGAGTCGTAAAGATGCAGCGTACATGCGGCCGAGTTCCTCGTTTCCGCGCGAGCATTCGCTCGACGCGAAACACCGTGAAATATGCATAAAGATAAGGGGACGCCCTCTTCAAGGCGAAGGAACTCCTTCGGTCGCTTACGGTGGATTACCGAGGGAAGGACTAGCCTGCGGTGGTTTAGGATCCGTTCAGGCTGATACGCCGTGAACCCCATAACCTCCGAGGGACCGGTATGCTGTCAGTCTCCGGGCAACAATGCTCCATGCCGCCGAGCCGCGCCGGTGAATACAATAGAGCATATGTATCTAGCTGCTTTGCACACGCTTTGTTCTCGCGCAGAAATATCGCGCGGAAATTGACCGAACAAGTTATATGTATTGTCTACCGAGAATTTTTGCGAGCTCGGCTCCGCGTTTACCGCTGAAATTGTTCGGCTCCGAGTATTCTACATCCCTAAGCATTTGTCGCGGGAATGGCTTAGTGGTATTCGCGTTTCCGCCATCATTTTCTTTGCGGGCTTGAAACTCTGAAGCCTGTGTGACATCACGACTTGCGGAACCACGTGCAACGTTTATACATGTATAACAATAACAAATAGGAGAAATACAAAATTGTGCAGATGTAATAACGTGTTTGGATTGGAGGTCATATCAAGATCGTGTTACAATCTTCTCAGTTTTCCAAGCGTGCACACATCAGTCATTTAGTATTCGGTAAGTCCAGCGTTAAATTATGTTTGAAAGCTGCGTCGCACGTAGAAACAACCTAAGTATGTAGAATGTTGAAAATAGTTGCAGCTAAGCCTAATGAGCATCGCCAGAAGAGTAATTAGTTTCGTATTGATCGGTGTTGTTACAACTGATAAGGTATGACTCGCAGGATAGGTTTCAGATAGACACTCAATAGCGTCTGTTACACCGATACAGTAGTTAAAAGCTATATTAAGCTGCAAATAAAATAAATGGTTCATTAAAATTTATCGAACCGTTACATGCGCATGATTTTATGAAGTGATTAATGGAAGAAATTATTATGTCCGCTTTAATCTCGTTTTTACAACTGAGTCTGCGACTTGTTCAGCCGCTAGGCGTCTCTATCCTTATACGATGCCATAAAGAAAATAATTATTAATGATGTGGAACAGGAAGACCAAAGACGAGACCATTGCAGGCATTCATTTGCATACAGGATGATCTATGCAAACACCTTATACGATGTTAAGTGCGTACAAGTGTTTACATCACAAGATTGAATGCAATTTGTAAGCAAGGTCGAACGGTATGGTCTTCTTCTATCATCTTCGCTGTCTCTAAACTCGTCTATCGTCGCGTACTGCATCTCGCACAATATTCACCGGGAGGAGAAACTGAAAATAACTTCTCGACTTCATGATTCACGTTCTGATTCTATAGAAGATTAAAATACTACCCGGATCGACAGACCAAAGTACATTCAATATTCGCACAAAAGGGCATTTATGTAGTTAGGTCTGTGAGAAGACTAAAGCACAGCAACACACGGAAGCAAACCTGGGACGTCGACCTTCGCAGCATATTTCATTGAAATCGGCGCGGTGAATCTCATTCCGCATAATTATCGAACCTGTTACAAATCAATGTAGCCAGCGAGACTACAGTTAAACAGCGTCCACCCGGTTCGAAAAAATCACGTCGCGTGCATCGAGCGCAGCGATTCTAGGCGACGGCGATAATAAGCGCATATGCGACACTTCCTGAGCTTCGGGCCCCAAAGAAATGCAAATTGCAAGACGTTCCCCTCCGAGTTACCGTTATTACGAGCCGACCGGCAAACGGCCGGTGGACGCAGACATGTACATTGGTGACGATTTGGTTCCTGACGGCGCATAAAATCCTCGACAGTTGTTACCAACATTTACATAACGACGACGACGACGTCCCGAGCGTATCCCGGTTACCATAAAGCGGACAGCTCGTTGGGTACCGGCGCGTGATTCCTAATTAGGAGCTAATTCGCTTCCCGGATATGTCCTTGCGCGGCGCAAACATTGTTTGCCTTGCTCACCGATTCTGTTCCTTAAATGACTGTTATTACGATACGTTGATCGCGTTACCTTGAAGATGCCCGGTGCAGCAATCGAGCGGACACTTTCCATCCGCATGGCGATTTCTGCCACGAACACCGCGCCGCAAAAACACCATGCTTTGTGCCCGGCCTTCTCCGCCCATAACCGCAGCGTAACCAAGGATACCAGTTTGTTACATTCACTTCTTTCGAACAGAACTACCGAGCCGATATTTGATTACAAACATTTTCTATCGGTCATGCTTGTCGGACACCTCGAACATGATACTTCCACGGGGATGATAGCATCGAGAAAATCTTCGTCAAACAACTTAACCTGTCAACTGTTTCGCTGCTTTTTAAGAACGTGCACCAAAAGGTTAAGAATCGTTGAATTTTACATTTTCTTCTTTTCCGAGAACGTTTCCAAAGATCTAGGGCAATCTCCGTATCCACAGAGGGTCTTATAATGTATGGACATATCATTAGCGATGGATACAGCACACAAAGATAAGAAAACAAATTCTTCTGAGCACATGTACCATGCAACCCAGTTTTCGCAATACTATTTTTGATAGTACCAATTATTCGAAGAATCGGTTTCAGCGTCTGAAACAAGAAAGTTGCTTAAAGTTTTCTATGATATATCAAATTATAATAAGTTCGTCGCCGATGTATTTCTTCAGAAAATAAAATTCTCCGTTACTTCAGTTTTCGAAAGTCTAGAAAACGGCGCAAACGTCCGTGGCGTCATCGTAATGTATTGAAATTGACAATAAAATTATAATATCGTAAAGAAACTCAAACCGGTTTCGTAGAGTGGACGGACCGAGTAGTTTCTAGAGTTCTCCAACTTTCAGAAATTCAGTTAATAAGTGTAAAAAGGTTGACGAATGGTGCAAAGACGCTCGCATCACTTTATGATCGAGATGTTTGATCCAGAAATGTTCGAGCATTTGAATTTATGGATCCGTTGTCCTGCAGCAGCGTAAGTCCCGATGAATCTACGAACCAGGGATTGAAGACAGTTATGGAGAATCGAAATAACAGCTTGCTAATGGACTGCATATTTCGATCTCATCGAGCAGTCTTTGTACATGTTCTTTGACAAAGCAAAATAACAGAACTGAAATGGAAACCGATATCATTCGTAACAGTTGTAACATTACTTCGATTCTTTACGACTGTTTCAGTCAGAACAGATCTACATAACAGTTTTGAACAGTTAGTTTCGGAACCTTTTCAATGCAAACGAATTACCCGCTCTGGAGACACGCATGCCGTTGTCTCCAAAAATGGTGACCCAAAACAGTTGCATACAGAGTCGACTAGATAAATCTCCAGGCTTAGCGCCACCCACATGCACCGTGTAGAGAAACGAAATCCGTGAGCAAACTATTGGTCAACCGCAGTCGACTGCTAACACGAGCCCGCACGACTCAGCCTCCACGGTTCATTTGAATGAAAACTCATTGCCAGCTTCAGAAATCAAGTTTTGCAAGTACCCGATGTCGCAATCTCGCCGGCAACAGGAAGTCGACTTGAATAGGTATATACTGCAGTTTCGCTCGAGAAAACTCGTAACTTCTCGCCCCGAAAAGTCCCTGTAGCTCCGAAAAGAAAGAAGCGCCCGGGCAATCCTCGATCAGCGCTCGATCATCGGCGGAATAAAAAAGCGGCCGATAATTGGCAGCAAATCTCCTCGTCAAACATCCAATTTCCGAGCGCATTAATCACCTCGCGCCGTTCCGAGTGTGCTTCTTAATGCGCCGCTCATGCTCGTAATTTCTGCTCTAGAATGCTCGACGAGGCTCCGCGCGTGCACTGGCGTAACATCCCGATCTCCAATCCGACCGTTACACGGCCGAGGAAAAACGAGTAGGAGAACGAACGGAGCGGACGGGTGGCTTCGTATAATCAGATATTAATTAGGAGAAAAAGAGCGTCAGCAAGAGACAGAGAGAAAGAGAAGTGGTCGCCGGGAACAGTTGAGCAATCGGTGCCTTGAAGCGCGGTCTATTAAGACTATTAAGAGGGAAGCCAGATGTAGTGGGTCGAAAAGATAGATTTTTCTTTGCGTAGACCGACATCATAAGCCTTCGAAAATACTCTCCAAAAATTTGTTGGGCTAAAAAAGATAGTGCTATTTCAATAACATGGTAACACAGCACTACAATTCCTACTTGACTACGGTTCCTACAGAACCCCTTCAGTTATAGATTGCTGACTTATGCGGAGTTGAATAGGGTTTTCACGTTGCTTTCGTCATAAAAAATTTTCTGATCGACAAAATTACATTTCTGCTCACTCTGGTTGTTAAAAAATTATCCACGGAAATATGGATTTGCATAAAGACTAGTTTAATTCTCGAAGATTCGCGAATTTTTGTGTAAATCGGACGGGCCGTTTAGGATTGCGCCGCCCGGTTCCCCTCTGGTTCTACTCTTGGAGTGATCCAGAACGCTCGAAACGCCGTGGATATTAAAGGAGATTCTTCCTGGCCGTTCCGTAACCGTCGTCGACTCCGTAAATCAACGGTCCTGCATCGCGAGCGCACGCGAATTTCGTCGAGCATGCACGCGAGAGGCAGAGAAGACTCGTTTATTCACGTTTATGCCCATTCACCGCGAAGACGCGTCCTCCTTTATTTGTTCGCCAATTTAATTGCGAAAAAATCGACCGGCCTCTACCTATCCCCTCTCCCCTCTCTCTCCCCCTCTCCCCTCGATTCCCTGGCCACCCAATCCCTTCAGAATAGCATTTTGCTGCCCCTCGTGGTATCCAGCCCTCCCAGTTTCAAGTTTACGATGACATAGAACGACGTGGCCGAGAACACCATTGGCGTCCTTCTTCGGGTTGCAGTTTATGCTATCGTGCCTGGTAACTTAACCACTCCTCGCTCTTTTTTTTCTCTTTCAAGATTCCCGTCGAGGGAATCGAACTTGCTGTGGCACTTGCTGAACAGTCGGATGTTTCAATTTCCTGTGGACTTCGATCTTCTGTGTTATCTCAATAATTATCTCTAATAAAATGAATTCGTTAAATTGTCACTGAATTGTGTGCCAAATATTTTTGTACAATACAGAATCGTGTGATCTTTTGCACGAGCATTTTTTCATCAAATAAACGGCAAAATATTAAATAGCATTTTTTAATGTGAATACATCTACATTAAAGAGGTAACAATTGCCAGAGCGGAATAATCTGCTACCAGTGAATTCAAGTCGAATGAAATTTTGAAAGTCAGGAATTCATACAATATTTCGGTGCACCGAAGGAAATTTGACCGTGTCCAGCAAGTAAAAGAAAGAATCGGTAAATGATTCGGAGACAAGATTTTTCGACCGGGCAAAATAGAAAAGTGTACGCCTATGACCGGTAACCAGGCACGTAGTTACACCCGGTTGGATCCCCCGCCCTGCATTGCGTTCGCGCGAACGCGCCCCGCATTCGCGCGGTATTAGCATATAAATTATGTTATCGTGATTTATGTTCGCAAGCCACGTGCCCACACAGACACTGCGGGGGTGAGGGGGGGGGGGGGGGGGTGCTACTGATTAAAATTCGCGACGGCCAGATCTGGAAGACTATCAGACGACAATGCGCCGACAAATGGATCAATTTTCGTTCGAGTTTCCTTTTTTAAAGGAAAAATGGTTGTTCTTGGTCGGACGGGATCGGGAACTGGCATGCTTCCACGTTGATCTTAATAACCCTGTTCTCATGTTGTTAGCTCTTTCTTCTCCCAGTTATTACTTCTTCTCATAGCTCTTTGTTCCGATGACATTTAAAATATGAACTTTAAATTATTAGAAAACATAAAATTTTCATTTTGTTGAAGATTTATGAACTTGAACTTGTTTTATATAATGAAGCTAGGGAATAAATATTTTGTTTTATTGCAGCAACCGTATCTTTTTTATATACATATATGTATATACACTAGTAACAAATATAGTGCTGGAATTCTTGGTGTACTATATAAGTCACTAGGCTGGAGTCCAAAGGGTTAACTAACATTATCTTCCAGCGATTATATCATAATTTTTGAAAGTCTATGACCCAAAGCTAAACTTAGTTCACGTTGTAAAAAATAGATGTATCAGATATCAATATTGTTGCGTACCAGGAATACTGAAATCAGATAAAGCCCGGAAAAATTAATATATGATTAAGAAATGAAGTACACAACATTGGTCTGCTTGTTTTTGCTCTAGATCCACCAGAAAAATGTTGAAGCTGCATAGGTCTGCAAGGCTAATCTTCGCGAACGAATATCACATTTTCAGACTTCAGTTCGACTGTACAACATTCCACAAGAACTACTGCGACGAAAGAAGCTAGATCTGCCAGGCTAACCTTCACCGTTGAAAAATTTGCGCAAACCTAACCCAGACATAAACGAATTAGCGTCCACCGATTTTCAGCGATCTAGGCGCAAATCGCGTTGGACACGCGTCGACTTTCTGATTCAGTGATCGAACTAATAAGCCTGAACACTTTCTACTGTACGGTCGTGGACGATTCCGTCGCTTTCTTGTCGTTCGCGCGATCGAGCGAGGTTTCCGTCGTTAGGGAGAGACCAGGCGCGCAAGAATGCCGCGTTATCCGCGGTCGAATCGATTATTCACGATTTCCTATTATCCTCGTCGACCGCAGGCTTTGCGTCATTCCGTGGACGTCCGAGGGCCGTCAATCGCCGAGGAAAGTCCTCGAGGACTACGACGAAGATAATTCGCGAATGGCAGGCGACGGGACGTTCCCCGTCGCGGCATGTTCATTTGTTCGGCTCGTCGCCGAACGTTTCTACGGCCTCGTAGCCGAGACTCTAAAAGGATAAGCATGCTCGCGAGAGCACGGCTAGCATATTGCATAATAATTAGTGGGCAGCCAACGACCGTATACCCTGCACAGTGAATTGCCGCAAGTTCATTGCCGGCAAGGATATAGCAATATGAACGTAACGTGCTCCGAGAACAGCGAGCCGATTAGCAACGCTATTCCAAGCTCTTTCGCCCCTCTTTCTTTCTCATTCTGCCGCCCCATGCCTCGCCTGCCTTTCAACCATTTAGCCATTTCGAACGATCCAGTGTTTCTACGTCTCCCTGTTTTCCTTTTGCTCCTGCTGCTTTCGGGACCGGTGTTATCGTAAGTAATGGCTGCCGCGAAGAACGCCGATCGACTTTACGTACTGTTTACAATGACCCCTGCTGGCCTTCCGCGCCGTTTCCAGGCACTTTTGTTGCCTTCTGATGAATTTATGCGGTCGCTGTCCCTTTCTGGTCGCCTCTTTTTTCTGCGGAACGCTGCCACGCGATTTGGAGCAACCGTTCTCTTCGAAGTTTTGTCGTTACGTCGTAAATCCTGATAAAATTAATTGTAGCAAACTTTGCTCTTGCAAGATGCGGTGTTAAGCTACACAGACAAAAATATTGGCACCACTTCTGCCTTGAACGTCTCGATCATAAGACTTTCTCGGAACACACGGCGACTTTATAGAAACTTCGAGCAGTGTATGGCAGTAAACAGACATTTCGATAACCGGGAAATTCTAGTTTCCGAAGGTTCGGCTTGCCAAGGAGGCGGGCGAATCGTTGTCCGCATAATCTCTGCGGAAACCGGAAATATTCCGTCCATGTAAAGGCAGTTCATTCGTTTGTCAACGTCCGACGGTATTTGAAAATTCGCTCGTGCTCCGTGGTCCAGTGATCGTCCCGATTCGAGATGCACGCGGGGAAGGGAGTTTCTTCGCTGGTCGAGTGCACAGGCACAAAACCGAGAGAGCTCGATGCTCTAGTTCGACCGGAGAGATACAATTTGCCCGTGAACGTTCCGTCGCGCCGTGCGTCGTTCGGCAGCTGCCTTTAAACGCGATTCTCGGTCGGTGAAACTCCTCGAGATAGTCGTTTCTATCGCGGTTACGCGCCCAACGAATTCTTATCTATGATTTACGCGGCTCCCGTAAGCCGATTCTTCTGTTAGATGCACGATATGCTCGCCTGTATGCGCGAATCGATCCGATCAGGGAATAATGAAAAGCGGGAGAACGTTTCCCCGTTACAAAATCCGTGAAAGGGTACCGCCGGCATTTCACCTTTCATTAAAACGTTACTTAACACGATGATTTAACAGATTTATCCGTGCCAAGGCGGACTCGAGGATGCACGCTTTTGTAATCCTTGGGTTAGGTCTTAGGGTTGGACAAGCACCGCTGCAGTTCGGCGCGCAGCGGATCCTTTTGACGAGCACAGGTGTATCATTCTTGTACAACTTGGTCTGAAATTGGTAAGCAGAAGCCTTGGTGTATTGTTATTCTTATGTTCGCAGTAAATTTAATAATTATTAGACTAAGTTTATGCAAATTTTATATGTCAAAATATGCAAAATATATGCAAATTTAATGCACAATGATGCGTGAACGAAATTAGATTAGCAGAAGTCACGGAGTGAAGCAGTTTCGTAAAGAGTTTGATGCCTAGAATTGGCGTTGCAATTGCCCGTTCGAAAATTGGCGAGCAAAACCCAGAAGCAATACCGATTGGGATAATAAACACGTTTCAACTAAGTGGTTTCCGGTAATGCCGACGCAGTCACCGATGCATGAACGGTTTTTCCAGCCGGTGTTTGTTCAATTTGCGTCGATAGAACAATGTAGCGCACTCCTCGCGAAGCGCAAACTTGTTCGATTGCATAAAGTTTCTTGTGCCCGGCTATTGGCTCGTGTCCTCGCTGGATAAATAGTCAGCAAACCGCGCCAAGATCGATTTCACGAGATCGTTCCCTTCCCGGATCCCTTTCGCTCGCAACGAGGCATCTTCCGATCTGGCAAAACCTCATTTTTCTTGCTCGGCTGAGCATGCCGCATGAAAGAAAACGATTTCGTGGCTAAATGTGAGCGCTGCCTCGGCGGCTGCTGCGTCGTCGCCGACGCCAAAGTTAACGCTTCTTGCGGTTAACGGGACGCTGCCGCCGCCCGTTGAAATACTTTCTACGCTGTATTTTTAGGTGAACGCGCCGCGAAAACCATGAAACACAATGAAATCGAAACAGGGAGACCGCTATTACGGTCGATTGAACGAAAGGGAAATGTGCTGGAGCGACAACGATTCTTAAAAACATCGCTCTTTGCTTCGAGACGTTTCAAAATTCATTTTTATTCGAAAACTTTACTACACAGGCTGCACCCGGAATTTAGATTAACTCGTTAATTAACGCATAACTCGGGAAGGGAAGGCCATAACGAGCCGGAAATAGTCACATTCATTTTGATTAGCCGGGCGTAATGAGTCACATTCCGTGTTCCCAGATTTTACCGTTCGAAAGTTTCTAGGTGACAAACATGTAAGTACACTTTCCGGTTTTTATTTTAGGTTCGATTCAGTTTCTCACTTCGTCGTTCTTTGTAAAATTTTATGTCATGCTAAACTACATTATTCTACTAATGAAATCTGAATAAATTCAATCCTGTTATTATTATAAAAGGACTGAATAGGACTTATTATAAAGACTGTACGTCAGTCGTGTTTAGAGCTCGGTAGTTCTAGCGTTAACAGATGCCTCTTGGCGGCAAGATGAAAGTCGTTGGAAAATATTTACGAAGGCAGCAAAGGTGATGCATATACGTACTAGCGTACGTACTTTCCAGCTGTGCTGCATTCGAGCAGACCCCCTCGAAATTCGGTGCCATTAGCGAAAAAGTCACAGCCGGTGAGCACGAGTGGCACTACGGTCGATACATGGCGGAATTATTCGAGACGCCTGCCTGTGCGAGGAGTGTCCCGGGGGTTGAGTGTTTTCAATCGAGTCTGGAGGTGAAAAATGTCCTGTCAGGTGCAGCGAGCCAGACCAGGCGGAGGGCTCTTCAGCCTGGTCTGCGTTCAATGCGAGAACAGGGACCGCGGGAGAGGAAGGAAAATCGCTTTGTGCCGGCCTCCGCCAAATTGGCCGTGAGATCGATATTACAGGACAGGGTAAAAAGGCTAGCTCGAAATGGAACGATTCGAAAAACAAACTGCCGCGCGTCTCAAATCGAACATCGGCGAAGCGGTCTTTAAGACTTTCGAATGAAACAAGAAACGATCACCAGCACTGCAATTAAGTTGGCGGCGGCGACGCGACGGGTCGGCTACCAGGAAAGAACGGTAGGATATGTAACTCGAAAACGAGAGCGTAACCGCTAGAGTTCCCAAATCCCTCGTTACCATCGACGATCACGAAGAAATGCGGGAAAGACCGTGGACTATCTGATCCTCTCGAAGTCGCCCGACTTAATTCCAATAGGACTTTTTCTCTGGTTCTCTGTAATGCGTTACACAAGGGTGCCCGCTTTCTATCGAGTTACATAAATCATTAATAACTTTCAGGCAATAATGCTTTCAACGGTAATAACAAACAATATTTCCCGATTCCGGTGAGGAGAACAGCTTTGGAGAACAGCGTGAGTTACAGCTGGGGCCTGTCCTAACTCGAGTGGATATGATCATTGTGAACGGAGGCAGGAGTATAATGCACTGTTCGATCCGCAGAAAGGCAGCAATGAATCACGGCGGCGCGTATCGACCAATCGGCGCGGACACTTCTCTCTAATTTCATGGCTTACCGTGAAGAAGAGGGATCCGGGGAAGCGGAAACGGTCGCAAGAAAGGGGAAAGCGAGAGCAGGGACGGGGCAATAGTCATAATAGTGAAAATCCAGCGGGGCCATTCGTTTATGAGCACTGTCTGGCTTATTCCGTCCCCATGATGGGCCCACGCCTATGTATACCGGCAGTAACCACGCGGGGGATATATCGGGGGAGACATTGCGAGGGTGGCACAGTTTCTCGGCGAGTTACGAGAGGGTGGAAGCTAAACGCAGCCCCCTGGCAGTAAACACTTATCGACTCGACCGTATTTCAGAGAATGAATCCTCCCGCCAAGATTCTATCTCCTCTACGACCGTCATCCCGATAATGGAGGATGTATCATTGTTACGATGCTGTGGACGACAATTCGTGGCGGCTTCGTATGGTTCTCCATATGTTGCGCGATTGCAGGAAAAAAGATCCGAATCGGTCTTCTGGGAGCGATTGGCGGTCGGTCGTTCACTACGCTCGATTGACGGCAATGTCCTGGTTAACGTTCTGCAAGAATGAACGAAAATATTTGTAAAATTTCTTTTTATTTAAGCTTACCCAGACTTCTAAATGGGGTCTATAGCGCTGGATGTAATTTACATTGTGCTACAGAATACAGTTTGAATGATATTATTGTTTAGCATATCTGGTTATTTGCGCAGGTTGCATTCTTTCAAAAAAGGAAAAATACGTAAACACGTCCATATGTTGGGTCTGGAAAAAACATATCGGCCCTGAGGGACAGAAAGAACCCCATCCTGCGCAAATCATCAGTTAGTGCAGTTCTATGTGCGTCGAATTAGCACCATTGCCACAAAGCATGGTCTAGGTCCTCCAGTTTATAGTCACTCTTGCAGTTGGTATGATCAACAATGCCTACACGGAACAATGAGGCGGCCAAGTTGTAGTAATTGAACCTGATACGATTAACAGAAGTAACAAACTCCCTCCTAAGACTTTCAAAGTTATTATTGGCAAACCAAGGTATTCGATTAGAAATAAAAAAGCGCTCGATTTTTATGTCCCACTGATTTCTATCAGTGATTCTATCAGTGACAGAGATATTAGAATAAATAAAAACCATACACTGCCTGACCGTCACGCCACACGTCATGGCTTCAAATAACATGCGCAAAATTAATTTTATGACAGCGAATGTGCTAAACAGGCAGTGCAGCGCATCATAATCGGCAACGTTAAGAAGACGCATCGTTCAGAATAAATTATCACATGTAAGTAAGATGTGCCCATAAAGGTTCTTGGATTTCTAAACTTAGCAGATGACGGAACTACTGAATTGACGATGAATTTCTTATTCTCCCTGAGAACGTGTCAAGGTGCAGAAAACTGGCTTGCAAGTAGCAATGAAACTGCGTTATCTGCAAATAAAAGTACTTTTTATGGCGTCGAGAGTCCCCTAATCGCATAATTTTTCCTTTCTGCAAGGCAAAGACGACGAAGAGCACCACAAATTAAACTAACAAAATTCCCATTGATTGCTGTTTCAGAGCTTCTTGGAGGCAAACTCCAAATGCTGGTGGAACGCAGCACTGGTGGACGCAACCCGACAACTCAGGTACAAGGGTCACGTGTCACCGGGCGTGCTTATGGTTGGAGGACCACCCTGTGCCCTCGAGGTCTTGAGGGCAGCCTGGGCTCGGAATGTCCTACGACCGCCAGCCGATCATGCGATCACCTGTCTCGGTGAGTACATATACTGCACAGTCGATAGAACTCCCGTGATACACCGGTATAGACGCAATTGTTAACGTGGGCGGTAGCTGCATTCAGATATTTGACTCGTGGAAAAAGTATTCGATCCGACGACTTGAATAGGTCAATTGGCTAGAGCAGCAGTCGTTTGTCTGGGTCCGAATGAATGATCCGAGTTTGTATTGTTGGAGCTGTATTGTGGGCTGGCATTGTCGGTGCTCTGTGCCAGCGATAAAGTATGTTTTGGCAGCAGCTCCCTACTGTAGCATGAAACGCAGCAGCGCTAAACGTGTAAATCGATAGAGTAGTAATAACGGGGCGAATGGCACAGTATACTACTCGACTATTTCGTTTTATATTCTTTTTTTATTGTTGCGCGAGGTATATTTTTCGAGCAGTTCTGTATATCGACAACAGAGTAGACTTTTTTTCAGTTTAAAGGAGACGAATGACATACGTATACGTGTATTTAGTAGGTTCTGCTCCCAATCTTCATCATGAGCCTGACTCGATGTTATACAAGGGGTTAATGCAAGTTTTCAAGGTAAAGGACCAAATAGGATATGCATTCTTGTGTGGTTATTTTCACCCGGCGAGTACGAACAACGCTAAGAGTAAATCCATGTGATGTTGCGCGAGTGTCATGAAAATTGGAGGGGGTGACGACCACGTGTCGGTGTCGGCACCATAGACGGACGACAGACATAGACATAGAGCAGAGGCGCGCAATAAACGGAATTGTCATGCCACGCGGTTGTATCTTGGATCGTTAAAGGGGGGAAGCCGATGATAATGCAAATTGGACATGGCGTTAAGTTCTCGCGCGGACGAATGCTCGCGTCCGCGCCGGTACGTTTAAATCGAGGAGCGGGCGCGCGTATCGGCCGCTTTATCTTTACGCAACCACGGTTCTCGCTTTATCGCCGCTGCTTTACCGCGTTCCTTCCCGAAGCATTCGAGCTCTCGGCGGCGTTACCTCGCGTCTCCATGCACTTACGTGCTTCCAACGCGCTACCAAGTATTGTTACCTGTCGTCGTTCCGCCTCTCGCACCGCTGTGAAACGTGAATAAAACCGGCCGGGCCCCACCGTCGTATCCCGGGCGCATAATAGAAACACGAACGATACATCGATCGGCGCAGCAAGGTGTCGCGCGCGTTTTTACCACCGCGATCGTCACCGTTTCCTCCGGGGCTGTGTTCCTCATCCAGAGCTTATTCCCTCCTCTTCCCTCTCGCATTCCTCGCCACCTTTGCCATTTTTCTCGACTCGCGTTCCCCGGTGTCTATATACACCCACGCACCACTGCACCTCGCATACCAAGCGTATGCTAATATGCGCAAGTCCCGAACCGCATTGGCGTAACGGCGCAATTAATAAGCCCGACCCGACCCGACTACGGCCGTCTTTATTCCCCCGTCTGCTGCACCGACAGCGTTTCATTCTGTGCGATTTAATCATTTGTTTAAATATTCGACAGAAGATTCGTCTTTTAACCCTCAAAAGTTGAATTTTTTGGTCATTCTTCGTATATAAGATTGTCAACTCCATTTTGCAGTTTTCTGCATTCGAGAGTCTTAAATGTTTCGCATTTAAGACACGCAACAGCGCTCCTAAAAAAACGAGCGTCGCCGCCGTAGACGAGCGTTGTAAAGCGGTCGCAGTTTTACGGCTTGTTCGGCGCGCCTTGAACAGTTATCAAAACACCTATAAAACCTACACTGCCCTTGGTTTTCCGGCTGCCATGAAACTCGAGCCAATGGTAACGCCCGGAACCGTAGTCATCGGACTCCCCGAGCTTATCCCGGGTTGGTTAAGATTTCCGTTTTATCAGCAGAATTTAGACGCTGATAAACGCGCTCGATCCTGCGGCGGGCATTCTGCAGGCGTTTCTGCACGCGTCTTTGCCATTCGCCAGCTCGCCAACTGAAGAAGAAAAATGGTAACGATAGCCTCGTTCGTTCTATATCGTTTATCTGCTTGGATTATAGAGCATCCGTGGTATCTGCGCTTTCCTTATAGGATCGCTTTTCCCTCTCTTGCTTCCACTGACTTCTTTTTCTCTCCACCGTTCCTCTTCCTCTCTCTCTCTCTCTCTCTCCGTTCGCAGTCTTACGTTCCTCGTTTTTCGTTCTGCCGTCCTTTTTCTAAAATCCAGCCGCTTTATGTTCTCGGACGCTTGTACACACCTACACGCGACTATCCTGTCTTATGCTAATGTATATGCATTCCAACATGCCTGGACACGAGCATATAATTAATGATACTCGCGGGGTACTTCTTTCTAAAGGCGGCTTTAGAAAATTATTCGTACATTGTTCGCGGCCTCGTTCGTTACCGCGTTCCCGCGTCGAATATTCCCGGATCGAGCTCTCCCACCCCCCGTAAACCCCCGTACGACCACCTCTTTTAGCCGTAATAAGAATGTCATTCCACTGGCTGGCCAACGTAAGCCTGAAATTGATCGCGTGTCGCGCTCCAAAGTTACTCGAGCATGTAATAAGGTCCCAGCCATAGTCGGCCATCGATCGTCCGGCTGATCTTCCGTATAAATTTCTTCTGGCTCCACGCGCGCCCCATTGGCGCGATTTCAAGCCGTGGATTCGGGAGTTGACACGATTAAATTAGCGATCGGTTAATTTAGCGAACGAACGGGAACCGAAACAATCCCAGATTCCACCAACCGACTCCCTCAATCGATATTTTCCTTTCGATCTTGCACTATTGAGCCGCTAATTTTAGGCAAGTTATAAAATCAATAGTAGTTTGATATCTTAATAATTTAAAAATTTTTTAAAATAATGTTAGCTTTTAAAAGACTTAGTTTTAATCTATTTCACGACATGAAAATATTTGAATTAATTCCACGTTTTTAATATATGTGCGTCGGAAAACTTCGTCGGTTTTCACGGAGTGCGCGGGCGTTTTGAATTTCACACGAAACGATCACGGTCGTCCGGATAAGCGTTTGATCGTTCGGAAGATTCGTTTGGTCGGTTGGCGGTCTTCCAAGCGAATCCCCCTATTTTTTCGGCGTGCGGGGTGGATTCCGCGGAGCAAGGGAGGCGAGCGGGTCGTAAGTTTGTAAAACTGCCTCGTAAAAATAAGGTCACACGAGGCCGGGGATAATATTAAGCGAGCTCCTACGCCGCGCGGCGAGCGCGTATACCCGCGTGCATTTGCATAAGCCTGGTATGCGAGATAGTCACGCGTAGGCGTGTATAGATACGAGCAGGGCCCGCGAGTCTAAAAAACGTGAAAACAGAGTAAAAAGAATGCCGATGAACAGGCTGGCGGAGAAACGGGAAAAGAGAGAGAGAGAGAGAGAGAGAGAAAGGTGGAATGCTACCGAGAAGGCCGTGGAGAAAGAATTGCGCGCGAGGAACGGATAGACGACAGAATGCTGTCCCGGTGAGATACGCGTAATTGCAGCACCGTGGCCCGGGGAACGTGGAATTTGGAACACGGAGTATGCAAATGAGGCGGCGAAGAATTATTAAGGAGGCGATGTGTCTGTGCGATCCTAAATATGGGACCGGGGCTTAGCTCGAGACATACGAGATTAAGTTACTACTCTTCTTTGTCGATATCCTTACTTAACCCCTTGCCTTACGATTTAGTTTACGATTTCAGTGAGTAAAACTTTTTAACCCGTTTTTATTAGCTCGCCTTTGTAATTCTTAATTTCCTAAAAAGGGAGAAACTTTATATCTATTGTACGCCTATATGTTCCCCAATAGCTGTACATTAACAAAACCAAAGTAGAATTTTATTTCGATTTAAAGGAAATTAATAGCATACATATTTATTAGACTCTGTTCAGAATCTTCATCACGAGTCTGACACGATATTGTAAGGCAAGGGGTTAACCCTGTCGGTGGCGACGACCAATCGTCGGTTTCATTCTGTAATATATACTGGTGCCTCCGAAGTTCAAGCAACGACGATAGCTGGCGGGTGCAAGCGGATGCAAGCGGGTGCAAGATCGTCTATCCGCGGCGCGAGTGAACTGGTTCCGATAAAGCGAGAGCCGCAGTCGCGTAAAGATAAGGCCCGTGAGATAAACCAACACCGCGATTTAAACACTCCCGCTGCCATTGCCGCGGATCCCGTCGATAACGGAAATCTAACGCCCCGGCTCATTTACATTCCCATCTTGAATGATCCATGATAACGACACGCTCCGCGGTCCCCCTTTTCTCGATTACTTTTCCGATAGTTCCGTCTTAGAACTTTAGGGTCGAAACTTTAGGCTGCCGTCCCCTATAGGACTCTTGATTGATTGGCTGGGGGCATATCATTTTAGGATAAAGCAACCGGATTATTTCTAGCGAGACTGGTTTCGAACAAGTTACACATCATTTTTACGATTTATTGGAGAAGAAAACGCGAACTTGATGAGGACATATTGGAAATCATATTGGAAATTTCTGTTTTATATTCTATATCTTTTTATGCCGTTGCATTTTTGTTTTTTAATCTATTAAGGGTATTACTGGCAAGAATGGATATTGAAATAAAAGCACTGCAAGATGGCAGAACGTTTCCGAATGGAATAAACAACCTATATAATTTATTAATCTCAATTTAATGATAACATACGAAAAGGGCATAATACGCGAGGGGCATAAGCTGCACATTTCCTACCTTTAAATTATTAATACATAAATTGTCTCATTTTTTTACCTAGCACTGAAGATCGCGGATTTTATACACTCACAATGTTCATGATTTCTCTGAACAGAGTTAGAGAGGATCTCTATTGACACGAATATCCACAAATAACATAAACGGGCAATAAAGACCTTGGAATTGAAACGATCTCGTACAGTCTCTGGTAGCTGGGTGAAACTATAGACTTCGCAGTGAGGAGGGAATAGCAGACGATAAAAACGAAAGCTCTTGAAACCACGTATATCGAAGTAAAAAGCTCGGCAATGATAGCCGTGCGAGCGGGTCGGCCGAAAAGAATGCGAATTAGCATAAACGCAGCGGCCGCTCGCTATGATTCCGAGAAATATTTTCTCCCGGGTACCGATCGCCTATTATTTACATCTTCTCTGATACGGTTCTTGGCGAGCTCCACGGCGTGTTTCGCGGATTTTTTCGCGCTTCCGTGGAAACAGAAGCGTTGTATTATGGTAATGCCTCGATATAGTCGCGATTTCTCCGGCACCGCGAGCGCATGCGAGCATAGAATACACAACGCGAGGCGAGTTTCACGCCGGGGCAACATAATTGGTCTGTCGTCTACTCGGTAGACAGCAAGCTTATCCGATCTCTCTATTTCCCAGTTTCCAACGGTGACTGTGACTATGTCACCTCCCGAGGATCAGCGGTTGGTAGTCGCATGCCTTCCCGGCGTTGATAGTCATCGTCCCCGGCGAAGCTTCCTCGAATATACGCATTAGTGACTCGCATTACGCGCCAATACTAACTATGGCCTCCCCGGGATAATAAACCGAGATCCGCAATCTTCGTGTCGGAAGACTCGGCCGGTTGCTCGTTACAGAAATTGCGCTTTATTGGAACGCGTGCCATTCGTTTTGTCCCCTTGCCGCGTACGAAATTTATGAAGTACCCATTGATTCGTCGAATTAACCCCACGTGGATCGGAATCTTCTCCACTGTCCACTATATCTTTCGCGTAACGATCGAGCCGCGACCGTTCGTGCATTCGTTGCAGTCGCGATTTTATGAAATAAAAGTTTGGATTAGAGTAGTGTTATGCAATTTAGAATACTTTTAATAAAATAGATACTTTTGACCCGTGCACTGGAGAAGAGAACATTCTAGTTAGCAATCAAACATCTGACTTGGACGACGATAAAAATTCCCTCTGTCAAATATTTCGGGAACAAGTAGGTAGTCGGCACACAATACACACGTGGAAGATTTATCGTGTGTAGCAACTTGCACAGAATGTGATCCGCTTCGCCCATGTCATCGGTTCTATCTGCTGTATCTGGACCATTTACACCATTACACCCAGCTCGTTCACTCTAGTCCATTACACGACAGTTATGTCGCCCATATGTTCCCCTCCCATATACAACATTTCTTATCTATCTGTTATCTATTTATCCGGTGGCAGAACGCTTCAACCGGCCCGGTCGGGACAGTTGGAGCAATATTTCTAGGCGGGCCCGAAAAAGATTCGACCTGTTCGAATAACTCCGGGTATCTTGATCGGTCGAGTATCCCGTAAAAATCGCGGCCGCATTGTTTCGTCGTCGCGTCGGTTCGACTCGCTTGAGCGTTCAGCGCGGGCACAGCCGAAGCGGATTTTTACACAAGCGACTATCCGGACAGCTCTATCAGCCGCTCGCACTGGTCTGACGGCAAGGCAAACTTCTTTCCTAACTGGTAACTTCATAAGTTTCATGCCAGCCTGCGCAAAGGCCGTTTAATCATAGAAACGTTAACAACGTCGGAGACCGGTGCGTTCGATCGGTGCGGCCGCCAGTCGTAACACGCGCGCGTATACCTACCGATAAACACGCCGATAAATATCCGCGTAACTCGGCCCCGGCGCGGCAGCCTCATGAACCTGTCCTGTCAGAGGCACGCAGGAACGAGACGATCGCGGCCCACGTTTTCGTGCCAGACCCCAACCCTCGTGTCGCTTTCTATGGAACAGCGAAAGGGACGTCCCCAATGTACCTTGCCGGGAACGCCATTCTTCCTACTCCCCCCCACCCCTCCCCCTTGCACGAATGCCAGCGAAACTGATACGGAAGACCACCAGGGCCGACCCTTTCAGTCGCCAGTTCAAGAAGGTATTCCAGTTTCTAGTGCCATTTTTTAACAATATTCAGGAATCTTTTCAGGAGAACTACTCAACTTTTCGCGTCAGGAATTTGCATACACACTTATGGGTATTTGAACTACATCGATTATTTTTTGTCAAGGAAAGACAATGAAAATTACGTGGGTTATTTGCACATGGATCGATTCAAAACGAAATGATTACATATGGAGCACGTATTCGGAGAATTCGGATACGTTTGGTTCAGATAATCGATAATATTTGTGCTAACACAAATTCAGTACATCTTATTAGTACATTTTATTCATTCGAAAGTTATCTATCCATAGTTAGCATAGTTAGCACGATGTTGATTCGATCGATCTGCTGAGTACTCCGTGGCATCTCGTAGTCCTCTGATTTAGGGGACATCGGAAATTTCGCCACTGTAAGGATACTCTGCGGGGACAATACGGGGGGCAATATATCAGTGGGGAGCATGCGACATCGCAAGCATTCCGGGCCAATTGATTAATCCGGTACTGCACTGGATTAATGTAAGCGCGACAACTGCCGCGTAATGTCCAATCGACGATATATCGAACGTTTTAGGTGGCCTGCTGATAATCCGACTTTGAAGCGACGTATTAAGAAACGAGCTGGTAAAGGTCGACCGCCGGTAGCCATTATTCATTGATAAGCCACGGCGAGATTACCGGCTGATTTATTGAAACGTCTCGGAGCCGATCTGTCCTTAATTAGAATATCCATGTCGGTCGATCGAGTCGACGCCCCACTTTTACGCAACCGTTTACGCAAGTTCCCGCGGCGGATCGTTATTTTTCTGGAGCTCGGCGAATCCTCGAGTGCTCTTCACGGGAATCTAATTTCCCAGCGTCTCGTTACCGATACTGAACACCCTGTCGACCCGCTTCCGAGCATACGATCCGCTGTATCAGCGTTACGGAGTCACGTATCGGTGCGTGAACGTCTGCCGAGGATCGCCTCTTCCACCGTACAAGTATAATATTCTCTTGTTATACATACATCATCTGCTCTAACCAATAATATATGGCTTGGGGGAGCTGCGTGTGTACGTTCTCGAAATTCATGTTTGGACACTTTATTGGGGGAACAGCCGATTATTCATACCGGAGCGCATACCGATTTCCCATTTTCCAAAGAACCATAACCACCCACCGGCCGATCAGACGCGACCACCCGCCCTCGCTCGTATTTCCGCTTTCCGTCGCTTGTGCGCAAGGTTGTAATTTCGCTATCAGTATCGATCGATTATCAGTTTTATCGTTCGACCGGTAATGGACGCCTGCGACACGGGTTTTCAAACGCGGGCGACAAACGCACTTGTACTTTCACGCCCGGTCATGCTTCCGGAACCAAACGGGGAAAATCTCCAATTCGCCATAAATTTAGCCCCGGAGGGAGGTAGGACAACGGCATGCGGCGGCATTAGCATACGACGCACGGCGTCGGACATCTGGAAAGAGGTCCCCGTTATCGCGCAACAATGAGCCGCGGTGCACGACTTGGAAAGTGGTTTATGAGCCTCTCCGCGATGTACCGGCGATTGCTCTCGCAAGAACGCGATCCGCTCCGTTTCACCACGAGCCCCGGAATCAGCGCATTCCGGCGAACGCGTCCACCATCGCTGTCGCCATCACCGCCGACGCGCCATGCCGCACCGGCCTCTTAAAAACTCGAAAGTTCTCTTAAAAGCATGGGACCATATTATATATAGAACGGACACAATCATAACTCCAGCTTGTTGTTAATATCAAAATAATAATGCCGGAGATACAGAATGTATGTACATTTTGAAGAAATATGTAGAAAATGTGTTTTATATCACCGCAACTGGAGGAGATATTTAGGCGGCTACCTGTAGGTGGATCAACCTGTGCACAGGTATCTTGAGTATGGTACGTTCGTAGGAACGTTGAGGTTCCTGACAACGTCGATAGATACTTGTTTCGAGGTCCCGGGCACGTGGACCGTTCGGATGGAATTCCAGATGCTAATGCGGACAAGTTAATACCTCGACCAGATAAGGGGGCTTGTTAGACCACAGATAATTCATACGCCGTGCCGGAAAGAACGACCGCCGCTGCGCCTGCGCCTGCGCCTGTATACGCATGGCTCATTTCGAGCTGGATCAACGGTGGCTGGCAACCGTGCATGTTGCAATTAGATCGGCCGGGATTATCGTCCAAGAGAAAAATACATGCCGGGCCTCGCTGTTGCGATAATTTGTTAGATACCGGCGATTAAAGCATCCTCCGGCTTTCACCTGCGCTCGCAGGTATGTACACACGTCGATCGTCAAACTGGATGAAGCCAAGGGGATTCGGTGAAAGATGATCGATGCGGGATTCCGATTATTTTTAGCAATCCGGACTCGGAAACGAAAGTGTTTCGAGATCTCCGCAGACGTATCTGCTACGGCTCAGAAGTCAGATGATCCTCCGTAATTTATGAAGATCATACTTCCTAGGCTTGCTGGATCGGGTTAGGGGATTCGGAGAAAGATGATCGAAGCGGGATTCTGGCGAATTGTAGCAATGGAGCTCCAGATGAAAGTCCCCGGAGCTGTATTAGCTGGGTTTCAGTGGGTACTCAGTGTGGGAATTAGAAGAGGTATCTGTGTTTATTGGGATCATACCTTGCGGTGGTGAAAGACGATCGCAACTAGATCTTGGCGATTTTTAGCATTGGGATGTTGGAAATGAAAGTGCTTCTCCATCTTAGCTGGACGTATTTTACTTAACACGGTGCACATATCGACTGAAATGAATGTAACGTAAAGAGTATCAAAGACTGCCGGCTGCAAACGGAGTAAGCTACCCCAGGGTCAGCTATCGAGTATCGCGGCGGGGCTCGTTAGCCCGAAGATGATCCGTCAGAAGCCAGACACCAAGGAAGAACACGCTACCATCCCACCGTCATCAGTTCAATTGTCACTCCAGTCGGTACGGTGAGAAAGCAGCTGCCACTCGGCAGGAAGTTGTCACTCGAAAAGGCCGTGGGCCAGGCTGACGGGTCCGTAAACATTTACACCAGCGGCAAATAGATAGCTACTCCGCGGAGACCGCTGGGGCTCTGTTATTTTATTCGTGTGCACGCTGGTGCCGACGGAAGAATCAACCAGCAGAGGGAGCGAGAGAGAGAAAGAGGGAGAGAATGAGATAGGGAGAGAATGAGATAGGGAGAGAACCGTGGGACTTGTTTCAGCTCGTGTGTACACGAGAGTCTTATGGGTAGCCAGCGCGCGGCTCACTAATGGCAATTTACATGAGCGTCCCACGGGGCCCCTCTCGCGAGTGGCAGAACAAATAAATACGCGGCTAGAAACGATTTGATACACGCTGATCGCGAGTGATCCACGGCCTCCTATCTGCATAACTCGGCCGTATTGTGAACCACCGTTTGCCTAAGCGAGCACGCTCTCGGCCCGTGCAATTGCTGATCTATGCTTGACGCCGAGCGCTGTACGCGCGTCAAACGCGAGCGGGTTGCACGCGAAACGTTTTCATATCTTGTTTTATCCCAAATCTGTTCTCGGAGAGAGATAGAATCGATACACACGTAAGTCAGGTCCCCCTGCATGGGCCTTACCGAACGCAAAACCCTTTCGAATCGCCTCTAAATTCTGTAAACACCACGGGTTGCGTGCGATCGTTCGCCCGTGCATGCGATATACCCCTCGCGTGTTGATGAGGAATTATGTCCCCCTTCGATCGCTCTCGTGCGCGCGGATCCTGCCGACGATTAGGATTCAAACTTGCCGAAAGAGAGAGCGAGTAAAAGATTGCTAAATACCGACTTAGACCTCACCGTTACAGGTGTCCGTTTCTCTTTGGCGGCGAATTTTCTCCGGAATCCTCCACTGTCAACGCTCTAGCACCGGTAGAGTTGTTATTGTCACTACTTATTTTTTTACAATTTCCAATTTTATTTATTAAATTGTGTTGACTAAAGTGTGCCTTCAAAAATATATTCAAAAAATTTAGTGAATGAAGTTATAGATGGTATTAACCCTTGTATAGCCAAACAAAATGTATAGATATTATTTAACACCTTCTGTATTTAACATATTTGCACAAGTTCTCATTTTAGGACTATAAATTAATATATTAGCTAGCAAAGAATGGACATTAAGTGAAATTTTGTAATATTTTTAGAGGAACATTAACAAGTCGTTGAAAGATAGGAAATGTTATAAGTTTGCTATTATAAGTTTATTATAAGTTTGCTCTACAGAAAAAAATGAAACATCAATTCACTTCAGAAAAGGAAGAAAGTGCGTCACGAAAGAACTAATTCGAGCTACCCTAATGAGATTGCAACCCTGCTCCACCGCTCTTATTTCCGGTTTTTCGTCAAAGAAATTGCTTTCGCTTCGATTTGCCGGACCCTCCAGTCTATCCGTCTATTTGGATCGTATCGGTGGATACCCTTCGTTGTGCTTGGCTGGCAGAAGTATTACGGCAGAATGATTACGGTAGAATGATTACGGTAATCGGTCGTGGAGGCAGTGGTCGCGTGAAAGAAGTGTCGCCGGGAGAAAAAATTAAGACAAGGGGCCGGCGCGGCGTCGACGTAATATCGTGGAGGGAGCGAGAGGGAGATATACCGAGGGGTGATCAAGACTCTGGATCTTTGTGTCAAGGCCCTTGGGCCATCGCTGAATCCACGAGCAATCATAAGGTCAGCCTCTCACGCTAGGGTCCATCGTCTCACGATTTCGCTGTCCGCTTGATCGAAATAAGCTTCGACGTATGATTATCCACGCACAGAGAAACGTGGCGCCTCTCTCTGTCTCTCCTACTCTCCCTCTTCCTCTCTCTCTCTCCATCTCTCCAGGTACCAACCCCTACTATGTATTTACTCGAACTTGTTTCCTCGAAGAAGACGTTCCGTAATACTTTCTCCGCCCGAACTGCGTCATCTTTCTGATGAATAGGTACACGCGTTAATACTCCGCGGCTAGTATACGCGCGAGGATTTTATTTTGTAATGATGATGAAACGATGTTATGAACGCCGGCTATGATCAATCCCATCAAGCAGATACGCTTCTTTGTGAAACATCGGTTCGAACCTTTGACTCCTGTCAGGATTTGGCGAAGCATTGATGCGAAGAATGAAACTCGTTGATTAAACTATCATTTTTGTTTCCGAGGTCAAGAAGATTCAACCTGATTGGCTTAGGGCTTAGGGCAAGAATAATTATAGTCTTTTGCTGCTGAATGCTGTTTCTTGTTAGTCTTTGCCCTCTGCGGAGTCGAGTTAAACACACATTCAATCTCTTGCAACAACACTTGTAAAACAATTTTCAAAGTCTACTATAATTTCACATTAAAAAGAATACTCTGATATCTATAACAAAATAGAGATTTTGTATATTCATTATTTTATGGATTTAATTGTATCATTACTAGGAGGAAGTTTTGGGTAACTCGACCAATCATTACAAGTCTATACACAAACTCATCAAGCATCAAACGTTCATAAATGAATTGTTTGAACTTGAGGAACTATTTTCTTCGATTGGTACCAATATAATTGCTACCGGCTATAAATTTCCATCGTAAAATCGAGTAGCTATCCCAGCTAGGTCTTTCGCTGCAATCACCAATTTCCAGTTGCGTTTGGTTCGAGGCGTTCGTGCACGGGTTGTACGTATGCTGAAGAAAATTCAATTAAACAGGCCATATTTGGATTTCCAGTACGCGTAATTCCGAGTCAGTTTATTTCCCATCATTTGCCACGGTGAAATGTTCCATTGGTTCGACTGGCATCGACAGCCGCGCCGCGCCGCGCCGAATCGTCGGCGATCAGCTCGCTGCCGAGCCGTGCCGAGTGCCGTTTAATAAGATCGCAATTAAACGATTATTTAAGACCGGTAGCGGGCAGCTTTCGACGAGATCGTTCGAACTTGCCGCCTTAAATCAACATCGCCATTAGCGAACCGTGTACGCGCGCGCCCGGGACACGTTGAGAGCTACGGTATGCATGATTTGCTCGCGAAGGCTGCTGCATTGAGCAACGGATAATTGCATCGGCTAATAAATTAATCCTGGATCTCCTTAGAACACGCCCACCGGAGACGTCTGGTGCCGTCTAATCCTCTAATAGGCACCCTGCGCCGCGGAGATTGATCGCTGGGGTCAAGGTGTCGCGTTCACGAAGGAAATCGTTCTGACGAGAGAAAACTCCGGCGTTAATTGTATCATCTGGTCAGTGGGACCGATCGATGGATCGATAAAGAGAGACTCCGATCGCGAGTCGATGTCTGTGAGTCGATCGATCGCGTCGGGGAAACTAAATTTGTCTAAGCGTCTCCGAGAACGTCGCCGGTCATTCATTCATTAAGAATAATTATCGCCCTTCTCGTTAAAAGGAAAACAAGCCGGATATGCCCGACTAGGAGAAAGACGGCACGGGGTTTATTGTCGCAATTTTCTTTTCACTCAACACGATTTGTATGCGTGCAGCGGCGCGCCTCGCGCGGAAGGGTGGCTTTTATTGCCACAATCCAATTTAAGGGCCGGCCCACTTTCTCACCGCGCAATTTGGATTAATAATAAGTGTAAATCAGCCTGGTTCAAGCCTCTCGACAGACTCCAACGGATGAGCTCTTTCTCACGGACTGTTTGCCCGCTGTTGTTTCCTGCCGCGAATTTCGCTCGTTCTCACTCAAACATTTATATTCTGTGCGAATTTCTGTTACAAAATTCAGAATATAAATTCCCTCAATGGAAGAAGTACGGGGGTATTAAAATATTTATAAACACGCACGTACTTACACATATTTCACTGTAGAAAGTGAATCATCGCGTCCATCAACGACTTCTGCAACAACGAACGAAAGTTTCCAATATATTCTGATGCTTTCTTTACAATGCTGATGGAATCGACTTGTTTTATAAGAGACTCGGTCTGTCAACCACTCCCTCGAGCGTGCCATTAATCAATAACGTTGATCACCTCTGGAATGAATTCCTCCCGACTATTCATTTGTCAAGACTATGCGTTTCCTCCTCGTTTTTTCTCGGGCCGGCCTACGAAACAGAATATTCTAGTCGGCTCCGCTGTCGGCCATAACTCTCGAACACCCACTGTCACTCTTAACGAAGAATAACGCCCGGACTAGGAGCGACAATGCCACTTATTTTCCACTTGTCAGTCGCGAAATTTCCTGCCCGGGAAATATTAGAAATTCCATTTGGACACGGTTGTCCTTCCCATATCTTGTTCACCGGCGCGAGTCGACGCGCGATCGGCTTGATTCAGGATTGAGGATCAGGATCGAGCTTGCGCCGCGAAATTTCCGTGCGTGACATAAATCGCAATCAGCGGCCTTCGAACGTCGCGAAACTCGATCCTCGCGGACGATTTAAGACCGTTCTCGATCCCGTCCGCGAGCCGAAACAAATCTACTGGCCGCCGCGTCGCGCCGATCTGGGGGGATTAAGATCCACGGGAATCCTGGGAATCCAGGCTCGATCAGACGCGATCGGCATCGGGTAATGATCTCCGAGGCGCGGAGAAAACGAGTGGAAAATTACAGTGAAGAGGGCCCGCGGTTCGACAGCACGAGAAAAAGGAAGAGCGAGCCGCATTCTGTCCGCGAAAGGGAAACTCTCGGTTATCGGCGAACATCGTGCCGATCCGGCGCGATTGGAATATGCATCTATGCAGTTGCTGCCGCGAGCGTGTACAACGATGACCATAAGTCACCGGTCGCGCGAATCATATTTTATTGCCATGGGAAAATTGCCGTTCCGACGGAGCCGCGATTTTCACCGGCAATCGGTGCACTTTTACGTATCAATCTGCGGAAACTGAAATCAAACAGAATTAGGCTCCATATAAGTAGAAACTTGTTGTACCGGTCAATTTATTTATCGTTCAGAATCGTGCGGATACTGTGAGACGTTGCACAGCGTGATCGCGGCCCCGAAAACCTGACAGAGACTCGAAATATGTATGGTATTATATCTATTTCATATCCATAAAATGAAAAAAAATATACAATGGAATTATTCTAGGTTGGAAAAAATGTTTAATTTTTTAGTTGAAATAGCTCCGACTGCAAAGGGTTTTTCAACAGTTTAGACGTACGTAGCCCCTTAAGTTGTACCGTCTATCACAGTTCCCACTCGGTTATTAAATCACGCTGAAAATTCCGCTAGTTAAGCGGAAGCCAGAACCACCGAGAGAAAACTAGAACTTCCGAGCTCCACTTTTCGCGATCGCCGGAAAAATCGAGTAGAGTAATAATTTGTCCGCGAAAACTGCCGAGCAAAATGGTTTTATCTCGGAATCGCGACGGCGCGGCGCGCGGTCAATTATTCGCTGGGTTCAAGTTTTCACCCGATTGTTTATCGTCCGGTCGAAACAGATTTGTAATAAATGGGCCTTTTACTTTTGCTGTGTTAGACACATAAATAGCGGCGCGCTGGACAGAAATCTGGGCACGTCGCCCGTGCTCGCTTAATAAGAAGAGAAGGATAAAGTCTCGTTTGTCGAGGAGCATGATGCAAAGAGTGCTGGTTTATCTTACGCGAGTATAACAACGTCCGTTTACTTTCGAGACCACGTTGACTGTTATCGTTGCATCTTAACGAGAATCGGCAATCTTCACAGAGTGTCGTGCATAGACGGCCTTGCGGTCCAGAGCACCGGCCTATAGGGTGTCTGGGAATTTTCAGCATAGTTGCGGACTCCTTGCTATGCAGATTTCTGCCACCTCGGACGACCGGACTTCGATTCAAACGAGCACGCGAACAAAAAACCTGGAGAGATCGTTAAAATCAGCCGAGAGGTGCCGCGAGTGCTTTTCTTGTCGTTCTTTCACCGGAAAATATCGATTGAAGCAATTAAACGGAAAAACAAGGGAGGTGAGGGTGTTCGCGAATAAAATCATGAGCTCAACCAGTTTTGTTCGAATTACAAACCGTCGATTAAAATCATTAGACACGGAAGTGCTGAAGATTTTAATCAGGGTTTTCGTAATATTTTTTTGACACTCTCTGGACTGGAATTCGGAGAGCTAGTAGATTCTAGTTTTTTGATTGAAAAATCCTCTAAAAGTGATTCAAACTTTACAAGTTTCTTGTTCTCATAAAAATTTAAAGAGTGAACTAATATAAGAAAACAGTGCATAAAATGTAGTAATGCAAAGACGATTAGCAGGAAGAAGTACATAAACCTCGAGATAATTATTTGATTTGACTTGAAGAGAATGATTATTGAGATGCAAGAAACAGGAACACGAGAGCTGAATTTTCCCTTCAAAGTCAGCTCGAGCACAATACCGTAGGAGGGGTCGTAAATCGCGCTTGGCAATGCAATAAATCAGTCTTTCCGTGTGTAATCATCCGGTAGTTAAAATGAATTATACTAGAAAATCGAGTGATCTATCATTACCGGATAGTCGCGGGTCTATGCGGGCTGGACGTGTCCAGAACCAATTCATTTCGCATCATAAACGCCACCCAGTATACCGGTCGCGGTTGTCCGAGTGGACGGAAATGTTTGCGTATTTAAGCGAAAACACAGGCTGGATGAAAACTGAAGATCTATGCGCCGATTCAGGTTTCCAGCGGATTCGTAATTGGAGAGAGTGAAAGTACGCTTTCAAAAGGCACGGCCCGATATTCATACAAATTTTCCAAAACAGTACCCTCGTTAACGGTGCTCTGATTGTCGGGCAATCACGTCCGCGCATCGAGCGTGCCGCGGAACAGTACAGGAACAAATACGAGCGATACGCTCCTGCGGACGCGAAAACACAGCTTTCCACCGCACCGTCGAATCGGACCAATTATTCGTGACGCAATGCCATCCAATTCCGGCAGACATTCTTCGATGGGCATGATCAAACTTCGTGGAATCCTCCGTTGGAATGGCAAATCGATACGATCCTCCTCACAGTGGTCCGGGCAGCCGGTCTAGCAGTTCATTTGGTAAAAACTGGCTTGTCTCATATCGGTATTTAATACATCTACATTACTTTCTAAATGTTCCGCAATACCGAAAATGTTGATACTAATGAAATTTAATAAAAATTATAGTTAGAACAAGCACGTTTAAAATAAACATTTTCCGAATATGATTTTCGATCCAAAAATATTACTAATTTCCTTTTGTCAAATTTCATATCGATCTCGAATAAAGTATCTCGATACATATATATATCTCGAATAAGTGATATTATTTGTGTTTAATCAAAGTAAAACAGTTAAAAATGAAAATGAAGGACGAGCGAAGAGAAGAGCTTCTGAGCACCCAACAGCGTACGGTACGAATAAAAGTGCGCAAGCTCTCAAACCTATGCTACACGCGCAACAGCTATCAAAGAGAAATAAAATTGCGAGACGCGCGAATAATTCTATCAATATTATTGCCGCGCCAAAGGTCCCAAAACCATTTTGCCGGCTATCGGGGATCGAATTTACAACCGCGCCATCCCCGAAGGGTCAATAATGGAATCCCGGTGCCATACCCAGCCCAGAAGGAAACACATTTCTCGAGGAGCTACGAAGAGAAAGACGCGCGTACCTCGAACGATCCAGTTCCCATGAATACTTGAAACGTGCGCGTGTGTGCGCGCGTACACACGCAGACATATATTATATACGATTCCGCACGACTTTGCGGTGCAATGGATATTTGTTATTCATAAGCCTGCCAGTATAACTTCTGCTTCTCGTCCGCCGATACTGACCTGCACCACCCGAGGCGATACGCATACCCTATTTAGATCGTGGATCCGCGATCCGTATCTTCCTATCTCCTCGACGAGTTTCTAAATTCGTCGTGTGGCGCGCGTGAAACGTTAAGGGTCTCTTCTGGTGTGACAGGTGTATTTTTAAGCTCTTTGCAAATTTTTTAGAATAATCCCCAAATCGACCAATTAAAATGAAAAACTAGTGTTTCAAATCTGTCACACCAAAATAGCCGTTTAACTGGACAATCGGGCAGCCAGAGAACCGTGTCCAATAATCGTTTGTATCGCTGGCTGCATCCTACGTTGTCTCGATTCTTTTTCTGCCTATTTTCCCATGACATTGTCCAAGCGACGAGGACCACGAGTCCGAAAGCCAGTGTCCAGGCTCGGCAGCTTTTGGCGGCGGTCCAAACGAGGAAATCGCACCAAACGCGTTTAATTCTCATCGGCCACGTTCCTTCCACGTTCGTGGCGTTTTTGTGCGACCGGCCCGGATAATTGCACTCCTCCCACCTGCCCTTATTCCTCCCCTGGAGATACACCTGGAACGCTTTTGAACCTGTTTTGTAATTCAGATCGCGAGCATCGAATGGGATCAAGTGCGTTCAAACGCGCGCCTCGTGGAAATTCGATTACACTGTTCCACCCGACACGAATAATCGAATAATCGCTGCTTTCGCGGGACGCGAGTAGGATTAAATAGAGGAGAACTAGACGCGACAATAATTTCAGTATTACAGTTCAACTATACGTTTCGAAACCTTGATTGTGTAAAGTATTGATTTTGAGGCGTTCAAATGTTCAGTATTTCCGAAGATATTGAATTCTTTGTGAATTGATTCTCTCCGATAAAAATCGAAGTAGGGGAGACCGGAGCTATAAGTTCCGATTTTGAAGAATTACAACGTTACAATATATTCTTAAATGTCATTTGATCCATAAGGATATCAGTGACGTCGATATTAAATAATCGAAATAGACCAAAAAGTAAGCATCAAATAATATTTACTTATTTGTTAAACGCACGCTACACTACCGCGGACAAAAATGGACGACAAAGTGTCTTTACGAAAACGAAAACGAATCGCTCGTTCTTCTCCTTTTTTTATAAATATTGATCAGAACAACTAACCTCAAGAAGTTTTAATCCCGGTCTCCCCTACTACATAGTTTCCTACTAGATATTTATCCGTACGCCCAACATCTCCTTTGTTTATGATGCTCTCGAGATGTTCAAGCAGTCAAATATCGTCGAAGTGGATCTGCACGTCTGTTCAATAATGTATTCGCACGGTTTCCGCGAATCCGGTCGAAAACCGTTTAACCTCTATTACAGATCACACGTGTCCTAAAACGATATCCCGCATCTCTAATGTACTTCATTGTTCCGTAGTCCGTGTTCCGAATCTCTAGTCACTAGATCAGATGCTTGTCATCGTGCACAAAACAATGTCCGATCGGTTACGAAGATTTAATCGCGGGCTCACAATTGCCTTTGACTCGTCCCCGCGTCATCGATTCACGGCTGGCCATAGTGGCCATAGATCAGCGGTGAATCTGCTTCGTGGATCTTCTCGATCTTCGCTCGTCTCCGTGGATTTTATTGCTTTAAACGCCTGTACGTTATTGTCGATAAACTATCTGCATTTCACTCGGCGAGCGAGCGAGCGATAGACCCGATAGTTTATGATTTTCTCCTCGCATTGTCCGTTAAACCGCTTTCATCGTCCGCCACGTCGTTCGATCCGTTCACGTTGATCCTCGATACATCAGGATTTTAGAAAATTACACGGTGAACGCATCGCCTACGGGATTAATTCATGAATCTGTAAAACAGGATCGAGATCGCCTGGCAATTAGGAGGATGATACACATTATAGAAATACAACGAATCATCGGGCATTTTTACCACACCGCTGTAGAAGTTCTGCATTTCATTGCGAACAGTTCCTGTAGAAGCTGTTCGATCATCTTAATAGAGTGGAAAGCAAATTCGAAGTTATATTAGAGCTTAAATGATACGCTCGAAAAGTAGAATTCGATTTACCTGAATCCTCTGGGGACCGACTACGTTGGCCGTACATTCATGAAGACATTACCGGCCGGATAGTTTATGGCCAGGGACAAGAATCATCGAAGTATTATGAATAACCTGCTTCTTCTCTCGACAGGCTTAGATGAATGAAGTTCTACCGGATCGTTAAAAATTACTGCACGCGATTTATCATGATCTATTGGAGAAATATTCGCGGCTGTCTATTGTTGAATACCTGACACAGAATGCTACTTAATCTCCTCTACGGTACCTGTTATTCAAGATCCAGAACTGCAATTTCACTGCGTAACAATTCTTAGTCGCGTCCTGCGACATTTCAGCTTCCACGTTTCTGTGCAATCTTTCCGATGTATGCAACACAATGTTTAATGTATGCAATGAATACATACTCGCGAAAATTTTTAAACCGCACGGCGACAGCAACATTTCTCATAATCTTCACATTAAGCGGTATATTCTGAAACGTCTCTATCATCAATTCTCTATTATCGACCTTGCATTAACATCCAGCCGTCCTCTCTGTCCATATGAGAGGTGTCACTCTAAAAAAGGAAAAGCGGACGTTCGCGCTGCTACAATCTATGTCCATTAGCACGGACGAAAGTTGCCCACGCCTACAATGTTCATGAAAAATTGTTCTACCGTGGTTTTCTATTATCCTGACGGTAGTGGGAGAGAATAGAGAACGAATTCGAAAGTATCAGCACCGGATAGGAAACACGCTTTCCTCCGGCAGGCTTCGGGACCGACGAAAACTCGACTGATACTCGCAAGGTCGCAAACAGACTTTCCTTATTTTACCGGCGAACACCTGTTTGCATAGTTGCGTCCTTGAATGTCTGAAGATCGCGGCGAAGCATTCTTGGCGGCACTCGTGGCGCACAGAAGGCATCTCGAAGTGGATTTCCATGTCTTGCTTTCACCCGTGTGATGTCCTTTAAATCGAGTGGCTTGTTTCGGAGTAAAGGAACCGAAGGAGGGAAGCAGCAGGAACGAGAGGAACAAGGCGAAAAAATAGCGCGCCTCGACGGAACGTATTCTTAATTCGTAACTCGACTGTTACGTGGAGCAGAAAAGTGTCGCCGTGGTTTCGTAACGAAAGCGCGCTTCCTCAAATCCAGCCTAAGTTCACGCGAGAAACTCGCACGCGGGTTTCGCAAGAACACGAGCCAGCCGTAAAAATATTGCGGACTCGAAGATATCGAAATTCGATCGTATTTCTAATTTATTCTAATTTTGTCGTATAATTAACCGAGTCACCACTAAAAATTGCTTTATCATTATTCACGATATTGTTTACATTATTTATGTTGGTATCTAATCAATTACAATTGCATATCCATAAAATGGAAAGAATCATATACAATGGAATTATTCTAGATTTCAGACTTCAGAATTTGAAAGAAGGCAATTTAAAAAATTTGTGTAAAAGGATATTCCACGAAAGAATCAGTGTTTCGTCTAATCATTACAGAGCGTATCGCCTAACCACGCGTTGAACTCTCCAGCTGAAACGACTGGCGCTTTGCTTAGAGCTCTACGACCGAGCAAAAAACCAGTGCGATTTAGAATAAAACTAGTGATGAAATAACCTCGAATGTTCGCTACAGATCTACATAACTGTTTTACTGGGTTGTCGTCGAAAACAACGCGACGGCGATTTTCGACCGAATCCCGAAAGGAGAACGACAGCTAAGAATTTGGAGCATTGACACGAATCGGGCTGCGTGCTGCTATTATCCGCAAACGAAATGCCTCGTCGCGAATAATTCCTTAGGTGTGACCACAACAAGGGACGTAATTACATCGGGCGTGTACCAACCTGTCCATAGAGGCGAGGGGCGTGGCAGAAGGTTGGTTAAAACGGGTCGTTCCGCCGCGAAGCCCCATTAATGCCATATGTAGGCTAATGTCAAGAAAGCATGACAGCCGCGTGAATGCGCGGGATGTGATTGATGACGCGCGTCATCGCCCACTCTGTAATGTCCAATTTACTACGTGAGACCAATTCGCGATCAGTAGGAGGGGAATTGGCTTGTTACCAGCGTAATCCAGCGTTTCGATCGCGAATCTCCGGAGGAGCGCGCAACATTCGTTCGCGGTGAAAGCTCGCAAAAATGCCCCGGCCGAAATCGAACGATTCACCTAACGAGAATTCTTTTTTACCCGACACTATCTGTCGGCGCCTAGGATAGGATAGATTCTAAGAACGGTGACACATCGCGTTGCACGGATCCAGGAGCAGCACCAGCGACCGTTGCCTATCTGCACACGCAGAAACTCGAACCTGCTTCGGCCACGTCGATTTCACTTTCCGCGATCAACGACGGATTGAATTGTATAATGAGAAAGAATTCTTTCCCCGGGTATTAGTTTGGCATGCATTCTTCGGCAGCATGTAGCTATGAAAATAGCTTAGTGCAAATTATGCCTCGGAAACGAAAAAATAGGACTAGCATTTTTGACTACTGAAAAATCCCATTTTTGTATTATCGAGAAATCAGAAAGCGAATCCCGCACCCTTGCAGTCCTGGAAAAAGGAGTCTCCAACGAATAAACAAAAGGTGATTTAAAGAGTAAACGGAATATTTCAGAACAAATGCCAACTATTTGCAGCATATACTCTTCATGTGAAATACTAGTATTTTAATACAATAGTAGATTCTCGGTCGAGCAAAAATACCGAGCGATTTATAAATCGAAGTTTCGCTGGGATCGCGACCTGGAGCGGCTTTTCCGATGGGAACGCCTGCCCCGGCAATCGCATCGATCACGCCGGCGCCTTCGAGGCGATCGTAACAAAGTTGCGATCACGATGGAAAGATCTGTTATCGTTGGCACGCGTTTACATGGGGCCGCGGTTATTAATCTCGGTCACAATTCTGTCGTTGCCCGCGTTATCCTTGATACGTTAATGGCGATAACCGGAGCATAAATTTAGCAACTATCCAGCACCGTGTACGGCGAGCAAACTCCGTCGCGACTGCAAATGAGAAATTCCGCGCGTCTGGCCGGCTAACACGGCCCATATAACGTCTCTACTCCGCGTTTGTACATAATTTACCTTATATAATGCGCCGCAGCGTTTGACCTTTTCCGTGGTAATTTACGGAAACGCGAGAAGAAACGTTTTCCTAAAACAGAATACGACCGGCCCGGCGATCGGCGTCGCTGATGAGTGGAAATCATTAAATCAAGGAAATCCTGATGGTTTACGATTGATAAATTAGATGTACCACGGGGCAACATTGCTATTCCGCTGCTCGCTTCGACGCCGAGATCGTCGATGAAATTTATGGATTGTATCGGCGATATCTGGCGCTACAAGACCACCCAGCGTTATCTTGCATGCACAATAAGCACTCTCAGTAAATATGTAACACCTTAAACGTTTCATGTTTCGAGTCGATGGAGTACTTAAATGAAACGAGAGCACTCTGCGTTGCATGCACCGTCCTTAACATGTGTAACAGTTCGAGGTGAACGATATCAAAGATTTTGCAATATCTTTCATTTTCGAAATACGATGTATGTTGCGGGGCTGTAAACATTTTAGATCGCCTCGACAGTTTGATAAACGGTACTTGCAATTGTAGTGTCTGTACATTGCATTTATATTCTTTTTCACTTCAGCCTAACGTATTATAGATAAAATAAGAAAATATGGCAAAAAATTCTTTTTATGTCTTCCCAGTTTTGTATGAACATTTGCTTCATAAATGCGAAAAACGTATGATATAATTGCGGTCCCACGGCGCGGAGTAAATCGTTCGATAATTTCGAATTCGATAACTCAACCATGGTTAGGGTGTATCGCGTGAAAAATGGTAACGATCCGTTCGCGATTGCAGCAACCTGTTGCCCGGGAAACAATAGCGAGCGAAGCAATAAAACGTTCCTAATGACGGGGAGTCCGGTTAGGGGATCGTTCTGGCCGCGCGATCTGCAATGCTTCATCGCGATGGAAAAAAGACTCGCTAATTATCGCTGGGGCCGCGTTACCATGGCTCGATACGAATCCGTCGGAATTTATTGGTGGTTATCTCCGAAGGCACCGAGGCCCAATCCCTTTCGCCTCGATACGATTCCACCGGCATTATCGAAAACGATCGATCGTGATCGGTTGACCGGCGCGCCGGTAAGCCGACACAAAGGGGCCCAGAGCTGTATTAAACAGGCCTTGTTGCATGAACACACCGAAGGCGAGTTGCGCGTCCCTTGTTCCTTATATCAGTAAGGATCACCTTTAAATTAACTTTATTATCAATTTTTTCTGAAACACATTTTTTAAGGTACTTCTTGTAGATACATAATCATTCAAGTAAATTATCAGAAATTGACTACAGTAAATCCTTTATAGTCGCAAAAGCCTCGGTAGGTTCGTTTGCAAAGTTCGTTGACAGACACCATTTTTTTAAGCTTCACCTTTTTGCGACTAGGTTAATACTCAGAGTAGACCCGGACATTGTTGTCGAAGTTTAAAATAACATTGAGCTTCGTTAGCTTCGGGATCGAATTAAATGAGTGGACGAAAATCTCCACTGGGGCTCGATTGAATGTTCGTTTCATTTCAGTGTAGACCAAAATCCGGTTTCCTGGAATTCCGTCAGATTATCTAAATCCACTTTATTTGTAATCAATCGCGCGTCGTGATTAAGTCCGTCGCAGTTTAAGTGGAACGGGATCCCAATCGGACGACTCCTTGAATCGGTTCAGTTTATCTTAAGTAACTACTCCTTTTGACGGGTTCGTCATCATCAGCGTCTCGTTTTGCACCTCTTCGCCTTCGTGCGAAATGCAGCCTACTTATGAAACTAGCATGAGGTCGGCTCTAAATCATGTTTGTACTGTTGCTTGTGAGGTTAATGAACGTCGAGATAGTCACGGTTCAGCACGCTCCCAACTAGTAGAAATATTTACCGATCAATTTAAATAAAGATCAATAAATGTAGGTGTTGATCGGTTTCGGTTTTCGAGAATTCTCTTATACGAAATATTTTAAACACTATTGTTCATTGAGGTTCTTCTTGTATCTTTCTCAGAAACATCCTAAAATGTTTCAGAATATCGCTACACTGTTTGCATATTTCTACATAATTAGACTGCGGATTTGATACGTTCACGGCAAACACGAGTACATCAATTACAAAATAGTGAAAGTATTTAAAGAATTTAGAAATGATGTAGTTATCATCAAAATTGTTAAGTGAAGAAGTAATTGTCTAGGTAGCTGTATCTTGTAATTGATTCAGGCAATTCTTACTTTGCATGGAAATTCACAGTCCACTAATAATATTAGTGGCGTCTTTATGACTAGCATTGCCTGTAATGAGCGCAAAGAGAAGAAGACAAGAAGAGGAACAGAAGAAGAAGGAGATAGAACAGAGACATAAATAATGCATACATAAATAATTGCTACACATAGCAAATGGTGTAGCAACAAACGGGAATGGAGTAGAATGAAATAAAATGAGAGAAAGGTGTGCAAGGGTAAGGTTCAGCGAGTAACAGGCGGTGGTATCGGGCCTAACCCGGGTATATTCACGAGGGAACGAAGAAGGTATCTCGTCGCAGCTAATAAACGTATTTGGCGAACGAGGAGACGCCATTTCCAGCAACGAGCCGCATCAGATATACATACATAGGAATCGGCGGCTACGCCCTTATCGGAAAGAGCTAATGGTACCGGTACACGCGGCGCAACCTCAGACGGCGGAATCCAGGCTAGGAGTCGATTCTCATGGCCTCTCCCGTATCCTCGTTCCGGCCGACGAAAAATCACGCGAATCGGGTGGCTCGTTTTAATTAAATTTTACCGTACGACACTCCTGGCCTGGCTGACCCACCTATCACGGCCGGGTTCAATTTATTCCCGACTCGGGTCATCCCGCGAGCAATGCACTTTGTCTCGAGTTAATTCCAAACGTAAAAATCGTAATATTTACGGTTACCCGTATTCGCTCTCAGTGGTCGCTTCTGACTCCCCGATTCCACGGCTTTCCTTAATGTCACGGAAAGGGGATTGTTCGAGAGTTAACCGATTATTTCAGAAGCTCTTAAGCTGGACCTGCACGGTAAAGATGCTCTCGCGGTTTTAATTAACCCCTCGGTGTGTGGATTACGGTTCGAAGGACAGTACATATACGTATATTCATTAATAAATACAATTCTCTTCGTTCGCAATCGGGCTGCCGTTTTATTGCATAAGACTATTATAAATAGGGAAATTTTTAAGTAGCTTATAGGATGTAATAAAAATTTAGAGATCCTTAGAATGTCAAGAAAATATTGCTAAGTTTATAAAGCAGTTCTTAACCGGTGTTCCGCGGAACACGGAATATATATTAAATATATTTAATAATATATTTTCTAAAATATATTTATTTCTATGCGGGATGTTTTTGTTTGTTTCTTGGGTCCTTAATTTTGGTGTTCCGCAAATTTTTCATATAATCAAAAGTGTTCCCTGACTTCAAAAAAGTTAAGAACCACTGCTATAGACAGTTGAAAGTGGCTTCTAACAAAATTTATTTACTAGGAGGGAGGACTTGGAAGAAAGGTTTTAAATTATGTATGTACACGAAACCAGCTGTAATCGAAGTAATTAGAAGGAGGTCGCTGTATGTACGTTATTTAAAAATTTGGCAAGTTCCTCCTCTTCCATCAGCGCCTGTATTAAAAAACAATCGAGCACAATACCTGGGAAGTGCACGGCGGGTCGCTCTGATCCCACACAACCGGTTCACGGATTTAAAAAGACCAAACCGCTCGGTAATTCCTCTGAACTTTGCGAAAATTTTGCTTCGATCCAACCGAACGGTATTAGACGAGCGTTATATTTTTATCGGTAGCGTGCGATCGGTTTCGCGCATGCTAGATAAAGAGGATAGATAGCGCTGGATAGATAAAGAGGGGGAGCAACAAGTTGTACATAAATTTGTTAATTCGAGGCACACCTGGGCCTGTATCATCGAATCGCAGAGACATTTTCATTCCCGCGACCGCGGACGGGGTATGAATTGTGCAACTGGCACGTACAGCCCCATGTGGGAGTGCATAAAATGGCAGGTATGAGAAGTAAGCGGTCCGGATCGTAGGAGATAGTTTAAAGTTAAAACGACCTACGCCTCGACTCACCATAAATTTTCGTCCACGCGATACACACTGCTACCCTTGTCGTTCCCTAACATAAGCTCGCGCGCACTATCGCTTGTGAACGCTCGCCAGTGGCAATAACGACTCCCGAAAGAAAAGACAGACCGTCGTTTACAGTGGACAGTCGGACCTTAATCACCACACATTGTTACCACTGTTCTATTGTGTATTCTATCGTCGTGAATTATTTCAGAAAAATCAGGACCAAAGATCCCTTGTGTTGCAAATACAGTGGATGAATTGTTAGACTCACTTACATAGATTAACGATCTCGCATTGAAATAGTCAATTGTCCCATGAAAACTTTTCTGCACTAGATTCTGATCCTTTTGTGGATGCTTGTGGATGTGCAGACCATTCGTCACAAATTTTAAATGGTTAAAAGACAGGTCATGAACATCGGGTTTTATACTGCTTAAGAAGATTATGATTAAAGTCAAGCAAAAGATGAGTCCTAATAAGAAAAACCGAATTTTTCAGAAAGGTTCTTAGAACCTGATTTAGAACGAATTTCAACGTCGCCATTTTAAGCTCCTCTGTCCAACCTGAAGAATTACAAACGACTAAATGTAACGACTTACAGAAGGCTTATAAATTGCTATCTTCTTTAATATTTAAGAATGAAATCTACAAAACATTTACTGGAGGAGAAGTATCTAATATTATCGAAATCCGTCCGAAAGAGATTAATCCCCGCGATCCAGCATCCTTGAAGAGGTTAATGATTCCCGCGCGTGACTTCTAGCAATCAACCACGGCGAGACGCCGGAAGAAACGGACAATTAAGATTCAGCGCGACAAAAAACCCCGTGGCCATCTTAATAGAATTTTTGTGGAGTGTAGACAGGCCGGTTAGTTTCGGGGCTCGTGGTCGGCGAAAAATCCTTTGAAGTGGTTTCTCAATCCCTCGTTAGATGAAAAAAGAAACAGGGCTCTCTGTGAAATTCTAATTTCTCCATTAGCCATGGAAAGAGAAGAAGAAAGAGGGGATAGCAGGCTAACGATCCGCTCCCGCTCGAAAAGATAGCCTAACACGCCTGAACCGACGGATACCTTCGAGACCTTAACCGAGGATCATTAGGAACGCGAAGATCGTCCTCGCGGTACGTTGGCCACATTGTCGCGACCCGGATCCAATCGCAGAATTCTCGGGGAACATCACGACTCCCATCACTCCTCGTGACTGTCGTTACTCAAAGGTCACCTACCTTTCAGACCGGGATGCGCGATCCGTTCGCGTTCAGACGATGATGTCGGTCAGTAGTTCCTTCCGAATATTCAACAAACACGTGCAGCTTCGTGGCTCCAGGAGACGGCTGAAAAATAATTAAGTACCGTTGTGACGACTCTCGATCGAAATGCACGGTGGTCGACTATTCTAAAAAGTGGGACGAAAATTAGCATGTTTCGAAAGCTTTATCCTGAATAACAAGGATTGTGTACCATTCGTTAAGTTCCCCTATTATGTTCAACATAATATTATTTTGCATAAAGTTCCGAGGCCTACTTATTATTCCTTTTGACATTTTCAACATCGGGTGATCAGAAGTCGCCGGAAAATGTCCGGAATCGTTCGCAGAAGCTAGCTGTTCGATATGAAAGTTTGATATCACGCTGCTAGGAGGAAATTTCAGGGTAACCTGACCCAGAGCACTTACACTCGACCTGAGGATCGTCTAAAAATGATAAACTAACGGTTCCAGCGCGGAAGGGACGATTACTATCTCGTGCTGCGACTCGACTCACGCTGTTCTACCGTAGGAGAGTCTCGCGATCGTGAACACCGGAAGGAAACAGTGTACGATTTCATAAAATTCGCTGCAGGGGGAAGCTGCGTGTACCCGGCATTGTGTCTCGCGATCCCGCGAGTTTCACGAGCGTACGGTGAAAGCTGACGAATTCACGGAAAGCCAAGGATTTGCATGAAACTTACAACTAGAAGCCTTCTTGGCGCGGTGGTCGGGCGTCTTCCGCCGCGCCGCGCCGCGCCGCGTCGATGCGATTTTATTTCTCGAAAGGTCGTGGGTACCTCGATATGTTTCACCGAGATAGCATCTCTCGTGCTCGTGACCGTCCACGCAGGAAGGCAGCCGACGACGCCGACGACGACAACAACGACGGTGCGGGCACGAAGATACATGGACTAGCAATCAGACAATTCCACGAGAAGTGCCAATCATCTGTGCAAACCGGGCCCCGTTCAACGAGCCATTGTTCTCGAATCAATATCTATTTGCACAAGCCACCGGTGTGTGCGCGATCACTCGCTCTCCTGCTCTCTCAGCCGCCTCTATTGGCAAACGAATTTGAGAAGCCTGTGGGAAACCTCGCGCCGCCTCCATTGTTACCACCCGGCTGCCCGGTAATCTTGTTGCGTCAACAAACTTTCAATTATTAAGTAATAAAGTCCCTTCGGAGCCTTTAGAGAAATCATAAGTTGAGCAGCCGCCGAGAACGAACATCCTCAGAGCGAAGCTGTTCAAAGCGGGTATGCGAGTTTCCCTCAAGGTGCCAGACCACCCTAACGATCCGATAGATCCTTCTCTTGAGGAAATGACAGATTCGTATTCCACGAAAGCTAGGATCCAAGATTGCTTCTCCGACTTTGAGATTTACAGTCGGTATCAAAGATTTGGGTAATGGTCCCTAGAGTTCAAGATGCATTACGTTCTTGCGCTTGCGCGCACAGAATCCTCAACGCAGCCATAAAGAAATTCAGCCGAGAAAAAAGCATTGACGAGCTATAAATGGATCGAATGACGCAACGATGTAATTTATAATCGGCTGTTAAACGGGGTGGATGCGACCGCGTTCCTCGGCTATCGGAAGCGACGTTTCGGAAGAATGGAAGTTCTCCGGAAGGCTTCCTCGGGACCTTGCGGCCTTCTCTCTCATAATCCGCAATAAACAGTCCACTCGGAGCTATTTAAACGATTAAACCGAGCAACCGTTCCGGGCAACACGGTTATTACGCCGTGGTGCGCAGGACAAACACGTGCTTCCGGGCGATTGACTTGTGCCTCTTACGCAATCTATTTGCATTCCGCGCTCGGATAACAAAACGGTCGACTGTTAACTCGCCGGACTATTGATTGCCGACAGGAATACATAAATCGGATCGCAATGAGCAAGAAACGTAGTCCGCATCGGGCCGAGGTGCCACCAGCCGCGCCTTTCCCGAGAGAATTCTACACAAAAGCACCTGAAGGGAAAGGGTACGGACCTGATCCCGAAGTCGATTCCCCGCATTCCGACGGTTTCTTCTGTTTCGCCCTGTTTAGGCTGTTTCTGTCTTCATCCGTTGATCCTCCGTCGCGAAAACTTCTTTATACACTCCAATGATCTTCAACATAGGAGCACGTGCTGGAAAGATGCAGGGAAGAAGAAGGAATACAGGGGAAGTTAAAAAAAGATATTAGCTGAAACGGAGAGAGAGAGAGTGATGGATGGCAAAGTTAGATAGAGAGAGAAAGGAAAAGCAGGATGGAAAGTGTGAATGAGAGAAGAAGAAAAAAGGGAAGGATGGAAGCATGAGAGTGTGAGAGGGCAGGAGTGAAGGAATAAGAGAGACGACAAGGTGAAAATAAAGAAAAGAATTGTGAAGGGAACGGGTCTCTTTGTATCCCGTAAAAGAAAAAAAATTGTGACTCTGGGAACTGGGACAAGTTCCTGCTCTTTTTTAAGTAAACATAGAAAAAAAATGATAGAGGGAAAAATCATATGTCATAATACGTCCTAACTTCCTATGACCTTATTTTTTATGAGGTTTGCTGCATACGCTCCAATGATCTTAATTGTACATATAAAGAAAGATATCAAAAGTATGAAAATATCAAACTTACTTTTAAAATAACTCAACAATGATCTTCTTGTTTGGTAGCTTTGAAGCTTTTCTCCGGCTTTTCTGAAACTTTCCCTGTTCGTTCAGCTTGTTTTTTAAAACGTGCGACACGGTGAGAAACATTTCGAAATTAGTCGCGAATCGTGAGCAATATCTCAAGAAACGTAGTGGGAGAAGAAACAGATGGTATAAAGACGGCAGAGTTTACCTTAAATCGTTGAATTGCTGCGGCACGAAACGCAGATAAATTCATTGATCTCTAATCGATCGGCTGTATAAAATCGTGTTCCGCCAAAGCTACATTTATTAAGACATCCATCGACAAGCCCTATCGACTCTCGAGACGTGCACCGACAGTATACTAACCCTTCGCAGCGTAACTTAAACACGCTTTCACGCGAATCGCATTTAGATCCCGGCCACCCCCAAATGGCTAACGTTCTCCGATCGCATAAACATAGCCCATACTAGACTGCCTGCATAAAGACATTATTTCCCCGCAAGCAGAAGTGAAAGGTAAAGCGTTTTCCTAATGAACTCGGCAGACTGCCGACCACGCGATTACGCGTCGAAAACGCTTCATCAACATGAGAGGTGAAATACTGTATATCATTCGTTCCTCTTTTCGGAAGGTGGAGGACGATTCGAAGGTAACTCGAGGAAATAACTTCAAATCCAAAATACGCTCCTAAATTGTTAATATAGTAGAAAAATTGTTGTGCAGCTTGGCTAAGCTGCTATAATGCTAAACGTTAAAGTAAACGGCACACGCATTCAGAGTTGGGCAAAAATTTAATCAACGATTGGCGAATAAATTTCTACTTCAATCGTTTTAATCGCAATTAAACTCCGACTTTAGTCGTTAATTGCGGTTAACGATTACATTCTTTTCAATTGTAATCGTAAATCGGATGATTGATTAATGATTAACTGCTGAAATTTCGAAATTAAATACGGAATCAAAACTGTATGCATGCTGAAAAAAATGTAAACTGAGTTTAGGTATATTGTCATTTGGTCTATAATACGATCTCTATGTGCCTACTTATTACAATTTATGGATAGACTGTGTGGCGATTAACTTCAACAATTGATTAAGTCAGTCTCCGATTTTTCGATGATTTCTTTTTTTAATCAACAATTGACGATTAACTTCACTAATCGGTTGAATGAATCGTCGATTTTTCAATGGTTACCTTCTTTAATCGTACACATTAATCAATCAATCTTGGTTAAAATTTTAATCGATTAATGCCCAACTCTGCACGCATTTGACTAGATATTCCGTTAATTAGTATTTTATTCGTAAGATACAACGTTGATAATACATTAGATCGACAATACAAGATCATTTCGTTTTTTTAAGGGAATATAAAAGCCAATTCTTTACCATTTAGAATAAGTTTTATGACATTCTGATCTACGATCTTTCGCGATTTTTCAACATGACAAATGGCACGCGTTTAAACAAAGCGTGCCGAAAACCGAAAATTTCATTACTTAGGCTTAGGCTAACAATTTTCATAAATAAGACAACTTTTTTCCTGCTCGCCGATCTAGTGCTTAGCGAGCTGCTCCAATCTTGTGCGCGTAGACTCGCATACACATCCCTGCCTCGTTCGCGAGCAATAAAAATTCCCTCGCAGGATCCGCGTTGGCACGAGATTAATGGGCACAAAGTGAGTCCTGTCGCGGAGACGAAATTGGAAAGGCGAATCGCGGCTGGTGTAGCCCGGAAGGAAAGGAAGGAAGAAAGCAGGAAAAAAAGAAAGAAAGAAAGAAAGAAAGAAATAGAGACAGAGAAAGGAGGGCGGTTGTCCGTCGTCGGGTAGTGATCGGGGTGGGATGTGTGGGAGGAGAGAGGGAGGGTATGGAATAGCATCCTTTGGATTTGCATAGAACAGCGTCGCCGGCTGGTAGAGGATAGGCCGGGACTCAAAGGTCGCCTTGTTACGAGGTGATTCCTTGCAAGTGGTCTTTGCCATTTCCCATGGGCAGACCCATAAAGCGGCGGAGGTCGGCCGGCCTCGACACGATGGATCACGGCGATAAGGATATATGCATCGTGTTCTGCACCGTGTACCAGTACACCGGAAGTGATCCGGGGCCGTGTGTCTCGAAGTTCGAAGTGCGCTCGTTCCCGGACCCCATCTTTCTTTCGCCGCGCTAGTCGGTGCGGTAGTGCGCGCACGATAGCTGGAGAGCTTAGACCATATATACTTGTAGACCCGGCTTCAGATAACATGCCGTGTTCCAAGATTGCTTCATCTACCAGATGACGGATGTGGGCAAAGTGCTATAGTCTGTTGAGAAGTCGCAATACCACGAAGCTAAAGTGTACCTAGAGGATGAAAGGGAATCGTCGCCGTATCTCATTCTGTATAACTAACTCATTTTGTCAATTATAATTTGGAAAAAGTTAGAGTAAAGTTAATGTAGATGTTGATTGTAATATGAAATCTGTATTTATTTCCTCACAACATTTCCTCACTTTATTTTCAAAAAAAAGAATAGTAAGAATAATATATATGTGATATTAAGTTCCTTACAATTCTTTATGCAACAAGTTTGTACCATTTTTACAAATGTTTACGAAATAATGCATAAATATACTTGTGCACCTCGCTTTTATATCGCTATCCATCATTTTTAATTATTTTTTGAGGTGAATTGTCCCAGATACCCCGTTATCTTGGGACACTGCATCCTATGCATATCCTACACTTATACCGGGTCTATAAGTATACATGGTCTAAGCTCGAGAGAACCGGCGCGGCGCGGCGCGGCGCGGCCATAGTCGAGTGCGAGTGGTATCGCGAGCACAGTGCGCAACCACCGCAGGGGTGTCTCTGTTAACTCTGTTTTCAGCCCGGTGATACTCGACGATGACTCGCGTGGGCGAATCGACCGAATACCGAGGTCTCTCTCCGCCTCTTACTCTCTCGGCACCAGGGCACCGAGTGCCCCGTCTACGTGGGCCGTCCGCGATATTATAATAAAGGCCTCGCGGAATGATAGAAAGGTATGAGAAACCCGGTAATAATAGCCGACTGCCGAGGCCCACCGGATTGGCAGGTGTTCATCCCGGCCACGGCTCCGCGGAGCGAGACCGTAGAGCTCTGACTTTTATCGTTGCCACAAAACAATAAACTTTATAGCCCGCGCGCGAGAGATCCGCGGGGATTCTATGCCTGTTACGCAAACCGATTGAAATTCGGCGATAGATATTTTATGTAACGACGCGCTCTCCTCGCCGGAGCATATCGAATAACGATTTCCCTGTATACGTTCCCTCGCCGTCGGCCGAGGCAGAAGTGTCCTCGATAATAATAAATTTCACGGTTACGTCAGCGACCGAGAAACAGACACATCGTTTTTCCACCTTATCCGCGCGGCTGCTTCTCTTTTCGTACGCAAGAACCGCGGTGTTCTAGCCGGGCGAATACACGAATCCGAAGAGGCCCGTCACGTCACGCGCGACATGCCGGCCGAGCGCTTAAAACGCGTCCGGGACGAGATTCTCACGAGGAACACGATGTTCCACGCCCCAGAAACTGACGTATCGAGTTGCCACGAGTAGAGGGGCCCTTGCCTATCTCCCCTCCGGTGTCTGCCCCTCGCGATATTGTGCAACCCGCCGCGTTTCTCGATTTCTTTGCCCGCGATCCTCCGCGCGAGGCTGCAACGACACACGGTATTATGCCCGGTGCTCACTTTTTCCTGCCGCGCCGCCCCGCACCGCGCCGCGCTGGATAAGATCTCGTAAACGAGATCGAAACTGGACTCTCCCACGCAGGCATTATGCGGTCTTAGTTGGGCCCATTTACTGCCCGCACGCTTGTATACACCGCTTCCACGCACGAAACTGTTCCCGATCGCAAATAAATTTCACGGGACGGCGAGCGGGGAGAGGACTCGTACACCCGAGTATGTACTACTCTCGCGTCCACCTCGGCCGACCCGGCGAAAAGCCCGAATAAATTCGACGATCGTATTTTACCGGCCCGACTTTATAACTTACTCCAGCCGTGCCCGGACAACGTTGCCGCGTCTACGAGCGATGAAAAGATTCTTTGCTCCTGGAACGCGTCGGCATCATCGAAACGTAGCACGGTGTGACGAGCAATAGACAAAAGTTAAGGAAACGGTCTAAACTTCATTATGGTATTGTAAAATACTAATAAAGAAAAATAGATTTTATTACTACTCACAATTTTTACTGTATTCTTGAAATTATTTCCTAAATTTTATATCAACAATTGATATAATAGAATATATTATCATTAATCGAAATTGTATACAATTTTTGGTATTATAAAGATTTATGGCCCCCAGTATATTAGTTTCATCTTAACAAGATAATCAAAAGAAGAATGAAATTTTTATTTGACTCCTGTGTCTTGCAATCAATGCAAACATTTATTTTGCCTAAAGATTCGCAGTCTACTCATTATGTTTCATTCTCATTCTCACCACACTCTCACTAAAATACTTTCGAGACCCGAAATATTAAAAGAGATTGCTGAGACGTGACTAATTAAAGACGTGTTTAATTAAACCGGGCGGGTACAGAGCCCGAGGAGGGGTTGGAATTCGAGTCTGAGCACTGAAAATTCAAATTAGTCAAGGTAAACATTCCATTAGATTCGCGAGAAGTTTCCGAACCGCGTAGCAAGTCATAGGAGTGATAAATGAGCCTGTAGAAGCAATTTGCAAGAGGAGAAAAGGCCAGGGGCGACAAGAGAGCGAAATCGCTCGGTGATACAGCAATAAACAGTTTTCCAGTGACAAATCTCGTTCCCCAAAGGCGGACTATTCAATGGACCGTATACATTATCCTCGACTGGAAACGTTTCCGTTCGACGTGATCGCATTGAAATAATTCCATTGGTCCGCGGGCGACCGGTAATCCGAGGAACGCGATAAATTACGTCGGTGTAACGAGAGAACCACTTGCCACCTATTCTGTGCCTCGTTCTAATGCGTTTCGGCGAGGGCGTCGCCAATCCGTAAGTTAACCTAAGTTAACGCATTGTGTACGCCAGACTATCATTACGGTCTTCACTGGGTCAAGCATAGAAAGCGGAGACTCCAAACTTGGCTATGGGCCGACTACGGTAAGAAAATCCTTTGGATCTGTCTGGCAAAGTGGAAATCTTCTAGTCCGATGCACAGGTCATTTCGTAGACCTTGTTTGGAAATTTTGATATCTCAATCGGTATCGGGATTGTGTAAAAAATAGTGTAAAAAATAGTTAATACCTTGAAAGACTGAGAACCTCGTCATTTCGAACACCAGCCAAACTAACGTTTCAATAAAATCTTTATAATAAAATCTCTTGACTTTCAATGAGAACCAGAGTACTTCGCGAGTGTACAAATAAAAAAATAATACTGAAGCCTTATTTTTCAGAACTTCAACTACGTCTGACAGCAAAAATTTTACGACTCACGCAAAATTTCGAAATCGACTTCTTCAGACTTTTCGGGCCAAATACCACACTTTGCGACGTAGTAAGTTCTGAGATAAAACAGAGGAAACACTTCGGATCGCGAAGGGTTAATGGACGGAATGGAAATGGTTCGCGACAATATCTTTTGATGGACTGTAAAGACGAGATTTCGCGCACCTGTCGGTATTGTTCCCAGTACCTCTCCGTACGCGCCTCGACCCGTCTCGGCCTGGTTCCTTAAAAGGCGCGCGTGGGTGGCCACCTCCTTGCATAATTACGTATGCAGCTCCCTCCGTGGGTCGCGGAGAAATTCCAGGGAAGTGGGCAACTGGACCTCGTATAACGACCGTTTCCAACTTTTCCATTGAAACGAGCCGGACCATGAATATTCCATGAGAAAGTCCCGCGACGGTCTCATAATCGGCGATCGAATTCGCTGAGAATGAGTTCATGCACTTCGCGCGTAGTCCGCTTTAACACCTTCGAAACCAGCTTAGGCTCGGAACTACCGATTTACGATGGGAGAATACTAACGCGGTGGAAGCTAGACCTGTTCCAATTACAAAATATGGAAAATATATTACTTCTTTAGTTTGAAGCGTTCTAGCTACTAATAGAGTTAGCATGATGCCGGGACGTGAAAGCCTCGAATCCCCAAATGAAATTTCCTTCATCGCAGAGAGACTGGTTCGCGCAGATGGAGTATCTGCCCTCGCATCTCTTTTCGATAATTGAGCCGAAAACCGCTAATGGCGTCGAAACGTCTGGGCATCGGTAGAAATTGAAAATCTAATATTATTCGACGCATTACAAGCGTCGCGCGTCGGGACAGAGGATGCCGGTGCGCAAACAGGTTCCCGTGTTCGTTTCGAGGGATATTGAAGGGAATGGACAACCGCGGCGCTACTTTAATGAACAAACACGAAGAGAGGAGAACACGACTGCGCAAGAACTCTGCGTTAGACCTCCGCGGTAATTCCGCCGGAGAGGCTGTCTGGCCTATTTACGACAACCCCTTAACAAGAGCCACCGGTAGGCGTTTTCTGGCGTAGCTGGACACGTAATTACAGCTCTGTTCCTTCCTGCCTGTCCGCAAACAAGGATTCAGAGGAACTGGGGGACTAGAGAGAGTGAGAGAGAACGTCATCGGAAATGGCAGTGATCCGTGGCTGTCGACCTGTTCCAGAAGGGTAGATGCATTGTTGCCGCGAGCGTTTAACCAAATTATAAAGCACGACCTTCTGAGGTTTCACGCGACACGATTCCGCGCGCGGCGGATCGTTTCCATGCGCAAACCTACCGTTCGCGACACGAAATTCACCGCCAAGAGAAAAGGGCGGCTCGTTTTACACTTCCCCTCGGTATTCCCGGCATATTTACATAATTATGCTTACCATTCTCCGGAGAAGGAGGCTAGCTTTAACACGGAACCCCGCGTACACTTTTCTCAAGATGTACACCTAGGCGGACCTCGAGAGATCGACCTTTTTGTGGAATTCTTTTATAAAGAAGAGCTGAATAAACACATGTGTGTAACTTTCGACTTTATTCACTAATTTTTTGAACTATTAGATGTACAAATAAGTTCGGCGCATTTAAATATATTCAACTGTGATTGCATTTCAAATTAAAATTTTCTCCCGCCGCTTTGGGGTTTTAAAGCGTCAACCTTATCCTACTAAACGCACTACATAAATTTTCGCTAATTGCTGGCCGAAAGTCTAATTTGGGAATTTTTAAAATATTTATTCTACAAGCACATTTATTTATTCTTACAAACATTACAATATTTAAAACTGTCCAATTTGTTAAAGCGCACGGGACGATCAATTCTAAACAACTATTCCACTTTTCCAAACGTTTTCTAAAAATATCCGAAGCGGTTTACCACATAAGAAACAAGAGTAACATTAAGAAAACGTGTTGCGTGTAAAATCGACCACGCAATTAAATCTCGGAAATAAATTGAGAACCGAAACGAACTGTATTTAGAAAGTCTCCCGCCTATGATCCCGAATGTCTCACTGGAGAAAATCGCTCGAATGGCTCGGTATAAATAATTAATTCCTTAACGATCGGGAAACGATAATTCACTGGTTGAATGATAGGTTCGTGCAACATTTACCGAGTAGATTTTTCATAGGCGAAATGGCCGATCAATATCTGTCGGGGATCAGCGCAATATCTTTCGTAGCTGCCCTTCGAAATTCGCATATGGCTCCCAGAGACGAGGGTGAAATATATTAAAATACATTCGCAGCGGCTCGGGACGAGGGTGAATGGATGAGAGTATTCAACTTACGTTTATTGTGTCACGGGGGTGTGATATACGGGACTGATAGTTAACTATCTCGAAGAGACGGATTCGCGTGCCATCTGTGTCATTATCGGTTTATTTACCGAGCGTAAAAAAATTACGCGGGGTCGTTGCGCGCGGATATTGCAGAATTCTATGATACCTTAACAAAGTGCTATTCTCTGGCGAATTCTTCATTTAAACTTTAGATATATGTAACACAATAATATGTTTTAATTTTACGTAAAAATTGTATTTTATAGTTCTCCTTGTGTGTCTTTGGTGGCTGAAAGTAGACATATGAAATTCTTAATTTATTTTGTCTCGCGGCTGTCAACGCAGACCTGCGAAATAATTCCCTTTGTAATTACTAAACAACAACTTGCTGAACTGTATCTAGGATCTGCGTGTTACCCGCGACGCTTGTTCATTATTCTCTCATTATCGCTGGACGCGAAAATCTATTCGAATCTAAATGACACATAATTTGGCTAAATTCCAGCCGCTACACTAATTCGCCTAGTCAATTCGCTTTTAATTGCAAGCGAAAGTCATTAGCCGCGCTGCCCTCCCGCGTTGGAACATGGTTGGGACAAAGAGGTGCAGTTAATAATCGCTAATTACATAACGATCATACGGAATCATGGCAATTACAATGATCGCGTGAACAATCTTTTTGTAACTGGAATCGTTATCCAATACTGCCGCCTTTTATTGATTGAAATTTGTGAAACGTCTATTTAGCGAGGGAACAAATTTATTAGATTTCCTTTCGTATACTTCCGCATGCCTCGAAGTACAGGTTCACGGTGCAACTTTCTTCAATCAACGATAGATTACCGTGTATATATACACGGTACATATTAGTCTACTGCGCATTCATCGTTACATTCATCGTTAATGAATCGCGATCTCATATATCGTGTTTCAAATTAAATACCGCGCGTAATTGCACGTATAGCGCGAGTTCCGATGTCGAGAAAATTAGAGAACATTACAATTATTCTAATTGCAGAGCGTCCCGCTAACATGCAATTCCCATTTTTCAAAAGCCCGTTGCGTACCGCGCGGCGTGTTCCCACGCGTAAAAGCTGGAACAGCGAATTTCTCGGTCCCGAGGAGGAAACTGGCACACCAGAGCAAATCTGGCCGCGGTTAACAATGCTTAATTAGCGTCTCAAGCGCCGACCAAGCGATGATCCGTAATCACGCTAGGGGAGAGAGGTAATTAAGCCGGCTGGAAACCGAAAATTTCGACGCCGCCAGAAAGAGAGCGCGAAGGAGAGACCGTCTATCGCTTTTCGCGGCGAAATTCGACTCTCTTTGTGCTTCCTGTCACGTTTTAAGGTGACTTTCCGACCCCCAAGGTCCCGCGTTCTCATACATCTGGTCCACGCCCACGAAAAGACTATGGATTATTCTAGCCCGCGACTCCGCGGGACTCCGAAATTCCTCGTGGTACCCGCTCCACCGTGACGGGAATATTTAATGACAACGAGAGCACAATGTGAAGCGAGCGGCTTGTCATCGGGGACTCTCGCAACATGTAAGCAACAGTATCATTTCTGTATACTAGGTGTCTAGCAAAACGCGGCACTCAACTGGCCTTCCAAACGGAATAAAGCCGACACACTTTTTCATTTAAAAAATTAGTAATCTTTTTTTGCGAACCTTGCGAACCTTAATATTTCTAAAAAATTCTTCGTTTTAAATGAAGAACATTCTTTTAACTTGAACATATTCTATTACCTGTTAATTTTGACATTAACTTCACATCCCTTATTTCAATAATTAATTCATTATTGAGTCAGAAATTAAGTCTCAAGAACAACGTAAAATGCCTAGGATAGCGATGGGGTCCGCAAAAAAAATGTTGTTCAAGAGGGGGACCTCGGACTACATAAGTTGAAGAACCCCTAAGCTGACTAATCATCCTGTATCTTTTATTCGGATTTTTGACAAGACTGTCCAGGACGTTCATGCTCTCTCCTAGATCAATGATTTTACAGATGGCAGTCCTAGCCACGAGCCTCGTATGCCCGTCCCACCGAAAACAGGATTCAATGTGACTCGATGCGTTGAAGCCTCTCCCCGTAAATAGGTTTCAGCGGCCCAACTGTCTTGGGATTATACAGAACAATATCTCCGTTACAAAGGGCTCGCCAAATAAACCTGCTGCAGCTGTACTGGCGGGAACCAAAGAAATTTGAAATTAAAATTCACACGGTATAAAAGCGCCGCGCTGGGACAGAATGTCTCGATCGTCGATTTCCATAGATATTGGAAATCCGTGGCGGTGCTTTTTCTCGAGGGAGATCGATATTTCGAGAAAATCGCGGCAGCCGTGACCTTTGAACACTTGGACGACGGCTAATCCCGCATAATTCTCGCAAAAGGCAACGCCACGCAACCTGTTCCTGGTAGAACGCCTTAAATATTACGTTAGACGATGGGGCTGATCGTTACATGTGCCCGTTAATGAAACACTTTGTTTGTAGCCGAGACATGCATGGAAACCCGAACCGTCTCGGCTGACGCTAGAAAGGCAATCGCTCGAATGTCGCCGGTTCCTGGCAGCCAGCTTTACTATTACGGTTTCATTCTGCCGGGCGAACGTGCAGGATGAATTTCAATGTGTGTGAACGCAACAACTTCGAAACTCCAATAAGGCCATCGTATCTCCGATCTTCGCCGCGCGATTTGCATAATCGTCGGAATCTTGGCTTCGCTCGGGCTTTCCACAATTTTTACGCTTCCCGGCCCTCTCGGCGGCCTTCGGATCACCTTGGTACACACTTAGCGAGTCTCGCTCGGCATTTTGCAAGCGTTAGACACGCTTCTGCAATCTCGAGAAATTGTCCCATTTCTGGAATATCTTCTGCATTTAGCAGTCGTTGGTTACTTGGAGCTGTAAGCACTTTACAGTTGTAAACGCCTTAATCTTGAGGTAATAGAACAATGTTCTGGACCATTTTCTAAATTCAGCATCCTGATTGTTTGCATCAAGCTACATGGTCCTGGAATTTCCCAAGCTAAATTGTCGAGTATCAAAGAAAGCTTCGCAATCCAGTCCAGTCTCGAAGCATCGGCATGAAGCTCGAAAGGCGTGGTCCGGTAATCAGAGAAGCAGAATTGCCCTTCGTGCTTTGTTTTCTGCCCGCTGAGACCACGATGGGAGTTGTTCGGTCTCAGTCACGGATAATAGAATGCAGAAGCTACCGTCAATTTCTTCTACTGCGGCAATCTCGACGGCGGCGCGGGCATTAATTCCGTCTGTCCCTTATAATTCCCACAACGTCGTCACTCGACGCAACCATCATTCAGCGAGGCTACAATTTTCGTTCCTGTTGCAGGGGACATCGAGGATTGCCTGGTCGCCCCGGTTGCCCAGGGACAATTCACGCCGCTGCCGGAAGCTCTTTGTTGGGCGATTCTGGAGCTGACGTCCCAGAGGCAGGCAGCGACCTTGGACACGCTACGATCCGCTCTGAGGAACGCTTTTCCAGCGATGCAAAGACCAAACCGCGAGCTGGTGTACGACGCCCTCGCGAAGCTGATGCAGGAACGGAAGATTTATCATACGTCCCAGGGCTATTTTGTCGTTACACCGGAGACCAGGAGGCTCAGGCGAGACTCCAGCAACTCGAGGCGATGCTCCAGGGAAGTGAGCGGGTCCAGGGGTCAGGGCAGCATGCTGATGACCAACGACGAGGCCATGGCGCTCGTGCACGGCGAGATGCTGACCCTGAGGGACGGCGATGTCACGCACCAAGCTGTGCAGACCAATCTGGCGGACGTCATTTGCGGAGGTAAGGTTGCTCTATCTTCTTCTAAGAAATTTTAGCTGCAGACGCATACATTTCTTTTTTATTATGAATGGATTAGGAATTATAACATAAACAATTTTTTTCATTTACAAATTTATTTTTCTCTAGAAAATAATTAAATGTAAAAGTTTAATAATTGGTCGCTCGCCGGACTTTATCGATTATTTTCTTGCACAGATTGCTCCATGTTCGGGATGGAGTTGCGCAGATATTTACGGAGAACTTTAGACGCGCCAACACTGTTACTATTTCCACGAAGTAACGCGGAAACGATGTGCAATTTAGATACAACGCGTTAAGATGCAAATGCAGCTGGTACTCGGGGCTGCAGCTTTAGTTTGAATAGTCTGTTTTCTCCTGTTTTTTCCTCAACTCTGCTTTTCAGAGATGGAATCGAGATTCGCCAACCGAGGATTACGCTCGGCGGATACTGTAAAATCATGTTTTTCACGAATCTACTGATTAAGTAGATTAACATTTACAATTCAGACTCGGTGGCTCGCGTCTAGACGCAGTTCTGACGAAGTATGACGAATGTTGAATAAGACAGAGTTTAAGGATGAGTCAGAGATGAAATTATGAGTTTGAAGCCGGATATCTACAGTGGCCGGAATTAATATTCGGACGCTCTAAAAAAGACGATAACTTTTTTAATATCGTACTATACGATTTGAACTTTTTTGGGAAGCTAGAGCAATTAGTTTACTACAGGATGTGAAAAGAAATTTTTTCAAAAATTGCAATAGATCGGAATTGTAGAAAAAATACTGGATGGGATTGCTTGTCGGGTCTCCCGCGAAAAGATGGCCAGGAAACGAGAGGCTCGTAAAACCGTAGGAACCCGCCCCGGGGACAAACTGGTCGATCAGAGCAGCAGACTCGTTCGGCACGTGTTCGGGAATGGTTCTGAGTGTCCAGGAGGAGTTCGCTAGCCGGTCTCGCGCGCGGGTGCCTTTTTCTCTCGAACTCGATGGACGAGTCCGGTGCGTTTATGTTGTTGTCGTCCTTGGCAGCCACGCAGCCAGCGCCGGAAGACCGTGCATTCCACCGCGGCAGATCGACTCGAAAAATTGTCGCGATTCGATTTAAATTGCGCGGCGTTATCTCGGCATTTAGAGTGCTCTGTCGTCCGCGGCCGCGAATTTATGCCCCTTCCGGCCGCCACGACGCGACGGGCCGGGCCGGGTCCGAATTAGAAATTCAAATGGGGCCCTCGCGCATCGACGCGGAGGAAACTCGGCAATTTTCTTTATCTGGACCGTCCCAAACCGGGATATGGTAAACGCGATCTCAACATTGTACGATAATACGTTCCCGTATATCATTGCGGTATCACTGGGCCATGCCGCGGCGTCGCGACGGTTGGCACAATGTTGCACCGAACGATGCCACGTCGTTGGCTCGCGTGCTAGGCATGCACATCGTGCGCATACTCGATGCAAGAAATGCAGCTTCTTCGGGAACACTCTAATAAATTCTCCGATGTTATATTCATGCCCGTGAACCATTTCGGCATTGTTTCCCCTCGATGCTTGTTGCTTGCCCGCGCTCAGACACCGTGGGAATATCGTACATTTCCATTTGACCCACCATAAACGATTATTATTCGACCGGAGGACCGCATTAAACTGTTCTCCCATTAATCCTCGCTAAGGATATTAAACAAGAATGCTTGCGAATTCAGGTAATGTCAATCAGTAAATTATCGGAAGAAAATTATCAACAGACCGATAAACAAAATGTTGATATTACCAATATTGCCAAGGTTTAAATGTTCATTTTACGCTAACAACTATACAGAAGAAGAATAGCTGTGGCCACCGGTGGCGTTCATCGGGCGACTATAAACTATAAACTGCAAGGATCGTTACAATGCGCAACGAACAAGCTATCGGCGAACAGATCGGTAGCACGGGGTTCGAATGAGTCCCTATATTTCTTGCAGCGCGGCGAGCGCACGAAGTTGCATGCGCAGCCTAAATGCGGCGGCTGGTTGGTCGAAGTTTCGGTGCCGCTTGTTGAAACTGGAATTTTCTGGCGCGTTGACACGGAAACACCTCCGGCACCTTGCACACCTCGCCTCTTTCCGTACACCGGGACGTGTATGGAGGACGTACACGCGAGTATCGGTACATATAGCGGCGGGAACAGACCGTGCCAACTCGGCGATCTCTGGAAAGCGTTTAGCACAGCCGATATATTAGCTATTGGTCACGACATTGTCTACCGTTACACACGCTGCTGGGATCACGTGGGGGGCCACACGTATATAATCTTCCTACTTTTCTCTGACTCGTTTCTCGAGTGATTCTCACGCTGGTAACCCACTCGGTCGTCGCCACCGCCTCTGGCTGTGTACCACGATGAAAATCAGGGACGAGGGTGTTCCACTTTTTGAGAACCCGGTGGGAGCCCACGGCTTGACAGTCCAACCGCGATATGCGAATTCCGAATCCGTAAAAATTTCAATTTTTCAAGATTTTCGGCCTTTTTACCACTTTTGATCGTTTGTAACTCGTAAACCAATCAACCAATTTCAATGAAATTTTCAGAGCGAATATAATTTATACAAGTTGACCAAACACATCTTTTAAATTTTCGTTATTGGCCCAGCTAAAACAGTTGTAAAAATCAAATTTTACTATTGTTTTTCACAATTCCAACCAAATGCATTTCTTCAACATATTTTTTAGGCATCATTTACTCAACTAATTCTTCTAGCTTTACAGAGAAATTGAAGTCGTTTGGTCCATTCATAAAACAGTTATTCTGATTTAAAGTGTGTGTGATCAGTTATGCTCCTAACTGTATACTGTACCAAGTGTTTGAAAACCATAGTTTTTTCTTGATTCTATACATACGACCGAATCTGTATGTGTTACTCGTATTTAGACATGAATTCCGATCTTTTCAGGTAACCCGAACGACAAGGTCCTGTTCGCGAGGTGTCGATCGATGCCAGGGCGCCTCGAAAGGCGACACTCTCTCCGGCTCTGGGGCTCCGCCAGGCGTTTGCACAGAAGTGGAAGTTCACGGTCTTTGCCACGAAGGCCAGAAAGAAGCGACACTTCATCGAGTGCGGAATACGCGAGCACCGACAGTGCGCCGCATAGCCCAACCAGTGAGTCGAGTCGGGGAAGGGATTGTTTTGGTGATGGATGATCAACTTAAATATGTTAGCCATCCCTTCGAATCCGATCCAAGCTTCCAGCTAGTGGCCGCTTGGAGAGAAACTTATTCTCTATCGCGTGAAAAAATAAAGCACTTCGACAGGGTAGCTGTAGTACGAACGAGACACCCATGCTGAATCTTTATTCGCGGCCAGCAAATCATTTAACCATGCTTTCTCCACCATCACCCGCATTCACCACCGAAATGGTAAACTCCAGCCGATAGCTCTTCCGATATCCTGAGCCCCCGATGATCGGGGGAAAAGATAGACGACTCGCTGACACGATCGAACATCCACACCTCAACGAAGCTTCTTAGTCACCCTTAGCTGGCAAGCCCTTCCTCGATCCCCGATCTCTCATAACGAAATGCAACATCGGTCCGTCTTTTCTCAAGGTTTCTCTGGGATTTTTTCAGAGAAAATAGGTCTGCTCTCCAGGCTGTTCCGGCGCAGCACACGAAGGAAGGGTGCGCCGTTAATGGGCACGTTCAGCGCTCAGTATCCTCCTACCGAGTGGTTTAACCCACGTGTCGTTCACCTACACAGCGTAGCCACGCAAACGAGAGCTGCCAGCCCTTCGGTGAGTTGGATAAAGTCGGACGTGTTCCCTCGGAAAAGCATACACGTGTTTTTTCTGCAAACAGTCGGGAATTGAAAGCAAACCTGATTATGGATGATTAAATTGAATCCCTGGAATTACTGCAGGAAGATAAACAAGCTGCCCGAAAAGGCTAGGATTGAATTTATGCAGTGTACTCGGCCAGATCGATAAGTTAGAAACGTTCGCTTGTAACTGCGTCAGCAATCATGCTTCCTCAAACCTGTTAACAATTAGTTTTATCCAGTTGTTGAATTCACTGAATTGAAGAAAGATGTTATTTCTATATCGGGGATGTCGGGACTGCGGATCTTTATGCATTTATGGTATTTGCACATTTTTGGAATATTATAGAAGGAAACATCTATATCAACAAACCCTAATGGCATCTCTGCTTTATTTCTACCATAAGCCACTTTCACGCTCTAGATCAGAAGAACCCCTTAATCCCCTCAGCACAGCGCATAAGTTCCACCAACTTTTTCGAACGACGAGGGAGCAATTTCTACAATGAAGGAATGTTTGCAGATGATGGAGGGTCTGGACCAGTCACAGGCCAGTTTTCAAGTTTGGGACGATTCGAGTTCCGTGCGATCCGCCACTTTGCCTAGGCGACATCGACGCCAAGCCAGCGGCGACTCTTCCAGCTTGTTGGCGAACTCGACGCCCCGAAGTTCCAGACGGCATCGATCGCCTTGCTCGACTCTGCCCAGATCGAAGTGCTCCAGTCTGAGCAGATGCACCTCCAGAGCGTCGGTTTTACCTCCGACCGGCAACCAAGAGTCCTACCAAGCTCGCAATCAAACGCAGAACGGGAAGAACTCTGCGAATTCGTCGCCCAGCCGAAGCGGCGGAAGTTCTGGTTCCGTCCGAACCACGAATGCCAGTCCTGCGAAAACGGCCACCCTAGGCCGATCTAGCACGAGACAATCGAACTCTAGACGACCCAGCCATGATTCCACCGGTAGCGGCACGAAGTCGAATGGATCACCGCAACACAAGGTAAAAGCTTCCGTGCTTGTTTGATGTCAGTCCAGTATTCAAAATTGCTTATAATGTTAAAAGTGTAAGAATGCGATGCCTTTAAACAAAAACCAGGTGGTATTGTATAATATAATACTTGAACTGTGTAACTAAAAGAGTCGAAGCTGTGCTCGACGAATTGACTTTAGCGAACCGTTCCCAGTGAAAGGCGACTAAATAATTGTATATCGACAGGTTTTGCAGAAGACGTCGTCCGGCCACTCGTCCCACTCCAGTGGAAAATCGATTTCCAGCGGTAAACTCTCGTCGTCCCCATTGAAAACGTCCACGTTACCAGCGAAATCTTCTCCATTGAAGGTGGTCCAGCAAGGTTCCCTGACTCCGCTTCAGGAAGCGCAGAACTCGATCACGCTGCAGGTGTCAACGAACCTGACTCCGGTGAGCCCGTCGCAAGACCAACGGGCGATACAGAACAGCGTGACCCTGGCGTCGAACGCGACCAGCACGACCACCATCTCTGGATCACCGGGCACGAAGATCTACGTGCAACAGAACAACTCGCCGATGAGGTCGGTGATCACGTTCGAGAACGGTACGGTGAAGACGAAAGTGGCTGAAAAAGAGGACTGCAAGGAGAAGCAGGATCGGGAGCTGCTCGGCGAGAAGATTTACAAAACCAGGATAGACGACGAGAAGCTGAACAAGTCGAGCAAGCTCGAGCGTCCGTCCTCGTTGTACGCGTCCAAAGAATCAAAGCCGAGCCTCCTACAGTCCGAGTCTGACAAGGAGAACAAGCCTAAAGCCGAAGAGGAAGTGCCTAACAAACTGAAGCTGACTAACCGCCTGAACAACAGCCAGGCGCACCTGATCGACGGCTCGACGAACAACATCGACAAGAACTCTCTGGTGAACGAGCACCCGGCGACAACGCTGTCGAACACGAAGAACACCAACGACGCCATGAACAACTCGCGGAAGCTGAGTCTCTCGTTGTCCAAGGACGCGCTCAGCTACAGGAATCTGTTGCGCCCAGGTTCCAAGAACAACATCGCCTCGAACCCGCCCTCGCCCACGAAATCTTTCGACGGTTTCGGGGGTTCGTTCAACAACGTCTACATCGAGAACCTGGAAGTGACGAAGCAGAGAGCTCCGCAGGGCTCGGAACCGAATCTCGAGAAAACGGTCAGTCGAGGCGATCTCTACACGTACCCAAGCTTGAGCGACATGCAGGTGCAGTTCACCAGCCTGGCAGCGCAGAAGATCCTGAAAGGCTGCCCGATCAACAGCGTGGACACTTTGGTCGAGGTGAACACGGCAGCGGCCGAGAAGCCGAACAACTGCGACGTCACCGTTCACACCGATTTTGGACTCGTTTAACGGTTTTATCTCGTCGGACCAGCGGTTTCTCGCGCGCCTCGTACAGTGAAAGATTGAACTTTAGCAGGACGGACCCGATCCGTGATCGTGTCTCGTGCGGCCGCGTCGTGGTAGACGTGTCAAATAGCATACAGAGAGAACGATTGTACTGCTTAAGCATATAGAGAGCACTGTAAACAGTTACCAATAAAGAAACGCACGTTGTATCCCGACGTGCGATCCGCTGTCACACGCGTTCTATTTACACCCGACAGTCTTTTTGCAATTCGACACGCATCGTTTACGATCTGCATCGATAATTACCCCGCCCGTGCTTCCATTGATGATCATCTATATGCTTACGCGGCTGAACGTTCGTTAGTATTGTATAAATAAATGGCAGCCATTCCACAGAAAGTATTCGTTAGCTTATCTATAGTTGTTTAAAGTTTTAAAGCATATCCAGAAATCCGATGACAACGCATTCGAAAACCAGCAGCCCCATTTCTTTCGACACAAACACTTCCGTCGCGTACGAGGTTCGAACCCGATCGTTGCATTGTCGTTGCATTCTGTAACACATTTTTCACGCGATTCGACACCTTCCGACGAAATTTCAAGGGAAATATGATTTTCTGCACTGCTCGGAACAATTCGGGGGATGAGGAGAGTTCGCGTAGAACTCGAGGAATTGACGCAACGAGGAAATGAAACACTGCCTGATATTTACGATAGCCTTCTCACGGAATGTTCAATCTACGGTGCCTCATAGATTACTTCGTATACTATTCTAAGTATTAATGGTCATTGGAATTCGATCGTTAAAGATATACGTCGAAAGATATTTTTTCTCGATCCAGGAAAGCATATTTTTGTCTCGCGTGAAACCAGCAACCATGGTGTTCAGATAAATGGTCCGAAATCTTTAAACGATAGTCAGAACTTACAATTAGTTAATGTAGGATACAAGCAAATAGTGTAATATGTGAAATCAAAATGGAAGATATCGTTGGTCTTGACGCCAACACGAGACACAAATGTAACTAGTGATTCTATAGGACTGTGCACGAGGGATCAGTCGAGAACATTGTCACTGTGTAATTGAAACCACTGTACAATTTTCCAAATTTACACTTTGAACTCGAGTGACTGAATTGTATCTCAGAAGCTGAATAAAACAATACAAAATAAACGACAACAAAATAAAGAAACACACGATTGAGAATTTATTCCGAACGAAAGGATCATTGTTTCAAAATTCATTCGTACACCGACATCGCATGAATTTTGTCCACGTCATAAGACGCACAATCATCCAATTATTTCGAGCAGTATCTTCTAAAATCACCGGAAGCATCAGCTCTCGCGACTCGAATATCTTTGATTCGCCTAAACGCAATGCATCGAGCGCGTCGCATTTCGTCCGCTGATCATTTCTCTTTTAATTTATCATTTTAAAAAATCGTCTATAAACCACGTCGGGTACCACAACGTCGTGACGTTGGCAGTTTTGCATCGCTTTACGAAGCTAAAGCGATTTGCTAAAGCAATACTTCACGTACGATAGCCTGACAATTGCCTTAATCGAACGCAAGAGAGAGAGAGAGAGAGAGAGAGAGAGAGAGAGAGAGAGAGAGAGAAAGAGAGCAAAAGAGTAAGAGAATGTGAGACAGAGAGAAAGAGAAAATATTATGAAAATATTTTGCGCGAATCCAAATACTGCCAATTTTCTAGCGTCGACATAGATTAGTGATAAAAAGCGTAAGACTCGTGAGTCTTCGTGGACGATGTGTAAAAAGCGGTAATTTAAAGAAGCACCATTCTTTCGTTTCCAACGACTCCCACCCGCAACCCCCTTCCCAATCTCCCCCTCTCATTACCCAAGGACGAACGTCTATAATTAATCAGACGACATTTTGTTTCGGTCGATATGCCAAAGTAGGAAGGAAGCGTAGCGCAGTCAACTTTTACGATAGAATTTAGGCATAGTGATTGACTATGCGTACACAATATAGAATACAAATCGAAAATCAAGCGTACCACGAGTATTCTCTTCGCGAACGACCATCCCCACAACAGGGGTGGGTTTTATATATAAAGCGAAATTCATTCTATGCCCTCGAAAAGAAATTTTTTACTTACAGTATGCGTTTATATACCTCTGAAGACACGCGGTCAACGAAATCGTCGCTCGTAACGAAGAGCAGATCGGCCTTAAATCTCGAACGACCTTCGAACGCCCTTCGCACGCGCGCGCACCTGCATAATTCAGACCGCCTTTCGTTTGTTACACGCGAACTCTCGAGACACGAAACAGAAAGGTGCATTCCCCTTTCCGAATAATAAGCGGTACCATTTTATCGATTAGTGCAATGGTAAATCTAAGTGCCAAAACCGTTGTTAGTACTTAAAACGCCTTAACGCTAGAAGTACCGAGTCAAAGTGATTTAAAAAGTTGGCTTGAGTTTTCTTTTATGAACTGCTAGAGCGCGCTGATTTAAATTTCGATCGACTTTGGTTGTAGCTGGCGCAGATTGAATTTATTTCATAATTTCCTCACGAAATTAACTCTGTGTTTCTGGTCACTGAGATGTACGAAATTCGAAATGGGTCGCTTTTGACCTGTTCTGGTAGTTCTAGTGTTAAACCGTGGACTCTCCGTCTAACGTTCGAATCATAATTATTATTAACCTTAAAATAAAGTAAAAACATTATAGTCGTAAGGCGGCAGGCTATGAGAGACCCCTGGACACAGCTTGTCGTGCCTGCTTTGTACATTTCATACATTGTATTGCCGATTAACCGATTAGCAATCTCAATACACCTCCACGTCTTCCACTTTTTACGAAAATGGAAGGACACGAGCCTTTTACGCCCTTATTTCTTATCGAAGACTAACTTGTAGAATATCATTGTGTAATCTTGCTCTATTATAATTATAACAACGAAAGCGTATGATAATAAAAAAAAACATGGAAAAAAGTTATACCCGTCTTGGTTATGTAACTTCCCACTTTATAATTATTTTTAGTTCGTAACTTATGACTTTGAACAATCCAGTGTTCGTTGATTATAATTTGAAAGAAATTAGAAAAAATAGTATAACACTCGCCGAACATTTGACTGATAACATTTGACTTCCCTGTATTGTTATTAATTGTTTAATCAGTACACTACTACTGGAGAACTTCGATATTGATTATTTTAAGACAAAATGATCGGAAAATGAATTCAGAAAATATAGAAGGAAGAGGGTAGACATATCAATTCGACATAAATTAAAAACATTTAGTATAAGTTTACTGTAATTTATTTTTCCTCTCACTTTTCCACAAGAAAATGAAAACATTTACTAAGTAGAATTGTAGTAGTCGAATCGATGTAGCATTTTTTATATATTTTTCGATTTCACTCTTTGCCTTTTCATTTCAGTACCATTTGTTGTATATTGGAAACATTCGAAGAAGCTTCATCCTGTCCTGCAAATACAAACACTATGAAAAATATTTCGGAAGAATGTGTCAGAAGGAAAACAAAGAACAAAAGAAATAAATAATGAGGATTAATGAATAATATTAAAGTTTTGAAATCTAAGATCTTTTGCATAAATCTTCAGCTTGAAACTATAAATCGATGAAATAATGACCAAAGCATATTTTCAAGAGTATTATTAAAAAATTTTTAAATAATTTGTTCTTTCTTAGAAAAAATTAATGTAGTGTGTAAAGAAGTTCTACTGACTTGTAATTGTGTCGAAGACTTAGTCCATTTTAATGGGTATCTCGCAGAAGAATGGAAGATCTGCATTGCAATTTATGTCAGCGAGACCTTCATCTTCCAGCACAAAAGTACCACATTTTTCATCTCCTGAATTATCCGGTTGTCCACCCCATAGGTCGCTCCATTTACTGAAACCAGTTGACATCAGCGAATCATCAAGGACAGTGATCCACTCCATAGCCGCAAAATGAGTATGTATTCCGATATTTGCTATGTTTGGTTGTGCCGCTCCTTTTATGTAACCCGCCTGGTTAAGCAATTTCGACAATACCTAAAAAATAAAGCAGTCAAATTTGACATTCCTCTACTATTATATGTATCGCATCTGGTTGAGCAACTAACAATTTAGTTTTATGACCGAAAATTAAATAACTAGATGTCTTCGAGGTACTAAGCCAAAATTGTCTCGAATACCATAGTCGAAGAATTAACCCTTCGCTCTAGACGGTAACTTGACTCCAAAACTCCAAAAGAAATTTCATCGAATCCGAAACATTTTATAAAGAAAAAGTGACATTACGTGCATTTACTCATATCGCATGAAAATTTTTAGCAGTTTATTAAGTACAAACAAATTTACTAATGTGCAAATTGCTTCGAATTATGATGAAGTCATTTTGAATTTTTTGTGTTAACTATTTCTAATAAAATTCTCTCTCCCGCAACTAATCCTGAAGATATTCCACGGGAACCACTTATCAAAGAAGTTCTTCAGGGCGACATCTTTTCTCGAAAATTCCACGGGCATAGATATTTTACACAAAACATTAAAAGTTCGAACAGAATTTGTTTAAAAAAGAAAGATAACTGTTTGTTTCGATCCGTACGCGAAACTATCGATAGAATGTTCAAAATCTTTTATGCTGATACAATGAAGTCGCGATCTAGCTCCCTGAGGATCTCCACGATCACTATCCCTTCGCCCTTTCACCGGAGGGCAGCCCTGTGCCCTGTCCTTTATATTTTCGGCGTGGTCGGCACGGTCGGCGCAGTCATAAAAAAATAGTTTCCCTACACGATCTCTGTCCCTTCTCGGAACAGAGATAAGTACAGCTCAACGTTGCACTTTCTTCTCTTGCTGTTGGACAAATGATTAAATAGAACACATATTGGAACTTACGCGAGCTTCTTCTCGAGAATTAATAATAGCCAGATGGCCGCCCTCTTCTCTGCATATTCTTCGTCCGACGTGCCAAGGTACTGATCGGGTGTGGAGTTTGTGCATACCAATATTAGGTGTGATCAGGTAGTCGTCGCGTACCTTTTCCTTAGGTTTGAGGAGATTGCTGTTAGAAATAAAACTTTGCAACAGTAGTCTATAAGTTTCTAGTGGACACGCAGGGTCATTTGCGGCCTGAGCAGGACACTTAGTACATTGATGTACCATGGTATCGGTCGCCATCGAAAGGTTATTAGCCTTCATTACACGTTTCATATCATTTTCCAATGCTGGGAGTGTAAGTGATGATGCAGCAGAAATCAACGACAGATAGATTGCCATGATGATACACATGGCAAAAGAATTGAACATCGACATCTTTATGGTTTCTCTTTTACAAAGATATGGCAACAAGATATTCAGTTACTGCGTCGACTATGTTTGTCAAAGATCTGCTTAACAGGGCGTACAGTCAACTGCGATCGAGAACGAACTGGGACACCTTTACTTCCACCTGACTGAGACTGAGTCGCAAAATCTGTAGAATATATACGAATGTCAAAGCTCTAAAGTAATCCTTAAAATGATTCTCCGTCGAATCAAATTGTTCTACCGATTTCGATACTGCGATTCTTAATTGATTTTCGTTAATCGATTTTTATATGGAAGCAGATATAAAAAAACAATTGTTTTAACCGTCAATCTCGAAATTGGGAATTTAACAGCATCGAATAAAACGAGTATATCGTTTCCAGCACGAAGGACACAAGTTTATGTGCGCATGTAATTCCAATGTTAAGCAACCGAGTTTTACTGACATATTCTCCGAATAGCAATTAGATAAAAATATTAAATGTTAAATGTGTGGACCACGATAGCATGAAAAATGTTAAATTTATTTTTACATCTCATCTATTACCTGACATTTGGACAATGGATCTTTTTTACTCCGTGCCTTCGAACTTTCACACCAAAACGAGGACTGTCACACCAAAAACTTTACTACAAGTTTGACCTTGAATGACCTTGAGTCATAGGTCGTTGAATTCGTCTTGAAACGCACTATTTGATGGTGGATAAAAAAACGTATTATTCCATTTAAAAAAAGAAAGTTGACCTTCATCTCACCTTGGTGTGTCCACCGGGAAAAATAAAAGTTCCATCATATGATGTCCCCTTCGGTATTGGACAACTTTCATCTGAAACATTTCTGCGTATAATCAATATTTTCGGAAATTTTCGACTGTAACGCTTTATAATTTCCACCCTGTATATGAAACAGCGAATTATTCGAGCGACACTAGGCGACACATCTCCCATAAGGCTGGCAGCCAGTATCTCGTCGGTGTCCTGGCTAAACGTGAGTATAGTATCTGATCCAGGCTTAACGTGGATGTGGGATCTGATCAAGGCTAAACGTGGATGTGGGATCTGATCAAGGCTAAACGTGGATGTGGGATCTGATCCAGGCTAAAAGTTGGTGTGGGGGCAGCACTATACCGGAGGCACCGAAATCCCGGGCATGAGCACTCTCATATCCTCTCTGCCTGTACCTATGCCGGGTCTGTAAGTATATACGGTATAAGGTTTCCACTTACACATCTTTGGAATTTTAATCATTGCTTCATGGATAATTATCTGCGCCACGTCTATATATTTACTATACTAATTACTATTAATTTGTAGTCTTCACTTTTTTGTAATAAAGTTTTTATTATTTGAAACGTGTCTATATTATTAAAGAAATGAAACGTATCTATTAAAGAAATAAAAGGTAGGGAGGCGCGAAAAAATATACTTTTTTTCGGAGAGACATAGAGAACCACTGTTCTACAGCAGAGAGTCTATAGTTTTCAACATTTTCAAGGAAGGATAGGTTACTTTGACCACAGACTATGCATGTAGATTGATGTAGATGGCGTGCTGCAGTTGCTGATGAACTTTCAATTTGCTAACGTGAAACAATAGGAATCCCGTACACAAAGTTTATTACAATCTGAAATAATGGCTTATATTTTGAATAATTTAATGGAGCCGAATCTGCATGCAGATACTACCAATTTAGTTCCAGATTGGCTTCACTCGGAGCAAAGTACTGGAGTAAGTTACGTTTAATCATGACATTAACATGTTTTTAGGTTAGAATGACAGTGCAAACTTAAAACTATTTTCAATGAAAAATTGATAGTAAGAATAAAACAGGTTGCTATATCAGTTTATCTGAACAATTTTTTTACGATGTATTTTTTGCGACTATAATTTTATAATTCATAAAGGAATATTTATGTTTTCCATGCACTCATGTTACCTGCTTATAATCATTAACGTTGTGATTTTATTAACTGTTTTACTGTTTATATAATGTTTATAATTATTATGTTGACTAGACATCAATTATGGCATGTGAATTTGATGGAGGAGTCGTGATTGGAGCGGATTCCAGAGCGACGACAGGGTAAGAAGCAGCTCTAAATCGGTATAATTGATTGTTATTGACAATTCTGGTATTAATTAATACTCTTTCAGGACTTATATTTCCAATCGATTCGCTGACAAGTTGACAAAAATAACAGACTACATTTATTGTTGTCGTTCTGGTTCTGCAGCCGATAGTCAGGCCATTGCTGATATAGTTGCATATCATTTAAATTTTCTCAAGTAAGTACTTCACGTACAATACTATAACGCTATTACGATAACCAGTTTTGGGTTATTACATCATGGAGGATATGTTTATATTTTTTAGAATGGAACTAGGCACAGAGCCGCTAGTTGAGACAGCAGCAAGCGTATTCCGTGAATTATGTTATAACTACCGAGATTCTTTAATGGCTGGGATCTTAGTAGCTGGATGGGACAGCCGGAAGGGAGGTCAAGTTTATAGCGTTCCTCTAGGTGGTATGTGCATACGGCAACCAATTTCTATTGGTGGCTCCGGTTCGACATACGTGTATGGTTACATGGATTCACAATATAAACCCAATATGTCAAAGGATGAGACCGTTAAACTAGTTGAAAATAGTATGTAATTCTTAAGCTCGATTTCTACACAGCATAATTATTTAATAGTCTGGTACTTATGCCGCTTTCACGACATTACAGCGTTGGCATTGGCGATGTCACGTGACGGCAGCAGCGGTGGTGTCATTCGAGTTGGTGTTATTACGGAAAAGGGAGTTGAAAGGAAAGTTATACTGGGTAACGAATTGCCACGTTTCTACGAGGGATAAACACTTTAGTCTTTAAACATAAACAATATATTTACTACAATTTATTAAGTACTTCTAAAAACGTTGTATCAAACAGGTCAAGATTCTTAATTAAATTTAAAAAAGGTATACGAGTATCTTATTATTTTCAAAAACAGTATATTTTGAAAATACAAAAGTTCGAATGGTCGTAACACATTATGACAACCATTGATAAACCTTTGATTCCCAAAAATTGTTCAGGAACTCAAATAGCGATCATGTATACGACCACATTTATCCGACTACAACTATATTTAGGTCACATTATCCACTTACGACTCACTCTGGTATATACCCGGTCGTTTTAACATCGCACTTAATGTCCATTGTCGGTTTAATGAGAAAATTGTTACAATGGCACAGTCATGATGTGTGCAATCGTATCAGGCCGCTTCGGGCTTGTATCTGTATGTGGCTCTTTTCAGATGAACTGTCCACGGTAGTTGTGGACGGTCTTCCGAGATACCCCTGCGACTTTCTACGGTCAGTCATTACACCTACCCGACCGCTGAACACATCAGTCAGTTTTTCATCCAGTTCCTATGTATGTAAATAGAAACTATCTTATTTCTAAGTGTACACAGTGGAGAAACGAGCGTTGTTTAAACATATAGTTCTCATAGTTTTACTATTAATTTGCGTCAGTTCCTTGCGATTGTATGTGAGAGGAAATACCAGAAGTATTGAACTATTGATCTATGAGCTTTTCTGACAGAAAAACTTAATGGACAAAAAGCTCGTACACTACAATAACTACGGTATGTACACTTTCCATTTGTATAATAAACAAACTGAATACTGAAAACCAATGTCTTCTTAATTGCAGTTTATTTCGTATCGTAACTTCCGTATTAACATGCACTATTAAAACTGTAATTAAAACTACAAAATGCATTTTGGCTCGCATAACCACATATTAAAAATATATAATTTCAATAATAAATGGTAATAAACAATGAAGAGTGTATCGCGGACATATTTTAAACTGTAATTAATGCAACATTAAATTCAAAACTGGTGTTAGATGTCCGTCTCACTGATGTTCCAGCAAACTAATGAAAAATCAATCATAATTATTGCCATTTCGGGATTTGTTTCTAAATCAAATTGATTTATTAGTTGTCTAGAGGATCTCCCTTGTAACGCGAGGCGCCTAAAGGCGTAGCATCGACCACAAAATTCCGTTTTGCAACAAGATGACTGCGGAAGTACCCATTGAGGTCCGGTCGCAGGACCGACTCACGGTCCAGGAAGTCAGCGAAATGTTGCGAAACTTCGGTCCGTACGATTACTCGGTATTCGCGTTCATGCTGATGATCTGCGGGGTCATTGGAATTTACTTTGGCTTCGTTAGCAAATCTTCGGGAGAAGTCGAGTACCTCGTAGGCGGTAGAAACATGAAAACATTCCCCGTCAGCTTCAGTCTTATAGCCAGTTTCATATCAGGTAGGATTTTACTTGTAAATATTTTTTTAGAATGCCTGTCAAATTTTGAAATACACCAAATGTTTATTGTTAAAAATTAACAATCTCAAAGACCCAAAAACGTTTCAAATACACTTTCCCATAACTTTCTACACAAAATGTGTAAAATTATAAGAAGATAGATCCTTTTATTGCCATTCTTGATAATATGTTTGGTCGTTTTCAAATTCGTTTTATTTTATCGTTTATAATATAATTTTTATAATTTGGACATATTGGTGGAGTAGAGGGAACAATGGCCATTAGAATTCTATATGTATAATGTCTAATTACTAAACTGCGGATTTTATGCATTTATGGGAAAAATGAGTAGGTGTAATTTTAAATATTGAAGACATTATATTATTTTCAAGCTATTGAACATATTAAGAGAGAAAATAAATTTGTTGCAATTCAGGCGGAAAATTTTTATTTTGCATGGAAGTCCGCTGTTTAATAATTACTGTGTATTTGTGATGCACTATTTTGCATTCGCTGAAGAATAATTATTGCAATAATAGGTATTTCATTACTGGGAACACCCACCGAAGTTTACGTGCACGGTACTAGCTACCTTTTCATCGCTCTCGGTGTTATCGTCGTTGGTTTCGTCATGTCCATAATATATCTGCCAGTCTTCCATGAACTCAAATTAACAAGTACCTATGAGTACCTCGAAAGACGTTTCGACAAAAAAATTAGACTGCTGGGATCGGCGCTCTTTTCGATCGGCGTTGTAAGTTCTTTCGATCAGTCTTATAACACGCTACGATAATCGATTACTTCTGCTTGAATTAAAAAATTGTTTAACAGAGATACGTACTTTTAGATGACCTGGCTACCTATTGTCATTTACGTGCCAGCGCTGGCTTTTAATCAAGGTATTAAACTCGTGTTAAGGGAGTAGACTCGTTTTTCCAGGATTGCAAGGGTGCGGAATGCGCGTTCTCATTTCTCGATAATACGAAGATGAGGTTTTCCAGTAGTCAAAAACGCTATATAAAACATCGATCTAGGGTGCTATCACCCTCAAAAGTCCTATTTTTTCGTTTACGAGGCGTAATTTGCATTATTCGGAAGCATACAACTGCACATCAGCAAAGCTGCGACAGCTACATGCTTCCGAATAATGCAAATTACGCCTCCTAAACGTAAAAATAGGACTTTTGAGGGCGATCGCGGCCTAGATTGATCTTTTATCTAGCGCTTTTGACTACTGAAAAACCCCATTTTTGCGATAACCCTCATCGAGAAATGAAAAGGCGCATCCCGCACCCTTGCAATCCTGGAAATGAGTCTACCTCCTTAAAATGATGTACCACTCGTGACAAATAATAAATATTATATTATGTTGTATCTACAGTTACGGGGGCGAATGTTCACATAGTCACTCCGTTCGTGTGTATGGTGTGCATTTTTTACACTTGTGTGGTAAGGAACCATTTTTTCACTCTCGGGGAAAAGATTAGGCAAGAAATGCACCTTTTTAAATCAATCTTAACTTATAAAATACAAATACAAACTTACTTTGTTTAGTAAATAATTAGAATTTGATGGTAGAATTTGAAAGAATTATGATTTGATGGTACATTCACCGTCATGCATGTGCTTCATTATTTTCGATTTATCAATAATTAATAATCCTCTTTAAGTTTCGTCAATTAAATAAAAATTTTAATTTGCTATTTGCTAACTGTTGTGTTTATACTGTTTGAAGAAATCGCGTTTTTATTTCCGGTTTTCATAAAATGCAGAAGATAATTTTCGTTTTATGCTGATCAGGGTGGTATAAGAGCAGTAGTATGGACCGACTTTATTCAGACGTTTATCATGTTCGGGTCCATGCTACTGATAATAATCAAGGGAACGTCGGATGTTGGTGGATTGCCAGTGGTGCTAAGAAGGAATCTGGAATCTGGCAGGCTCGAATTGCCCTCGTGAGTAATCTACGATCGTAACTCGATTAAAAAACCATTATAGTGTTAACCGTCGTTGACTTATACGCACCATCTAATAGGGCAGATTGGAATCCTCTCACGAGACACACGATCTGGTCGCTCGTGATAGGTGGTTTCGTTCACTGGCTGCAAATATCTGCCATCAATCAGAACATGATACAGCGGTATCTCTCGTTGCCCACTTTGAAGTCAGCTAGGAGGTATACTAATTATATCTAAATACTTATGATCAGCCCTTGACTTGCCAACGGGACACATATGCCCAACGAAATTATCAAAATTCGCTATTTGACTTAAATATTAATTACGCAAACAGACTTCATATGAGTCGTTTAGTATCAAAACCAGCTCAATCCATTTTTATAAATTTTACAGGAGAGACAAAAAACATTTCATGCTCTTTTTTCAAATAATTTTTCCAAATAAGTCTGCTTATTTTTTCAACCAAGTATTGTCACAAAATGGACGTACATTGAGACATAAAATCCGCGATATCAAGAAACAGAGATAAAAGCAAAGAAGGTTAACATAAATTACGGCCAGAAAATGCACCCTATTCTTATATCTTTCGTAACAAGGGATTTCCCGTTGGTGTGCTCAATGATTTATAAGCAAAGGTAAATTGTAGGGAGAAATTGTGCCAGTAATTGTCGGTTTCAGAGCGCTCTGGATCTTCATAGTCGGTGTCGTGATTATAATGGGAACATGCGGATACGCGGGAATGTTAATATATGCTTGGTATCATGAATGTGATCCACTTACGACGAAGGTAATGAAGCTTCCGTGATAGTTCAATTCCACGGTGCATTCTAAACCAGAAGTAACTGATTTCATATTCAACAGACATCGCTTACACGTTCGACATTGAATAATTTACAATGCCAGTAGATGTTTGTTATAGACTGAGTTATGTCAAACGTCAAACGTAAGCGATGTCTGCTGAGTATGAAATTAGTTACAGTGGAAGAACAAATGTATTCGATTCCTATATATGAACAATCTTCGTTCATTTTAAAGGCTTGAACAGAATTTAAAAAATGTTAAAACATCGTTCGAGAACTACATCATGTTCCCATATGTAATTTTTAAGAGAAAATACTTTTGGTACAGTTAGCAAGTGCGAAGGACCAACTGCTTCCTCTGCTCGTGATGAACGTGTTGAAAGATATGCCGGGACTTCCGGGTCTTTTTGTTGCTGGGGTATTCAGCGCGGCATTGAGGTAAATTAAAAATGAACTTCAATTGATCGCGAACGAATCGAACTTCATCCGTTTCTACATTTCAGCTCGTTGTCCACTGGTTTGAATTCCATGTCTGCGGTAGTGCTGGAAGACTTCATAAAACCATTCCGGAAGACCCCCTTTACACCGAAAGCGGCGGACCTGCTGATGAAACTCACAGTCGTCATTTTAGGAATCATTTGCGTGGCCCTTGTGTTCGTTGTTGAGAAAACAGGGTCTCACGTCTTGCAGGTATCCGGAGCCACAAGGATTAAAACAAATTTTTATTTCGTTGTGAATTTTCTAACACCGAAAATAATAAATAGTTGTTTAACCCTTAGCACACGAGTGGCGACTCAGAGTCGCCAGTAAAAATTGCTGTACCGTTATTCAAAATATTGTTTACATTATTAAATATGTTGTTATCTAATCATTTACTAAACATTTAAGTATTGTCTTTTAGTTAACTACAAGTTTGGCATCCATCACCAGTGGACCTTCTCTGGGTATCTTTAGTATGGGAGTGTTATTGCCCTGGGTGAATGCCAAGGTATTCTAAAATTGACTATGAAATTAACATTTTATGATAAGGATAATAAAAGCATTTTATACAATTCAGGGTGCACTGCTCGGAGGGCTTTCCGGTCTGAGCTTCATGAGTTGGATCAGTCTTTCAGCTGAAGCAGCAATCGCCAGCGGAAAATTGAAGTGAGTTTTTTGAAATTTGTAATGTACACCATCTTTTACATTTCGAATGATGTGTCGCATTTGATTAGATTCGACGAGAAACCAGTTTCCACGGAGGGATGCTATTATACGTTTCCTCAAGTAGAAAATTTAATGATATTCCTCCCACCTGACAACATCCTTAACGAGGACGAAGACAATTTGCTTCCGTGAGTAATTAAATTTCAGTGGAAATACGTGTTATTAGAAATTCGGTAATTCTATGTAAAAAAATCAGTTTAAAATGTGAATGGCAACATACCTGACACGTATACTTCGTGGTAGGAATAAGTAGATTCGTCATGCAATGATCAGACAGACGAAACAAATTGCATTTAGCATCCGACCAAAATTCAACTTCGCAATTCTTTTAATCACGAAGTGAATTAACAAAATATATTCTACATACTTGACACGTATTTTATGTAAAATTATTTCTGTTTAGTTTGTACCATCATTTTGCGATACTATGAGCACTGCTATGATTTCTGATGAGAAACATTAAAATATAATTTAAAACAAAAAAATAAAATTATTTTTCATGCTAATTAATGTGACAGCTAATTGTAAAGATGAAAACGTACGAATTAATTAAAGAATACAATTTTCAGAGAGCCTTTAGCATTGTATCGTCTGAGTTACCTTTGGTATACCGTCACCGGTGCATTGGTGACGATGAGCGTTGGTCTCCTCGTCAGTCTAATTTCGTCGGAAGATGTTGACAAATTAGATCCAATGCTAGTGGCTCCAGTGATAAGGAGGTTTATGAAATCGTCTAACAAACAAGTACAACCAGCGGTAAACGAGGTAAACGAATTGAAAAATTTCAGCTTTTCCACGTAGTTTTCACGTATTTATTAAAACATAAAGAGTCCCCATCCCCAAGCCGTTCCGAATGAGTATACGTTTAGAGTACAAATTATTCGTTTTAGCAACGAAATAATATTTCGTCTATGCTAATCTGATAATTATTTTCTACATTGTTATTCAAAATTTTATTAAGACATTGTATGAACCAAACATTTCCATCTACTTTATGAGACTTTCCTTTTAGTTTCCAATTCTTTTTTTGCATATTTGTATAATTGCAAAAAGTTTATCATGATTTCTCTAATAAAAAATCACGTAGTTAATAATATTTGTAGCAATATTTTTAATTTTGTTGGTTTAAGTCATCTTAAAAATTTCTAATGAAATTCAAGTTCCTGTTTTTCTAATGAAGAGATCAACTAGTTAACGAGTGAATGATGTGCCATCTAATCTTTTCCTGTCTCCAGGTTGGAAATATAGACATCGGTCTCGAAGTACGAGGAACTAGACAGGAGAACACGAGCAGGGACTCTTCATTGGCATGACCTTGACCGACGATCATTGGCGTTGATCGAATCAGGGGTCGACAAATCGTGCGCGAGCAAGTGTTTGGTTGACAGGCTGAAATGTTAAATTAGACCAGTCGGGATATATAAAACAAGTTAGAGCAATCATGAAAGTAAAGTACGGAATGTCTCGGTGGCGTTTGAACGCTCGATACGCTGACAACGACACGATGAAAGGGAAATATACAATCGGAGGCAAAACTTTACGGACGCCCTTTAAAAACCAATCACTTTCTTAAAGTTGGACCTAACGACTTGAGCTTTTGTAAGATGTTAAAAGGATTAGTTTATCAGATAATGGGTAAACAAATTCTTTTTAATTTCTATTGCTTGCAATTTCAGAGAAAAAAGTGGAGGTTACGATTTTTAAGAATTTTATATAAATCGCAGTTTCTCAACAGTTTTTGCCATTTTTAATTATTTATGTAACTTACTCGGATCTACAACAGGCATATTTGAAATTCGAATTATATAGTAAACAAATCCTTCTAACATCTCCAAAAATAGTTGGGTCTAATTTGAAAAAAAGTTATTAGTTTGTAAAGGGTGTCCAGTTAATTTTGTCGCCGTCTGTACATCTCTGCGATGTATTGTACAGCGGTACGGAGCTGCCGCACATCCTCCTGCCTTAGAATTTTTTCGTTTCACAACTACGGGCATCAGTGCCACTTTGCCGTTAATAGATAGCCAAGGGAGAAACGAATTGCTCCGGGTATTCATTGGACCATGTATGCTCACAGCAGAAATTATATAAAGATTAGACTGCGCGTGTTTATGCACTTTATGGAAACGGAGATCGAACAGATTCAATTCAGTTTTTAAAGAAAATAAAAACTTGACTGAAAACCTTAGGAAACTTTCACTGCAATCAATTTCAAAGAAGCATACGTGTCATGAATACATATACATCGACAATATAGTATTGTAGTTATAACTACGGATTTTTATGTAAATTGAAAACACCAAGGTACAAGAAGTACATTCATTTACAACAGTATTTCTAAATTCTTTAATTGTTTCTACCGTTTCGCATTAGATCTACTCATTTTTGTTATAACTGCATAAAAAATCCACAGTCTAATTATAAGGAACAAATAGAAATCATTTGTATTGAATTCAGATTGAAACCTGCTTAATCTCGGTGCAATTATTAAGTTGTATATCTTTGTACATCTTTCTGCCAAATAAGAAAAAATCTCTTTTGGTGCGTCAAACATCCTCCGTGCTATAAATAAAATAACACAACGAATGTTTCTTCATGGGGATACGTCTCTTTGTATTTGACAAATTTGCACGTGGTGTAAATTGGTATGGGCATGCGAACGGGAATAATAAAACAAGTGAACACGTTGTTTTCATTTTTTACATTTACCCATAGATATAATGTATTTCAATATTAACGAAGACGTACAAAGCAAACATGTATGATAGTATCGTAATTTGATAATGTATCTTTCAACGAAGTTGTACTTCCATTGGGAGAAATATAAAACACTCGACACTCCAAGCAATGAAAATGTTCAACAACCTGTATTTTCTTCGCATCTGTCATTTGTTACACGCAATGATCAAATAAAATGCTGTTCCTTAGTAGAGTAATTTATGTTTGCGAGAATACAATAAGGTTCGGATTAATCGTACGCCTCTCTTTCTCATTAATAAATAGGATAACTGCAACTATATAGAATATACAAATTCAACTCTGATTCCCTCGATCATTTTATTTTCGTACAACCTGGATCTTATTGTATTCTTTCCACAGACTGTCCTGTCACAGGCATGCGCGTAAAACGTATGATACACGATTAAAAAGCAATCCTTATAACGAGTGAAGCAACCATACTTACTCTCTAATTGTAAAACATGAAAATGAGTATTACGATAGAAATTGATACAATTCTCATTTGATGGGGGGAAGGTGTCTAGCTAACATTTAACACGAAACACTACCGCCATACATGCGTGATGTCCTAAATTTTCGACTAGAACTCAAAGTTGACTTCCACCGGAAGCAGTTAGCTTAAACGGGTCTGCTCGGAACGAAACAAGCATGATAAATCATGACGTACTGGATCGGTGCATATGAAATTGTCGACTGCAAAATAATGAGGTTTCTTTATTGGAGAGTGGCTAGATAATGCAATCATAACTATTCGAATATTATTGTCTTCTCCTTTCTATTCGACGTTTATAAATAAAAAAATATAAATCTGCACTCTAAACATTCTACCAACTACGATTTTTATATGGTTATTTATTCGAAATAAAATTTGTAAAAGAAAATATTATCAAACTATGCGAAACGACAATCTCACATGTATCGACCTAATATTACGTTGTTGGATACGAAATGTCCGATTTGTAACCAGAACGTTAAACAAACTGTTTTCTAAATAAAATTAAACCATTATAATCAACACATTCTGTCAACAAACTACAAGTTCATTGATTTTGTACTATGGTGAAAATTGAATTTTTATTGGCCATTCATCTTCATAATTTACAATTTCACAAAAAACTGTCATCTCTATTTTTAAATTTTGTTTAGCATCGACGAATAGTGTGTCCATATTTACCATCATATAATGCTATACAGGGTGTTTGCGAAATCTTAGTACAACCGAGCAGGCCATTTTTTAATTTTAGATAACATTTATTACAATGTTAATCAATGTGATTCTTATACAGGGTGCGGCCGAATAACATGTACAAGCGGGTAGGGGGTGATTCTACATGTGCATATAAACCAAACAAAAGGAATGACATTTTTTCGTTTGAGGTTTCGATTTCGTTTTCGAGAAAATCGAGTTTGAAAATGCAGCGAATACACGTGCTATTGCATAGGAATCGTCTGACGCGTCGGACCATGATCGACTAATTCTACTTTGCGCATATACTAAAGCACGCGAACCTGGCAGAACTTCAAACTCAATTTTCTCGAAAACGAGGCGTCAAATGGAAAAATGTTATTCCGATTTCTTCCGATTTATATGCACATGTAGAATCACCCCCTGCCCGGTTGTACTACGATTTCGCAAACACCCTGTATAGGAAGAATATATAAGAATCACATTGATTAACATTGTAATAAATGGTATTTAAAATTAAAAATCTAAATAAAAACTGAAGATAGGACGTTAACAATCAGTTTGAAATTCTATACATATCGAACATTTTATATAAGTACGCCAATCTAATGGTTTCTCTGTTGCGTCTAAGGTTCTTGTCGATTTTGAAACAGTTGGTTAGGTAGTGAACGTATCGACGAGAGTGACTGGGGCATCAGAAAATGATTGAATATATTTTATTCGTCCAAAATATATTTTTTATCGTATACGTGGTCTCTCGTTAGCGCGCGACGCGGCGCGGCGGGGTAGAAAAAGGGACAACGAAGAGAATCCATTCGAAACAAGTACATAGATCGACGAACGGGAATGCGGAGAACAGATTTTACATCGCTATGTAATATTTCATATATTGCTATTACTATTATTACGCATTTACAATACAGCTTCTCGCGTGACAAGTTAAGCTTAAGATCACTTTGATTCAACTGCGGAAACGGATCTCGTGCAGTCTGCGGTTATCTAGCGGATAATGATTATTGAGCAGTAGATTCACAGTACGGAGATTTGAATGTTAAACGTACAAATCGTCTGAGAAAAAGGTGTGTTCGCCGTGCGGATTGGTCATATGTAAAGTTTGCCATGTCTCTAGCTAGAAAGAATCACGAAACCGGAATCGGACAGTATTCTGATATTTTGTACTTTGTGCAAGATGACAAACTGCACGAGCATGGTCGTTTCCGTCGGTCAGAAGACACGAGGCGACAGAAGTTTGTCTTATAGAATTTCCACGACGTCTCGTTTCATTTTACAACTACAGTAAATTCTCTATCGTCGCAAAAAGGTGCTACACGATGGACGCAAAAAAGATATCCCCTCCACTGTAGTAATCTGATCTCGGCTCGGGTATATCGGTGTGAACCACTACCAATGCGACACGGAGAGTCGCAGTCGCCGGCACAGCCCTTTACACGCGCTGTCCTTCTCTACGGTCTTTGAAGCTCAAAAAAATAGTGTCCCTCTACGAACGATGCAAACGAACCTCATCGAGACTTTTGCATCGATAGAGGATTTACTGTAAATTGCTGGTTACAAAAAGCGCTCGTTATGCGACCATGACCTACCATCTGATTTCAAGGAAAGTTCATTGTCGTTTCCCATGAGAATTTATTTTGGTAAGCTTAGTTGACGACTAAGCGAATAATTATGTTACAACACGAAATTCATTGAGTTGTAATGTATTGCTTGCGTACATTGAGAAACAATATTTATACCGCTGCTTGAAAATTTAGAATCATTCTCAGTTTATGATACAATAGAAAGTAATAAAGTTTATTATGTCATCGGAGTCGCCAGATTGAACCTTGTGTTCCCACTCTACCTTCCCCTTTTACGACTCTAGTCCTCACGGTACGTTACAGCCCGGTCACGTGACGCGTTTCGTACTGACAGAGAGGGGATAACTTTTTTCCCTTAATTCGTGCTCCCTCATCTCGCAAGTCTGGACGTCACTGACAATATTAAATAGCTACAGATGTATTCTTCTTCGTGTAGAATAAAATGCGTTTCCAACAACCAACAAAGTCAAATCTGCAAGGGAAAATCTGAAGAACTTTCCTCGAGGCTTGGTAGATTACAAATAAATTATATTATTTTTACAAAAACTCTTCCAAATACTGCAAAGTGGTTTCAATAAAAAACGATGGGATTTTAGCTAGTTGCGTATTCTCACTCATTGCATTGTTCACATCTATACAATCGTCTTCAGACCCTGGCACAACAACGAACTGCGAAAATAAAGACGACAACGAAGAACGGTGAAAGCGGCGATAAATTTCGATATAAAAACCGTATCTTGTATTTGTTACCATAAATCATCGACGTTATACGCTATTGGCACTCGTTTCACTTTCTCAACTCCTTGACGATCCAAGGAAACACGCGCGGAGACTTCAACGAAATAAATAAATACGTGTGTACGAACGCGTGTACGTATTTATTCATTTACGCGTATATTATTATGTTTAAAACTACATCTCGACGATCGCTATTGAAGAAAATCACAAAAGTTTGTGCTAACGTAACGTGATCGTCGCGAATTGACCGAATGGAATTCGGATGTCCAAGTTATTCGTGAGAGATTCGTACCTGAGAGTACGAGTACGAGTACGTTCAGGTCTATAAAAAAGTAGCTCTAAATAGTAATTATAAATTAAATACGAGGACAGTAATGATTATTAAATTCTAGGTATTCCAGCACTAAAAATAGTTATTACTAAACGACATTGCAATGTATCAGTTGTATGCGATAAGAACAGTTTGTTTAAGAGGGCAATGTAAAAATACAACGTATTTTGAATTTTACTACAAACGATATCCAAATTCATTATAATTATACAGGGTGTCTCAAAAATGTTACGGTTCCTGAGGTCATTTGAACCGATATTTTCCTTTGCAAAACACAGCAGCAAAATACAAGCGAGTATCCGTAATTTGACTTTTCTCAGATAAAATTCTAAACAAGCTGTATTTTTGTTTCTGTTCACATTACTCAGCCCCCTTAAAAAGGTATCAAAATAGTTCGCTTATAACGTGTATCGTAAATCGTAATAAAATTAATTAATTAAGATAATCGAGCACGATGCCTGCTCTTCGTTAATCCGAGGCATTACTCATCGTGTTAAGATTTCATGTAGAAACGACCGAAGCAGAGCCGCCAGATTAAGACTTGTCTCCCACTCTATCCTTCCCCTTCTACGACACTATTCCCCCACCCTTCTGCCACGGCCCGATCACGTGACGCGTGTTCTGTCTCTGTCGAGCATCATAATCGCATGACTAATCCGGCACTGGGAGGGTAACCGTATTCCCCTTAATTCGAGTCAATCCCCCAAATCTGGCGACACTGGACCGATTTTCTCTCCTGTTGATCGTTTTACCGTCGTTCCTCCTCTCCAAGACAACATTTCTACGCAAAGCCCTAATCATTAGCTCCAACTACTTTATACAATGCGGACTAGATCACGATTTTTTTAGGACGCGGAGAACGTTCCGCTTCCGGTTCCGAACTTCCACTTTACAATTACTATCAAGATCAAGATCTTTTTACAAAGGAGAAACGAATACAATGCTCAATCCCCACTCTTTTATTTTTCGTTTATTTGTGCGCCTAACTGCTTCTCTTCGCCATAAATCTCTATCAATAACGATCGGTTCCAAAAAATCGCCACAAAGGAATTGACCATCTTATGTTTTCAATCATTTAACACGTACCTGAGATGCCATTATCAGGCCGCGTGTACCAGGAACGGTAGACGTTATAGAGTTTAATACATTTTGTAAAAATTACCTATTTTTTCGTTTGTAATAGTGATACCAACAATTGTTTTCTTGCACTTTATTTATCAATGACAAAAATATCACTTGGCCTGAAAATGAGTTTCAGTGCATACCGTACGTCAGACCTGTCCAACTTCTTCTCCGTCGCGAGTCGCACGGTCCCATGTCAGATAGTGGGGGAACGTCATCTCCCGCCTCAGAGGAATGAAGAAATGGGGCAGGCCTATAGTACATGGCGACAGAGAACATGCTAGCTATAGTCCTACAGGACTATTTTTAACCAACGAACATCCAGAAAGGACAGCGATAAAATGACGAAGTGCACAAGATGGTTAAATCTTTCATGACGATTTCGAAAAATTGATCAATTGTTGCAAGGAACGTATAACGAAGGGAGGCAACTAAGCGATAATATAAAACTGGCAAATGAAGGAGTCAGGTCAAAACAATGTTTCCGATATTCGTTCATCGAAGTATCTTCATCTTCGCAGGAGTTATAAAATTGAAGGCATCACTGTTCGTTCTAATTATAAGAAACATGGCGGACAACTCGGCGAACTAGCCGAAGGTTCCGAAGGATTATCCGCGGTTCACACTGGTATACAAAATATTTCTCAATAATTAATTGTAAACATGTTCTTTGTACAAGCAAATAGTATACAAAATACTTTTCGATCGTATAAATGCTAGCGTTCAAGGTTCCAGGACGTTTCTCCTTCAAGTAACCTTCTCAGTTCTGTTTCGCGATGAAAAGGCAAAATAATATTTCGAAAAGATGAATTTTTTTGAAAATTCAGCTATACAGCGTAACTATCGAAACTGCGACATGATTTGATCGACGTTGAACGCAGAGTCGCCAGATTGTGTTCCCATTCTACCTTTCCCTTCTACGACGCTACTCCCCCACGCATCCGCCGCGGTCACGTGACGCGTTTCATCTCCGTCGTGCATGTGCCCGGTACTGGCAGAGAGAGAGGAGTTTCTTCCTCTCAATTCATGCTCTCTCCCCTCATCTGGCAACTCTGGGAGTCCACTAGAGGATTAAAAAACATGTAACAACCTCTGGAGACCATTATAAATTCACTCTTCGCCTTCTTCGTTTATAAAACTATCGACGTATTTCATTCAACAGAGTTCGTATTCCGGTGCAATCGGACACAACGCGTTCAAAGCTGAGCAACCTCATCGTTTTTGGTCCCATTTCGAAGTGCTTTATGTCTTTTACTTCAGTCAATCGAATTTATTTCTACCAAATGCAATCAGGTTCCGCGTAAAGTTCCATTTTTTTACATTACATATTGTCACCTCAAAAGAATAAGTGCAATACTACTCACTCTTGGAATATAATATCAAATAAATTCGCAAAATATAAAATTCGAAAAGTTACTCCATACATAGCGACCTGTTTTATGACGAACAAAAATGATGCTTTCGTTTATTTTTTCTACCGTGGATTACTTATTATTATCTTTAAGGGTTAATATTTTCGAAACTTCCAAGTTACGATATTTTTAACTTCATAGTATGTATATGCACGATAAATGAACGAAATTAGCAACCTTTTCATGAATCTCGGGGTTCTATCCTTTTGAAGAATTTATTTTATTTTCACTTTTTCATTAGCCCTAAATCAAATTTTACTATTTCGAATAGAGTGTGATTATAATTTATTAAAATCTTTTAGACATTTTTCAAATATTTTCTTTGAAAACAGATTGAACATTCTAGAACAAAAATGTCACTCTAGCTAGACCTGTCTTCTTAAAAAAATCTCCCGGTACGATATCGACAAACTTCCCCTGATCGATCCTAAATCGATTTGAAAAGTGGTATAGATAGTATTCGGTGAGGCTCCTACAATAGGTTTAAAAAAGACTTGACTCCGGGCAATAAAGTTGCATTGGTCGACTAATCGGTCTCCAATACTCGTTTCATTGAGGTCTATATTAAACCGTTGTGCAGCCGACAAACTTTCCGATAGACTACATGCTTTGTTTAGACTGTAGACTGTAGACAATGAGGATCTGTCGATCGTGTTACGTGGGAAGAACGTACCGTTAAAAATGAAAAGAAACGCGGAGACAATCGCGCGAACGTCAATGTTGCACAGTGGGGATTTGGTCCAAAAAGCCGACATAAAATCAATTTAATTTGTAAAGTAAATTTTAACCAAAAATGTTTCGAACAAAAGGTAATTTAATTTTTTTCTCGACCAAAAATTAAGGTCTCTTTGATTCTTTAAATGTTAAAATGTATTTTTTATTACACAATGTTGTATTGACGTTGAAACAAATTCAACGAAATATAATATTATGGCCTTGAGCCTACAACAAGCATCATTGTTGCTGGCTTTTCGGGCCAAATACCGAAATATCTTACTACTGGTCCATTTTTATTTCTGTGTCAATCGGGCTGGTCGAGCCTGCCTCCAAAAGGTGACACGGCATGATCGACGCGCACGAATACCACCACGGAAACACTAAAACGCACCGACGAGTTTCGTTTCGAGGAGGAAAAAGGAACTGAAACATCTGGTACGATTCTCGATTTCTTATCACCTAACTTATCTCTAAATGCGTAGATTGACTGTACGATGACAGGGAGAACGCGCTCCGAGGCAGTTCAAATGTTCAACTCCTTTCCCGGATTCTCAGAGAAACTGGTGTTTCTGCACGCGTGCTTTAAAGTACAAAATATGATACTAGTATGAAACGCGAGTGATCAGACCGCGGATTCGATGCTTCTGTGAAAACTATGAGTATGCAGGTGACCGCGAAACAAAAAGGTCTCGTGAATTTTGTCGTTTTCCATCCTGGTTTCAGACGATTAGTTTATAAATATGCGACTCTTCATCGACGTCCGCGGTCCGATCACACTCAAGCTCAAACCCGTGTAAAAAGTGAAAGATCAAATATACATATATATATATCTTACCGAGTAACTAAAATTGTATTTAAAAATAAAAAATAGAAATTGTGATTGTGAAGTTTTACAGGCGCGACACGCGGACCATTTCATCTGCCTCGAAGTGGAAAATGCGAAGGTGATAGCAGTGGAGAGTGTGAAACAGTTCAAACGATATCGGATTCGTACGCAGCGGTCAATTGCAATTGAATCACCAGCCACAAATTCGAAGCGCGACATCGCAGGCGATACTTTCGAACCTGAACACAGCGTCTCGTTACGAATTGGTCGTCGCAACATTGATCCTATAACTGCTGACACGGCACGGTTTGCGGTGGCTGTGCTGGCGGCAACGGTGCATTCTCCTCGTGTATCATCACGAGTTTACCGTACTTCAACATTCTGGTCCCATGCTTTTGCTGCAAACAACATCCTGCCCGTTTAGTACGAACCGTCTCTCTATCATCAACTTTCGAAACTGACAATATCGTTTCCGGTACTATCGCGTGGATGTATCGGTTGGTTGCAAAAGAGTCTGTCCATCTTGAGTAACCAATAAACGGTGCACAAAATTAGACATTTTTTTATGGGGAACCCTTGCTGAATGAGTTTGGATGATTCGTGACACTTCTTGTTTGTAATGTCCGTTTCGGTCCATAAATATTAGATTTGACTTCATATATCAGAATATAATAAATTAAATGAATGTAATGGATTAGAACATCAATTTTGTAACTATGGATATACATATATATGAGATGTATAGATGAGAATGAAATTATATCGCAGTTTAAACAAAAATGGACTAATATTTGTGGACAGAGATATAAATAAGATGAAAAAAAGTGATGTATCTTTTAATCACTGGGAAACCTCCAGATATGATTGTAGGTGACCATGATGTGAATAGTATTGACATCATGACTGAAACTGAAACTGAAACTGAAACTGAAACTGCAACTAAAACTGAATGTTGAGATTATCGAGATGCATTAACAACAAAGAAATGGTGTAATATATACTGTATACTTCTATTCTTCTTTAGTAATAAATAAAATATATATATATGGTATGTACAATGGTTATAAAATAAACGAATATATATAATATGTTACGCGGGACTCATCATGAAACTGTTTATCCCGTTTTTTACCTGCGACATCGTCCCTGCTGTCCAACTTCCGTTGCTGCTCCCGCTGTCGCTTCCGCTGGAGGTGATACCGTCTTCGAGGACGAGCTTCGTTTCGAATCCTTCGACTTCCAGGTCCAAGTACAGCTGACCTAGCTGATCGTTCACCAACAAAGGCTGATTGAAATTTTTTAAGGCGTCCATGTCAGCTTGGAGTACTTCGCTTAGTGTCTTCGGGTGTATTTGGTACTCGTATATCAACTCTGGTGTCAATTGGACTCCTTCGAGCCAAGGCGGCTCTTTTCTTCGCTTACCTTGGTGCTGCTTCGTGTTCTCCTGAAAACGAACGATCCTAGTGATATTATTAATTGCCCGTACACGACAAGTAAAGAAATTTCTTTTCTTAATAATATTTTATCATTGGATTGAAAACAATACATTCTACTTTAGCTAAGCCTCAACTCACGTCAGTCAGGTACTCCGTTGGTTTTTGGTCCGGGTTGCAGCTGCTGTCGCTGCTCTTGTACAGGAAACTGCTGTAAAAGCTCGACGAGCTCGATTCGTCGACATTGTAATCATTCTGCTTGTGCACTTTCTGATTGAGTGGTGTCGGAGCATCTACCAAGCTGGAGCATCCCCCGTCCATGCTTACGCAAGACGAAAACAGCTCGCCGGGTGATAGCACCTAATTGAGATTCAACTTCCAATATAATACAAGCGACGGGGATTGTTCGATGGCCGAGCTAGACGAAGTATTAAGAAAGTAATGGTCATCTGTGCTAGAAATGACTCATCCCTTCCCCGAAACTTGCTTATAGCAATGAAAATTAATGTTAAACGTTTCTTTAGATCAAAGTGTCGCCATGAAGATAAGGATGTTGGATGTTGTCATGTACACTATGTACACCCATTCGAAAATCAGTTTCTATTACAGTCCACAGTTTTGTTCCGACATAAGGCGAAGGTTCCCAAGTGACCATTACTTTTATGATTCTTTGATTATATGTATAGATATAATCAATGTACTTTTTTCGAGGACTCGGACATCGCCATGGTGCTGCCTGGTTCTGCCTTGACGCTTGTCGCTTGACTCGCCGGTCGTTTCCGTTCCAAACACTTGTCAACGACAGACTGGTTGTTAGCTTCACGTGCAACCGGGGTCAGTTCTGGGGTTACGAAAGGCTTGTACATCATGCCTGCTGGTGGGCCACCGAGCACCGGAGGGCAGATTACTCCGGCCATCGTTGTCGTCATGTACGACACTGGCACGAACACTGTAACATTCATTTTAAACACTTCATCGTCTCGTTCTGTTTCGAATCCCTTATTTTCCTACGCAAACTTGTGAATTACCAAAGGACGAGCAAGAAACAAAATCGAACGTTTGAAGACGCTATCTCGTGCAGTAGAAATGTAGCTCCCAGGAGCAAGAATGTATTTCTTCTTTCAATTATATTATTTTAATAAGTCTATAATAGGGTAACGAAATTCTCAAATTCTTCCAACTTCTGTTTTGTTTTTCACTCGTCCATTGCTGCCATAAATGCATAAAATCTGGTACTACTTTACTGCTTTCAAATGTGAACACATTCTCACAAGCAGTTTATATGACTTCAAGCTTATGGATGATAGCTTATCCACACTTCGAGATGACAGTTAAGAAACAAAACAATTTTTGCAAGTGTCGAGTAGATATGTTATTTGTAACAATGTTTTTGTAATTTGTTATAACTAGACTACGGATCTTTATGTATCTTTATGTAACATTTTTAACATTTTCGCTACCAACTATATTATCACTGAAAATAAGGATCTACTTGATTTCACCTTTTCAAAAATGTATGAAAATGGAAAATTTTCCTATACATTCGCAGTTTAGTTATATGTACATATGTAATACAGTAATCTTTCATAGTGTTTGTTCAATTGGCTGGCTTCTTAGCTGTCCTCAGCAAGTGTTTTTCATCTCGCTATATTTCTTACTTCTCTCTGCCACTTCCTCCTTTCTGTACTCTATTCTAAACTCATCCGTTGAAGAAGAATGTACATACTGTAAGGATTAATCTGTGGCTGTTGCATTGATTGTGGTGGACTGAGCTTCTCCTGCATGGGCGGTACAATTGCGGGGTCGTTGGTTTGTGGAACAGGAACGTAGTATACTGGAATCATCGACGGAAGTACTGGTATCCTGTGTATTGCTTGTGAATTGGCACTAGAAATTAACAGAATCATTATCCGATAGATATTTTGACAATTTATGAATAGTTCTAAAAGTTGAAATGACTTGTGTTTTCATAATGAAGATGAACTCACTTTGGTAGCACATTGCTTGGCTGAACTGGCGGCGGAGGCGGCACGGTAACCGACAAAGGTTGCCACAGGTTTATGTTACCACCTGTTTGAATAACAGTTGATTGGTCGAGACTCATGCTTGCCACCGTCGTAGTGACGTTGGTGGGGAATTGGCCCGCGGTGCTCGTTCTCGACATCTCTTCGTGTTTCGAAATCTGGTAAAATAATACAAACAATTACTTTCCGTTAAATTACCACAAATTGTCCTTATGCAAACTAAAATTTCCACAAAATATTTTACAGAAACCACGACGGGAATAAAATTTATTTCGTTGACAAAAAATAGATTGAATATTATCTAAAAAAGAATGGACCTTGTTATTATCATGTGAAAAACGGGTAATCGAATCACATGGTTATAAAGAACATAATGTTTACTAACTTTAAAACTATCTCCTTCCCAGCTATGACTTCCGCTTCTCTTCACCCCGTGACCTTGGTTGATAAAATGGGCGTCCGGGTCCGACATTTTCTCGGTCTTTATCCGTGAGTCCTTCAGCTTGTCACTGTTCTTGATGCTGGAACGGAGTTCACGATGTTTCTGCATCATCAGTTTCTCCATGTCCTCGTTATGACGATTCAGTAGCGATTCGGTCAGTGTGGGAGGCTTGAAACTTTCCGTGGTGGTGGTGTTACTGGCGGTGTTCGAGGTGTTGCCTCTACTCGCTGAACTTGTCTGATTGTTTGAACCGCTACTGAGATTCTCTGCACTGCCACTGCCGCTCGCACCGCTTCCGTTTATTGGCGACATGCATTTCCTTGCTACCGATAACATTATTACATAGCAATATCTATCTCATTCAATGAATTTTAATGATACATATTTATTCATTTTTATCGCCATGATTTTTCAGGCACTTTCGGTAACCAGATAAAAAAATGTTGATTCAAAAAAGACATTTGTTCATGAAGGTGTAATGTTATTGCTTATGTCACAAGACGAGTTCAACTGGGGCTGGTACACTATGATCTTGACATGATCTTAACATTAAGGTAGGCTTGAGTTGTTGATATTGGTCAAGATATTGATCTCTCGAAAGAAATATCAACAGCTCAAGCCTGCCTTACTAGTTTTGTGCCCGATTTTTACAGACCCCAAGAAATTGATTGAAGATAAATGGCGTAGTTTTTATGACAAAAGAATCCACCAGCTTGTAAAAAGTTGAGAGATAGTTGTCAATAAAAATATAATAAAACTGTTATTTTAAAATCTAAAGTAGCAAACTCTTCGCGGACAGTTTGAATATGGAATTCCAGAAAAATTTAATGAAAGTAGTTAATTTAAGAAAAGGTTCTTACCGGCTGAGTTCGGGCTGGTCTTTCCACCCTCGTCGTTGCTGGAATTGATATTCTCCTCGTCGCTGCCGTACATGGTGGTGACCGTTGGTTTGCTCTTAAAGAATCTTTCGATATTCTCATTGTAGTTGAGCTGATTGTAACTCGGCGGTGTCTCGGTCGACGATTTACTGTCGTAGTACTCGTGATGGGGCGATATCTCACCGAGCATCACGCTGTCGTGCTCCTGTAACAAGGGATTGCGTGATCCCTTCACAAGTATATTGTAGCGACATAGAATGAGTTGTCACATGATTTTCATCACTGTCAGTTGTTTTGCATATTTGCGTTGCGTTGCGTTAAGGGCGCGCACCGAGCAGTTTCAAAGAGATTTCTCTAACTAGTCTACACTATTCGAAAACAAATGGTAGTTACTGTGCGATGCAAGGGGCTGCTGCGACCACCTGTGTACATCGGCGAACGCGAGACTTGCCACCGCAAAAATGCAATATTTACAGCGCACGAGCGACCAGTTGACCAACTTATTCATTTTTCCCAAGCCTGCGACAACTGTCAATTACTTCGAGCTACAGCACAACCGACCAACTCCCTATCCAAGTCCATTATTCACCAGTCCAGCTATCCCCACCCACGCCTTGATCACTCACACTTGTTTCCCTACAGCTTTCCTCGAATCGTGTCTCAACACCTCAGCGAAGAGTCAACACGCGAACAGAAAGAATGTCTGAATCGATAAAAATCGTCAGATCAATTTCGACATCGTGCTGAAAAGTATCCCGTCCAATACGGCCGTTACATTCTCGTGTAATTCCATTGCGAAAGTACACCGAGAGACGTTTGTTTCGAAGATATACGCTACCGACAAATCGTAACCAGACAGGGTAGAATGATAGACGAAATCGTTTTCGTCGAAATTCTATAAAGCATCATTCGTACACGTTCGAGCACATTCTGTCCGCCATTCTCGCCCTCTCCTTTCGTTTCGTTAATTTCAAAACCTTGTAAGTGAAGAGACGCACAGATCTCTATTCACGAACGTCATATTGCAATAATTTATAAATACTCTTGTAGCGTCAGCGTATCCCGATCGTTGCTTGTCTGCGGACTAGAACATTGTATTCTCGTTGTAACATGTTTGTCGGTAATTGAATAATAAGGTCAAATTAAGGACCTGGTAAAACTTTTCGATAAATCGATTGTCGAAGAGGAAAGACTTGCGGTAGATAAAGAAAGAAGTTCTCTGAGGAAAATGCAACGGAGAAGAGTATTGTCTAGACACCCCAAGAAGCCATAGAAATGAGACGCATGTCGCAACTCATTGACAAAATGGACAAGTGTTTGAAGACCAGCAAATCCTCGGTTGGCAGAAAATGCGTGGAAGCTTCGACGAAGGAACAGCAGCACGGTCGAATAAAGAAACGATAATCTGTTTTCTTTGTAGAAGTACATTATCAATTCAATAGAGACTGCACAGCGAGATCGGATCTTGCATCGAGTAATCTTCCCCCCTCCCTCTCTCTCTCTCTCTTTCCCTTTTATTATTTCGTTGTTGTTTAAATTAGTGTTTACTTACGACTAGCCACGTAAAAAATTACGGTGCGTAAATTACCCTAATTTGTGAGAAATATGTGGCTGCAGAGTTACTTTTGTGAGACAACCATCCGGTTAGATCGTGATACCAGGCTGCAAAATGTTCAATCAATTGCTGTGTACCTTTTACTCACCTTGCACCCATTGTTTTCTCATTATCATCTAAGACATTCTACGATGTATATATCTGTAGAATTTATGGGTTTACTTGAAAACGAAAATGAAAGTGGTAGAAACGTAGTGAAATTTCTGATTGCTTTCTAGACAGGTATATCAGAATATCCTAGAATATTTCCCCGTCCTCCACCCAAGTCGATTATACTCTACTTACACCATGCTTTTTAGAGCGGTCCGTAAGTAAAGAAAAAAGAAATTCTTGTGATCTACGTCAAGAGAACCACTTCAAGATCAATGGTACCGCAGTCATTCGTAACTCGCCTTTCGGTGTCACGAAGTATTAGGTTTCCAAATGAAAAAAATTCTCTAACAAGCGCCGCAAATTTCTTTTTTCCTATACTGTGTCGTCGTTGGTTCCTATGCATTTTCAGCACGATGCGTTCGTGTTGTTCTCTCTAACACCGTATATCGTTTACTATAGTATATTGCGTACTAGTTTGGCACCTCTGATCTACAAGATGAGATCGAGATCGAGAACACCGGTGAACAGATCGATACGAAAACACAATCGTCAGGAACGATGCGTCTACAGTATCTAACAATAAGATCTAATACCTTCCACGTTGACTCGTCACAAGCAGACCGTGGGAATATGTATAGGAGAATTAAGTATACTTTCTTTCTCGTAGCGTACCAGCAGAGCGCGTCATAGCGTAACTAGCAGAATAGATAAAGTGTCGGCGATACTAAAACGTAGCTTAATAGTCACCGAAAAACTCCTGTCGTCGGCAGCGAGCACATCTTTGCCAAGAGCGGGTGCCCTCGTCTCCTGGAGCAGATTTTCCATGAAGGACGCGAGGTCCTTGCACCTCTTTGACACGTCGAGCTCGGCTATATCTGACTTTCTTTGGATGTTCTGCGCAGACGTACGATAGAACAAAAGAGAAAAACGTTGGGGATTGAGCGGACACATTAGCCGGGAATTAAGAGTTTCGTTCGGTTATCGCTACACAGGACCTAATCTTGGTTAACTTTGCTGTCGTGTTTGCGCTTGTCAATTGCATTATGTGCTCTGGCTAGTATTCACAATACTTTTCTTAAATACGGTCTTCTTTGTGCTATGCTTCCTGTATCAAAAGCAACGATACACGCGAGTACTTAAACTCCTGATTGAAATCAAGTAATTGTTAGGTGCACAACAGGATCTTGATTACTGGAACAACAGTCTACCGATCATCGCAACAGCGGCGATTTGAAGGAAACAATATTGAGATCAAGATAAGCAGCTAAAGGTAGGATCTCCTAAGCGCATTCAGACGCAAGCGATCACTTCTGATGAAGTTTGATGAATGGAGTATTTTTATAGGGGATCCCACCTTAGGTGAACAGAATTTCTCGTGTTCCGGATAATCAGAATTCTACTACATAGTACTAAATAGATGCGAGTTTGTTTTTGCTTCAGGTTCGCAGTTGGTAGAGATTTTTCGGTTCAGATCGGGCCGAGAAGCGATCAGGTTTGATCTCCTCGATCATCAGGGAGAATAGAAAACACAAGAATTTCTAACTTGCAGTCTCGAAATCTGGTCTACTTAGGTCCTTGAAGTGATAAGACTCGAGTTATGTCGTTTAAATTCGATAAAATCACCCGACACCTCCCGACCCGAAATTTCGGGTATCCGCACATCCCCTGGAAATTGGGGAAGGGAAATTTAGAAGCATCGATTTTGCTAACTCAGGGTCGCCAGATCAGGGGAATTGACTCGAATTGAGGGGAATGCAGTTAACCTGCCTCTGCCATTATCGGGTTAGTCATGTGACCGGTCCATGACGGAAGCGTGGGGATGCTCGCCGCCAGAAAATGGGAGAGTTGCGTGGTAGAAGGGGAAAGGGTAGAGTGGGAGACAAGTCTTAATCTGGCGACTCTGGCTAACTACACCAATGGATCAGGAAGGATCTCATCAGTGGAAGACGTACCTCGTCGAGAAGCGTACGTATTTCCCCTTGGATAATCTTGAACTCTTTGATCACCTCCTCGCTAATGTTGATCAGCTGGCCGAACTCGGTAGCGTTCGGCACGCGAAATATATCGGGATTCGCCGGGCCCTTCAGTACTCTGTGTTGACCTACGACAAACTCTAGTTTTTTCGTCCAGGGATTGATAAAGGACGACCACTCGGTTTCGAGGACGACGTGGCCACCGTTCTGCACTCCGAACCTGTAGGGTTTCGATCTGAAGGAGGCACCTTCGAGCCTGATCACCTGTTCAACGATACACGTATAAGTATAAATAATCGAGAGGGGGGGCAGAAGCGAATGAATTTTTGTTATTTGTCGATCGACGCTCTCGGGATTCGCTTCACTTTTTCTGCGGATTACCCTATGTATTTCTTTCGTTCTCTTGATTCTATTTTTGCTCTATCATTCACACCTATCGCACCTAAGCTTATAAACGATTTTTTTTTTGTTTCTGGGGCGCATGCTCACAGTCTCATAGATGTCTTTGATGAAAGGCAGATCCTCGGGATGGTAGAAGTCAAACAGCGAACGGCCAACCATATCCTGAGGTAGGTATCCAAAGTATTGGACTACGTCGGGATCAACATGGGATAGGTGACACGTCGCGGTGTGGCGGGTCGTGAATATCGAAGATATTATTGTTTCTTCTGGCGCTGCGGATAACGATAATAACAAGGTCGGGGTCATTCTTTCTCTTGCCAGGCGGTTCCTTCGTAATGAAAGTTTTAGTCTTTAGAATGGCACACGCGTTAAAAGCAAAACAGCTATACAATACTTCGCAGAAAAGCCTGCGCGTGATTTACTTTTGTTTAGTTCTCTGTCTCTCTCTCTCTCTCTCTCTCTCTCTCTCTCTCTCTCTCTCTCTCTCTACGTATCTCTCGCTCTCGCTCTCTTTCCGTCTGTTTTATACGCACCTTATTCGTTTCGTATAACACAGGATACATTACTTTTTGCACGACACCTTGTGAACAAAAGTATTTTTAGTTTATAACTGAAAGCCCAGTTTCAGCCATTCTTCCGTGCGAACCTTTCAACAGGCTTCTCTGTTGCTCTCTCTCTCTCTCTCTCTCTCTCTCTCTCTCTCTCTCTCTTTCTCTCTCTCTCTCTCTCTCTCTCCCTCCCTCCCTCCCTCTCCCTCTCTCTCTCTCTAGTATGGCACTCTAAAGGCTGACTCCGGCTAGCGCCCAATGTAACGATTTTAACAATTGATTTTAACAATTTTCAACAATCATTTCTATAGGACTCGACGGAATGGGAATCGATCGAATCTTTTTGTCAGCCGGCTCTGCTCGAAGATCTGTAACCGTACTACCTTTATATGCAGAATGAACGGGTTGGGCAGTGACCACCAGGAACATGGCTTTGTGTTGTTGCTCCGTCGCCCGGTCTCGAAAGTCTCTGAACGATAATGTCAAGTGAAACGGAAGGTACCAATTCGATCTTGCCTCCATATGTTGACCGATTGCTGGGTGGACCACAGACTTCGAATATTTTCTCAATCTGCAAAACAGACTCGCTCTTCTGCCGTTGATACCTGAGAACAATCATAGACATGCTGTTAGACACAATGTTTGTAAAGATACACAATCAAACATAAAGAAATTCATTAGTTAGTTCACAATGTTTGTGTTTACGGCGTGGATGAATGAATAAATCCAAGAAATAAGGTATTAGCATCGTAACTAAGTCAGCATACTAAAAATTTACCTAATAATTCCGAAAGCATTCATACCTTTCGGTCTGTCCTCGTGTGGCGAGACAATTCCCGTGGTGATCTGATCTGCGAACGTCCCCTTATCCTTCGGATGGACATAATCGATGAATGATCGACCGATCCACGCGTCCTTGGGATATCCTAGAGCTGAGCATATCGAGGGAGTTGTGTACAATACGAGGCCATCATGCATCGAAATCACCGCGCAAAATCCCTCCTACAGGATACAAGATAAATCCATCAAGTCTGTTTCACGACAGACAACACGCTGGCAAATAAACGATAAAACTGGTATTGGCACGTAGATGACACTGAATCAAGATTATTGCCAAGACAAAACAAAATCTCGTCGATCGTCAGAATCAATAAATCTCCTTTCTCCATGCTGGACTCTTGCAAATAATAACGCTACCGTGTTATGTCATTAGACGGAAAACCATATCAACAGGTCATAATCATTGAAAAATATTCTGTAAGTTGTTGTACGAACCAAAAATTGTAAATCAAGTGTCTTGATTGATATAATTACTGTCTCTATTCCTACGTGTGCCTTCTACCAGTTATCTAGTTTAGTTTGTCTGTTTTTGGTTTCCCAATTGCTGTCACAATAAATACTAACGTTGGCTTGAGACGTGGAATCGTCCAGCGGATTTGTACGGGAAGCAAGCCCTGCTTCCGGATCAGTAACGGTGTCGCCATTGTGCTCGCCGGGATCCGTTGCATCCACCAATTCTACAGTCGTTACTTCTTCTTGTGTAACACCCAACAGAAATTCTCGTGGTTATATTACATTTCATCTGAATACTCCTACCAGTCTTTTGGGTCTTAGGTCTCATACATAAAAAGCATGATTACATTCTCGGACACGTTTCATGGACGTTCCGCATATAAGACGATAAGAATTTGATTTACGATTCAAAACCTAAAATTCTATATTTTAATCTTAATAAATTCGCGATATCGATTGGACACTTTCCGCCTGGGATGGTACGCCATATTGGCGCACCGGGGGGTGGGCTGCCGTGGCAACTTTTGTCTAAAATAACAAAACAAGCATTGTTAGCAACCTTAGTTAACACTTCGACATATAGTCGCTTCGGGACCTGCTACCGAGGCAATTTTTACTTTTCGACTCTCTACTGTTTGGCTAACTATCGGCCGGTGTCTATCGTTGCGGCGTCGCTTGGTCACGCGTGTGTTATCACGACAGATGGTATCAGGGCCTCGCAGTCGCGTCGCGTCGCCTCATGCCGTTCCTATCGGTCAACTCGGTATACGTGTTCGCTGATTAAAGGGAAAAGCTCTTGCAACGTACGCACGTATGTAGTTGCTGGTCGTCCAACGAACTAGCAACGCGTCTTGCGCCCTTACGTAACCGATCTATTCTCGCAGTTGCGGCCATATCCTGTTTACAGCTCCTGCAACGCGTCAAGGCTCGTAATCATCGAATAGGTCCAGATCGGCTCGTAACGGCCGACGAAAAAAGCCTATACGTGAGAATCGGTTCGCCCGATAATGGATTATTAAAAATTATGTAAATAATTACATAAATCGGCGTAGCGCTTCTCGATGTTATATAAAACACGGCTGAATCCATCACGCGCCATTGCTATAGTTGGACCGACCGAGAGCAAAAAGAGAGAGAGGGGCTCGGAGGGACTGAGAGCGGGAAATAGAGAGTGACCGGCCCTTTGTTCGCAGAATAGTACCAACCGATTACACAGTCCAACAAAATTAAACTTTTTTCGTGTTCAGAAATTACTGTTGGGTGATGCTTATAGATTTTGTCATTCTAAAACCAAATCTGAAAGTAAAGTTGCTCCATCACGCAACGTTCTCGAAAAACATTGATTTTTGTAAAAATGCATGATTTTGATAAAAAAACGAGGTGTTATGCGAAAACTAAACATGCCAGACAGTTCAGGTTTGAGTCAAAAGATAGAGGTTTGTCATTTTGCTCTGTCACTAATGCTCTTAATATGGAATCTGATGGTTCGTTTTGTAAAGTAATGGTGGAATGGTTCACCTTCTCTAGGATTGCAATCTCTATACGGGGTAAGAGAAATTCGAACGCGGATCCAACAATCCGAACAAGTCTAGGGTCTAGGGACATTCGATTTCGACCGGAAACGATTTGCCTCGGTTTCGATTCGAGAGTCCGATGGACTAAGGCAACTTTGGAAGGGGTTTTGTAGGGATGTGAGAGGTGGGTCGTTCGAAGCCTTTAGCTGTGAAGTAAGCGAAACCGAACTGCAGGAAAGAATGCACGAAACCGATTTGTGACATAAAACTATTGATCGCTTTTTGCTCAAAAGGAGTCCGAATTCGTAGGTGAATTTTGCCGGGTCGAGTTGTGGCGTCTCGGTCACCAAACACGACTGAATTCTGCCGGTCAGCGAAATCGGTAGTACAAGTAAACGTGTTGTCGGACGTGAAACGGAGAGCTCGAATCTCTGTGTCCAGCCGACCCCCCTCGGCAACCAGAAAAATTTCATCGGTTTATTTTTTATGAAAATTTATGAATTTTCCCATAGTTTTTATATTATCAAATTTTAGATAAATATAATATACTGCTACATACAATTTAGTTAACGTGCACTTCTTTCCGGCCGATTTCTAGATCGCAACTAACCTGGTTTCTTCTCGAGTATTGCTTTCGACGGAATGACGACATTATAGGACACAGCTTCCGGCGACGCGCCAGCGCTCTTCAAGGCAATATCTGCGTCGGCATTAACAGCCAAAATCGTCTTCGACTTTTTCTTCTTGTGCTCCTTATCCTTCCTTTTGCTGATTGGCTGCGGTAGGGCTTCATTGCTATGTGTCATATAAACGTTACATGTACACATGCGAAATGACATCTAATCAAAATATTAATACGCACTGCTTTCGGGGGGTTAATTCTGGGAAAAATATATATGTGTGTGTATATATATAGATTAAGGACTATTTGGTTAAACCAGAATGTTCGGATACCTGTCTGTAACCTTCAAATGGCTTTCAGATTATTTTTATTCTTGATTACATGTGACTCTAAATCCAGAACCTCGACTCGTTTTTCGCAAAGTAGGATGGCATCAGCGGCCACGTGGCAGTCAACGTGTTACCATTACCGACGAATCTTAGCAAGTCATCCTCAGACACTGCGGCACTAATATACCAATGTTACGCACGTCTGCTACGAACGTTGATATCCTTCGTACGGCTTTGTCGAATTCTGATATGAACAGTATACACGATCTAAAAATATCCTCGCTATCTGAGTCAAGAAATAGAAGACAGTGGATAAGCATGCGAACATAAGCCGTATGTTCACGCGTTACATAAAAGCTTGTTTCGGCGAAACGTAACTTTTGTCGACCTCAAGTAGCTGAGAGAAGTATAATACGCTAGGACAGGGTTCTTCAACCCGAGTTCAACAAAGGTTTGAAGGTTCCTCAGTTTTTATTTTTTTTGTATAATAATATAAGAGAAGATTTCCCCTGAGTTACTCCTTATCCCAAATTCTGTGGTCTACCCCCATGATTTTTTAACTTCAGGATTCCTAAATAATATAATAAACTAGAAGGGTTCCAAAGACTATGGAAGGTTGAAGACCCCTGCGCTAGGAGATACGGTATCGTCGAATGTGGGAGTCTAGATGCAGCCCGGAGCGACTCGGGCGACAGCTTTCTCCAGGAAAAGCATCGGTCGAAAAAAGTCGTTGGCATAACAAACGTTTCTTGGTCTATTCGTGACCACTTTGATTATGCAACATCGAGGAAGTGCATTTCTCTAACGCTCCAAACTTTCTCTATGAGATAATCGTTTCCGTGTTCGCCGTTAAAAGGTCTACAAATGTAGAAGTTCATTTGATCCCGTTACACATACAGACGGTAAAATGTATGGTTAAAATAATTAGGGTAATCCTTAGGTGGCGAAAATTTTCTATGAAAATGTCCGATAAGTTTCAAGTCTTTTCACGAACAACTTTTTATGCACATTCTTGTGGTGTAAATGCAAATCAATTTGCAATTGTACCTTTTGCCCACGTTAAATGTTCCACAAATATACTAACATTTACAGGCCGCAAAGGACTTTCTGAATAAAAAAAAAACCGATTCGGTTCTATTTTCCTCGCGGCCGTGTGTCTCCAATTGATCCAATAATCGCAATCGAAGCAACCGCGGGTACTACCGTTCTTTTCTGCGAGACGCCTACCAGAAGATCAAAAATAGACCCGCAGTTTGTAATTCGCGGATTCGTCGAGGATTTATTATTACAACGCGGCTGAGCATCCGGATTATGCAACGCCGTGGGGGATATCTCTTGCCACGTAGGACGACGCCGATGGCGACATTGCGAGCTAGGCACGTGGCACGGCACATGCACCAATGTTTACAGCTGCAGAGAGACCAGCTTCGCCGCCTCGTAACAGACTGCAACGGTTTTCGTACGAGCTGTCGCGCACACAGGTCCGCTGGAAATCCGCGCGGGAGCGCAATCGCAATCGCAGATCGCGCGGCTCTGTGTCACCTTCACGATCGCACGCCGGTAATTATAGAGCTGCCGAGCGTTAGTCACACGGACGTACCCATACGACAGAGGGCGGAAACGCAACAACCGCCGATGCACGTACGAGGAGCATTACGTGCATCCCACCGATGACGAACAACGGAGATTCGCAAAGATGAAAAGAAGCGACGCCTTTCGGGTAGCTACGCAGATCGAAACAATGGAACCCGACCGATCGCAGTGTAGGCTTTTTGCGTAAGCCTTCTAAAAATGGCTCCTCTAATTAAATACAGAGTGAAATAATATGCATTTCCTTCCTCCGGCGACTGCTTATTCTGATATTATTCGGTTTGAAATTTACGATATAGCTATCAGAACGCGTTCTTCGGCTGCCTCAACCCCGCCCGCAATTTCCTCACGTTGTTGATATAAAATGGCGGCTGAAAAAACTTTAGGTTTAATTTCTTACCAAAATGGCCACATGTTGTGGCTACTGATTTTACCTTAAAACGCTACTTTGTATGACACGGAACGGACGACCATGGATGGTTGAGTTTTTACCCTCGACTGCACAGGTGGTGGCTCAGAACCCGAATTAAATTACGAATTTAATTTTGCTTATTGTTAGTTTGACAGAGTTCAATTGGCTTTTTGAAAATCCACAATCGGGACACATGAAATTCTCAGCCACCCCTAGCAGTTAGGTGCTCGCGCGAATAGGGTATCGTTTTAATCAACCATTTATTGGGTCGCCGTCCCTCGAGCACGAGTCTTTGACCAATGGATAATGAGGCATGGTATTGTTTAATGTAACAGAAGATATGGCTGACAGTGGAATAGTGTAACAGACGCTGGCCGGAGTCTGACATTTTGCTAAGTTTGCCTCTTACGTAAAGCTAGCCAATAGCAAAGAGAATTACTTTCCACTGGATCCCCTTACTGTTCATATTCGGAGTTGTGATTGGACTGTGAATTATTTATGTAACTGTAATCAATTGTGGTTACTAAAACATCGTATTCGTGGGGATCTTCATGTATCGTAACTTTGCCCGTTTGATGAGACTCGTCGGAGCACGATCGCTGCTCCAGGGATGGGATAACATTCGAGGATATACATATGTGTTGAACGTCATCGCGATTGCTTCTATTGTGCCCGGCTATTCTAATTATTTTGCAGCTCTTCTTCCTTTATATGACGATAAAAATGTAAATCGAAGGTTGCGTTACCTGGATCCAAATGTCGAGGGACGCCTGCCGCAATAACCACTGCTCTCGGAGCGGTTGCTGTTCCTCGAAATCGAGCTGCCACTGCTGAAACGTACATTGAAAACGTTAGTAATAATGAATTTGTTAATTACTAAAAGATAATCAAATAATTATCCTAATAATGCAGCTGATATTTGTCTATGGATTCCCTTTTTAAATTCATCAAAACTGAAAAGAAACAGTGAATAAAGAACCGATAACATAATAGAACAACTGAAAACTCAAAATTCGGTAATTTAGGAACAAGGAATTGAATCAATCCAAACAACTAGAACCTAACCAGAAATTCTAACCAGTTTATCCTAGAGTTCAAGGGAACCAAGTGAGGATCATACGACTAAATTCGTCTGACTTAAGACCGGGAGGAACTACTTCCACTAACCTAAAACTAAGCGACTCAAAATCAAAAACAGAAGATCTTTTTGGTTCGGAGCTTACGAGCAAAGTCTAAAGGTAGCAAAAGTATAGACCCGAGTTCGGGTATCGCCAAATCCATGGGCCCAAGCTGAGGACATAATCCGTAAATCTGTCCATCCCAGACCAATCTTTGCATTCCAGAGCAAGATTTTAGACCGAGATTTTAGACCCTGATTTTAATGGTTCAAGTTCATTCATTTTGAAGGAACTCAAAGGGTCTAAGCAAGGGTTGATTGCTATGAAAATGATGATGCATACCGATGGAACAGGTCACGAAATTTGATCGCCAAGTTCGAAATCGTGTGCATCCCGAATCAACCCTGTGTATCGCAGAGACTAGGATCTAGACGCTAGATCGTTGGGTTCGATGTGCAGCACTACGCGAAGGAGGCTGCAGAGAAAGAGGCGAGCGCAAAGACGCATTTCTGAAACGGTAGGAACGGCCTCGGCCCATTGGCCGATTAATAAACCGGCGCGCGAGAAAGTTACATGATTTGCTGACACAAAATCTCTGAAAGCAGTTATGGAATGGGAAAAAAGGTTCGATCACATGTTCGGCAAACGTGACCGCCGCCGCGACCGGCGGCCCTTACGACGGGGGTCTTTCTGGCCTTTCACTGTCCTCATTATTTGCCAGGGAACAGGCACGAGGCTTCTACATTTGTTGCACCTCGTTTGCTAGGAAAAATTATTGCATAAGAAGGTCTCTTTCACGCTCGTGGCCCCGTGACTAGAACCGTCGAACGGGTCTTTAGTCCGGATATCGATTCTGTTCAGAGCTCTATTCCGAATGGTGCCAAGGAAACTCTGTATTAAAAAAATATAAAATTATAACTAATGATCAATGTTTGATCGTGGCCGCCCTAACATATACCCATTTCATTATTATGCTGCAAATTATAGCCAGGTCTAATCGCATTGAGGCTGTCTGTACGGAAACTTACTTTTGCACAATATTTGGCAACAGTTTTACACATACTTCTAACAAAAATATAAAAATATTAGTCAACGTCAGTAAAATTTTCGAATTTTTCTACAATGTGCGTACACAAGAGCCGCAGTTTGATGGCTCATTGACAAACTAGAAATTTTTAAAAATAATACGATACCCATTAAAATACAAGCAACCCCCCTATAATTTACTAAATGATTATAAATATTGCAAGAGAGATGCAACTATAGAGTATTAAAAAATTACTAAATCGTCTTTAAATAATGATAAAGACAATAGAAATGTTTAAATCGAATTACTCGGTTGAATGCCAATGAAAAGTTTGGAACGAGTCAATGCGAATTGTAATATTCTCGAACCAACGTGACATTAAAAAGAGATAAATTATTTATGACTCAAACAAACGCATTTCATCTGTCATAATATACAGTCCCTGCCCTTTCTAGAGAATCCGTACACACGCATTCAATTAAATTATGACGTAATACGATCACGTTTGCATCCCAATGTTTCACGTTTATGTATCGCCGACCAATCGTATTCCAGCAACTGAATCGTTTCGAATCGATGAATTGTTAATTTAATAAATCATTCATATCATCGGAATACGAGCGTGGAAATGTCTGCTGTTATTTACGGTGCTCCATATCCCATAAACTTATGTTTTGAACTGTTGTTTCTATTTCGTTATGTAATTATTTACTCTCGTTATTTAATTTTCTTTGCCGTAACGAAAATGTTTTATATTGTTAGTAGTATTTAAAATACCCAATGCCTATTTTGCATGGGGAAGTGACGTTCCCGAGGCTTTTTCTCCCGTGCGAGGGTGTTGCTCGAATTAGATCTCCATTGTGTACGCAGAAATGGTTCGAAAATGTTGTATAGAGCAAACAACGATATAACCTTCGTATGCAACGTTAGTCGACGCAACGATACCGTGTACCACTGCTATATAAATACATTCGATACATTCGACGGATACATTCGACGCAATTTCTGAGTTTTTTTGTGTTTCATGGGACGAATCACGTTTCACTCCGTAATCAATGTTTACGGAGTACGTAATTTTGTTTGTAAAGCAACACGTGAGAATTGAGAGTCGACATATGCATCTATAATTATCAACATCTGTCAATTGCGCCGGTAAAATCCGGTCGTGTCGCCCACGATGTCCGCTGTGATTACAGAGCATCGCTATTGTCTATTGCACGAACAACGTTAATTAGAGATACAATGCTAGAAATACAACATGTACGTTCATGCCATTTCTGTTGGATTTCGTGTCGGAGAATGTCGCTAACAATAATGTACAGCAATTGATGCGACGCTCGAGGATCTAAGATAGTCCAGGGATGAAATTATCTTTGGAGGAGTAATTAAGGACACGTATGGAAAGAAACAGAATATTATTTATCCTATAAAAAAAATGATTTAACATGTGCATTTAGAATATTAATACACTTCCACATCTTTTCAGACACCTTTTAAGCGAAAACAACCCCTACAAGTCTAACTTTACAATCTTTAGATCTATTTCACAGGCACTTTGCGATGAGATTATAATTATATATGAATTAACTTGAGTAAAGAATGATTTGCAAATGTTTCATTTGATTTCAATACAACGCGAAATCTCCATTATTATTTTTAGAATTCAGATAATAAATTCGTGGAAATAATTTATTATTTCAAATGATAATTTTTTGTTCCAAATAAAATTTGAAGTCTGTTTTAACACAAAACATTTAATACAGCTATGCTCTTCTAATAGGAAAACTCACGAAACATCGCCTCTGGAAGGGTAGATTCGCGTAAACATCCGTAGCCTAGTTCTGAGCAACGTTTCGCTCGTTAATTAAGCGTTTCGTAAGCGTATTACTTCCCCGATTGAACAGTTCTCTCACAATTAGCGGAGTCATGTGATTGGACTACTGAAAGAATTTCAATCTGGGACTTTCGGTAAGGCGGTAATCGGTAATCTCGCATTCGTACGACCTGTTTTCACGGAGTGTCGTAACCGGGTAGCGCATAGGTGTGTTAAATGCGAACGTGGAAATGCAACCGGCATGTTTCGTCGTGGAACTAGTTAGCCTTAACCGTAGTGTTCGAGTTTCTGTCTTACTCGTTCCCCGGACTTTCTGTCTGCCTCTCGCCTGTTTAGTAACAAAGCGTGTCAATGCCAAGCATCCTGCGCTACCACATATACGCTCAAATACTAACTAGGTATCCTAGCACTCTACGAATATTCGAACTCCTTCAAAGTCTTCATCAGAACCGATTAACTCCTCGAAGGACATCGTGTTTGCACAATGTGTTTGGAAACTATTTCAAATTGTTGGTACTTGAACGACGTCGAAATTACATTTATTTTTGAAATATATATCTACAGCGATGACAATGGAAGGAGGCTCTCAACGTTCCGAGATGAAACTGTTACGAAACTTAAATCTTTCGTAAGGTTTCAAGTCACGATGAAAAGTCACAAAAATATTTGACGCATTGATACGACGTGTTTTTCATCGTACGAAATAATTTATCCGTCGTATCGTATAAATATTTCGTAACCAGTTGATCAAAGCGGTAAAATTAACTTCGGGAAGTTATTCATCTGGACGTTCAATGAAATCTACGTGAAAGTAATAACAATTGAGAATGGTGGTATAAATAAACCAAAGGCATAAACTAGAAATAACTCAGGTGGAGCTATTTATTATCCTTCGATGATAAAACCCAAGGTAAACAATTTACATGTTTATCACTTATAAAGATCTTCCTATATTTGTTTCAAGCAATGTTAAAAATAGTATTTCTATTACCATACACGATGGAATTCTTAATATGATATGCAGCAGATAACAGGTCTATATATGTATACATTGTTTGACACAAACGTTCAAGGTATAGATAAGTCGTATTGCACGTAATTGAATAAGATCGTACTAATCAATCTTACAAGTTACAACGTTGAATCAACGTTTTACTTGAAAACTTTTACCTCTTCATCTACTTCATTTATTATTATTTTAATATCAGATATTGGGCGTAGAAAATATTATTGTAATACTATCATTGCTGTACACAGTAAATAAAAATCGAAAGAAAATATATATTTATGTATAATATATATCAATGAAACAATTTAATAATTAATATTTTTAATGATTACGTGATAAATATCATTAACCTAGAAAGGTAAATTAACGAGTAATAAATGAATATTAACAAATACAAATCTACAAACGAATTAAGATTGAGTTAAAATAAATTCTAATATTTCTTAATCGTTCCGAAGTACGGAAAGTAATAAAATCTACTGATTCATGTTCGCCGGTAGCGATGTTGAAAAATGTTTAGTCATGTGACAGCGATCTACGGCGACCGGGATCGGAGTTTGAAATTTTGAATCCGTGGCGGCACTTTCGAATTAGTGCGCGCATTTTCGGAGCAAGTTCAACGTAAATAAAGAGGAAAAAGAAGCTCGTTACGTACCTCCGTTGTGACTGACTATTGCTGCAGGTGTTGGAATATCCGGAATCTGACACCTTGGCATTTTCGGTGGACACCTCCTCCATCGTTCTATTTCCGGGGTAGGGTTCCTTTGAGAAGATATCCGTTAGGTCACAAACACTGCTGCTAAATCAAATAAACTCGATGTTCACACGCCATTTCTACAGTTCGTGATTGTTAAAAGTGGTTAAAATTAGCCGGCAATTAAAGAAGATGCCGCGGTTAATGGACTTTGTTCGCAATGATCACGCAGAGAAGACCGTAGCGTTAACGATATCGCAAGATCACCGTTAACAATTTAGTGATTTAATATGATGCACCACCTGATAGATCATATAGATTTATTATTCGAAGCTTAGTTGAACTAATAGCGAAATGAAAAGTTTCACTAAATTCTCTGGTAGTTCACAACAAATACATAAACACAGTACGATGCCATCCAGACGGTGATATCTATGAGGACTGAAACCGTTCCGAACATCGCATGTCTTTCGCGCGGAGCGACTGTTCCGCATCATGCAGCACGTTTGGAAACACGTGAGCTGCTGCCCCCACTATTTCTGCGTTAACCTATATCGATGCAAAACGTGCCCCACTTAAGCCTCGCAAACGATAAACGCGATTAAAATAGTCTCCTCTCAACGACTTCTCACGTTGGTGTTGCGATAAAAAATTCCTGGCGCGAAAATTTCACTTTTCCCACACGATTGCAACACTTGATATGGCCGGCCGGGGCAGTTCGATGGATTCTCGGAATCGAGGATTTCGGATTGATCGCGATCTATCTATAAACATTTAGGATGCAGGAAGAATTTCATTATACAGTTTTTCTATAAAAACAGTTTTATTGTACACTTTTATGAAAATATAAAAGAAATACTTTAAAAATCATAAATTATAAACAGTTCATCACATTGTAAAGAAGAGAAACTTGTAGAAAAATACAATTATCCTCTAATTGATGCGATATTTTTAGTCCAATAATAAAAAGGAGAAGCAATATAAAATTATAATTTATTGTTCGAGTCTTAAGTGTCTGATATATGTATCATACAAAATATATATATATAGATATTGTATATATATATATGTGTGTACATATACTATATATAAATATATATAGTATACATAGTGTATATATATATATATATATATCTTACTCTCTGCTATATCACAGTCATCAGGTACGTCTTTGAATCCTTCAGGAATCCTGTAAGTTAAAAGAAAGAACATGTCAAGTCAATGAGTCATACACACACAAAAAGCAGGACACTCCGTTCATTGTAATTTGAAAAAAAAAATAAGTGAAAGTCAGTGTAAGTTTTTTAATACTGAATGTGTATTTAATATCATCAAACAAGTCAGTTACAGTCTCCTAAAACATCATTGCGTATGGTCATTGAGTAAAACAGTCTAACACACGTACAAAAGTGTCCACCATTAAAGGGTTTATGTTGTGCGTCAATAATTGGTATTTGACGAAATTGTGATCATGGACGTAACATTAATTGTCTAAGAAAACGTACGTTTTTTGATCTTACTCAAATTAATTGTAAAAAAAACAACATGCTGATATATTTTATGCAAATATATCTATGTACATGAAAATGTGATCCTAAAATATTTCCAAAACAAGATGTACCCGAATCTTAGTAAAAATTTTGAGAGCTCCCTTCTCCACCTTAAACTTAATATTTCTTTTTTGCCTATATAAATTTTTATAGTTATAAAGAAATAATAAAGAAAGATCATAACTACTCAAATTTCATCTATAACTAATGTTAAATTATAGTATGTAAAACACACTAAAAAGTAACTGAGCAACTGATTTTTTAAACTATAATGTAAATATTAGAAAATACATATATACTGTGATGTACATAAACATTTCTCTTGAAGACCATACTTTGCATTTTCCAAATTTTTTTCGTAAAAATATAGCGTTAATACACTACTAATAACCAAAACTACGTTCGCAAAACATGAAAAATAAAAACATATTAGAGAATATATCTTGTTTTGGAACCAAGTTTTGAAATTATTTTCGCAAAAATATTCCTTGGAACACGCACAAGAAATAAATTACTTTACGTTTTCTTCCATACACAGTATAGCTAATAAAAGAATAGTACAGAACTATTAAATATAAATTATAAACGAAAACTGGTTTCACTAACTCTAAAGCACAAGATTGTGTTTTAGAGCCTGCGCGAATAGTTGAATTGATATTCTTAATATTTATAATTATTATACTTGTTTTATAAACAAGAATATAAACTTCTTTTAAAGATACTATCTTTTGTTTCTTTTTTTTTAATATTTTCATTTCCTTCAATGTACAGAGAAATTCGTTTCGAAAAACTTTCACCGAAACACGATTTTGATACAAAAGTACAGATATATAGAAATCCTCTTACTTGTAGCTAATATCTGTAGTATACTAACATAATAACAATAAACATTTTAAGTATATTGCATCATGTAACTTCCTTACCGAAGAGGAAGAAGTTTCAAATCTACTTAGTTTTGTGTGTACTATGTATTTTTTTAATTGAATCTTTAAGATCACTTTTCGCACAGGCCTCTTAAAATAATAAAAGTAGGAAGTCAGGTGTATGTGTAACGATATGTAAGGATAAAGTAAAGTATCGTTAAAGTTCAGTAACGTTGAAATCGCGAACGTAAGCGATAGTTAAAAGTAGGTAGTTGGAGTAGTTTCCTTGGATGCGGGCCCGACGTGGTCAAGTGAGTCTTAAAATTCGTCTCTTTTATTGCGTGCGTCCAGCTTGTGTATACCAGTCAGTCTGTGAAGATAAATAGAAAAATTACATTTTCCCCTGTTTTCCAAGTAAAGTAATCGTCAGTTACAACGTCAGGGTGTTAATATTTAAATGCCTCCCTCTTTCTCTCCTTTCTCATTTTCTCTTTGCCATGTGCTCTCAGCGATGTACTTACGAGGTATACAAAAAAAAAATTAATTTTCGTCTTCATCCATTCGTAATCGTTTTCTGCGATCGTCGCCAACGTTGCGTTCTTCTGCTTCTAATACTTTCAATCGTGAACCACAAATTTCTTGCCCATGTAGAATCTATCGTAAAAATGTATCATTTCATTTACCATATTAGAGATATTAAACTGTTTCAACCAATATTCGTTAGATCATGCCGTTCAAATCACAGATTGAACATTCGACTAAAATATACCTCAATTGCTTCATTTGCACTTTCCACACTAGCATACTTTGCGTATCCACAATTTTTCCCTGGAAGCATGTACACGTCTATAAGGTTCCCAAATCGGCAGAAAGCATCCTTCATGGCATATATTGGTGGTACTGGTGGACCACACACTATAAAACATCTTTTTGCAACCTCTGCATCTATACTAGCCATTGGTTGCACAGGCGGTAAATTAATGCACATAGAATGCTCTAAGCCTAATTGAAAGACAACATTATCAAGTAATCGAGCAAATTACTACAATGTTATACAGGGTGTCCTAAAAAGGTGATTCCTGAAAAAGTTACTTCAAATGGCCTCGGGAATCATCTCTTTCAAGGAAATACAACATTTTTGGGACACCCTGTATAGACAAAATAATATCTCACTTGGCGCGGTTAATCCTGCTGCTTGAATTAAAGATGTAGCTTGAGCAATGGTCTCCGCCAAATGAGCTAAATCTGTTCTAGTATTAGCTATTCCACCTGTTGAACTCCCAGGCTTTACAACAGTTTTTGGAGGTACACTTGATAAATCTGGTTTAACTATCATTCTATGACCAGGAGGATACTCAAAACCATGAAACTTTTCTCTTGCGTATGCTGCGGCACTAGGATTTGAATACACTACAACAGCCTGACCCCTTGGCATCCTATATCTAACATCATTTTTCAAGTGACAATAATCCAAACCAGGTACAATATCAAACAGTTTCCATAATTGATCTTGATTTAATGCTGGATGTGCAATTACTTGTAAGTGTGTGTAACCTTCGGAGTTGGGATAATTTGTAGCAATTTCTAAACTAATACTGCTCTTCCCAAAATTTGACGAACTATAATTTCCACTGACACTGTCATAATGAGATGATAATCCGTTATTGTATTTGACATCCATGTGCTCCGGTTTTGGCTTTTTTGGTTCAGCAAATACTGCTTTGTATTTCCTATCGCATTCTTCGAATGCTCTTGCAGCGCTGGATACTCTCTTGAACTTTACATAACCAAATCCTTTCGACTCGTTTGTATTTCTATCTTTGACCACTGTTGCATATTCAATAGGTCCAAATTTAGAAAATTCTTGTTGGAGTTCACTGTCAGTCATAGACTTTGGTAACACACAAAACAAACGAACCCATCTTTCTTCTTCATTTGTTTCTCTTACAGATCCCTGATCACGACTGTAATAAATCCCGATATTGACTTACTTATAAAAGATCAATATACATGCACTAACAACAAATCAACAGGCACGAGACGAGATTGGAAATAACATTTAACAACTTACTTTGAAGCAATCATTACTTTGATGGGTCTCCCAACAGAACCCAACATTTTGCCATTCATTTCTTCTAGAGCAAAAGCTGCTTCTGATGTTTTAGAAAATTTAATGTATGTGACTCCTACGTGAACAACATGCGTTACATTATAAATATCTCAAATAATGTATTAAAAGTACATGACCAACTAATGGAAAGTTTTAAAAGAAATACAACGATGAAAATAAAAATGTGCGATATCGAATGAACTACATTTAAAAGCAAAATAAAAACGTTATCGATTTGTTCTAAAGACAAGAGAAATTACCTTTATTTTCGCCTGAATTCCGATTCTTAACCACCCATATATCTTCGATCTTTCCAAATTTTTCGAAAGCTTTCCTAAGGTCATCTTCTTCCAAACTTTTGTGGCATATAACAAATAAACGCGAATTTGGTGGATCATCATTTTTTGACCGCAAATCCGTTTGCGAATAATACGAATCTCTTTCCCTGTGATCAGCCATTTTGCAAATGAACACTGCAGACTAAGTCGCCCGTCTACGGTCAGCGAAGTCGACGCATTTCAGGGCCGGCTCTATGATATCAGTTTTCAGATCTTAGTTTTAATCGCTTTTATCGGAATATTTCAATTCAAATCAAAATGATATTTTACACATGACATTTCTGCAGAATTCAGTTTTATAAAAATATAATAAACATTCGATCTTCAAATTCCTTACGATTTTAACAATTCTTGTAACAAATCCACATGTCTAAATACATATACACCTTGCACGTTATTCTGTTCATAACTTTCAAATACTTTACAAAAAACTTGGAAGTATTCAATCACATCTTCTATTTAAAATAAAGAAACGTTTTTACCATATAATTTTTATATTCTTTTGCCCTTTGAAGTTTTATTTAACTTCTCTTTAGCTGACTCACGGCACAAAATTATTTTTATGTACTTAGATTTCCGTTTTAGTCCATACAAATACTTTATGTGCATTTGTATATGTGTGTATATATATCGATGTTACTTTTTCGTTGCATTGAATTGCATATTCATTTGTGTAGAATTAGTTGTGTAGAATTGAAAAGTCATTCCCGTAAATATACACATTTCATTGTTACATTGTTACATTGTTTAAAACTGTGATGTGATAAATGACCATAGATAGGTTAGGTTAAATTACTTCCGCATTGCTTTCATAAGTGTTTACATATATATATATTATTCACCGACCTAATGAGTCATGCTCCGCTATTTTCTTTCGTAAAATTTTCTACACGAAAAGAACATGTAGATAATGAAATATCAATAGGTATAGTTGTTAGTGTTTTCACCTGTTGAGTGCACTTTTCTGATGAGCAAGCTCGCTGTCTAGACTAGATTTAATAACCGAAAAATAAATACGAGGATAAAATATGAATTCAAAAAGCAGTACCTTTTTTTCACGGATTCAATGGAATTAAATATCTGACACGCGCGCGCGCGTATAGAAATATAGATAATATGTAAGGTATTATTTGTAAACAAAAATATGTTTTCCCCAGCACTGTCTCACAACCATTTATACATTATAATATATAACGTACAATAAAATATTTGTCAATTGTAACATTAATTTCAACTTCATACCGTATAAACATTCTCTCATCATAATATATTATAAAAATAGATTTAATATTTGTTATACATCGTATGTAGAAGCTGAGACATTACCACCATGCCCTGTCCAATTTGTGTGCACAAATTTTCCTTCTTCGCCAAGTAATTCATAAGTATGTGCTCCAAAATAGTCACGTTGAGCTTGAAGTAAGTTTGCTGGGAGTCGAGCAGTTCTGAAGCCATCGTAGAAAGCTAAAGCTGTTGATAAAGCAGGGGTTGGTATTCCAAGTTGTACTGCGGTTGAGACTACTACCCTAGCACTAGCTTGACAATCTTTCATTGCCTTGGCAAAGAAGTCATCCAGCAGTAAATTGGAGAGTTTTGGATTCTTATCGAATGCTATTTTGATATTTCCTAAGAAGACACTGAAAACAAAAATAAAGTTAGTTAATATATATGTATTACTATATGGATAGTTCCAAAATTCAATGAAGGGATATACCTTCTTATAATACATCCTCCTCGCCACATAAGTGCTATACCACCGTAATTTAAGTTCCAATTGTGAATCTTGGCAGCTTCTCTTAGTAACATAAACCCTTGGGCATAGGATATAATTTTTGATGCATAAAGAGCATTTTTTAAGTGTACTAGGAACTGTTTCTTATCACCTTCGTACACTGAGTCTGGACCTTTCAAAATTTTACTTGCGTCTACTCTTTCGCCTTGTAGAGCAGAAAGACATCTAGCAAAGACAGATTCTCCAATCAACGTTACTGGAACTCCATAATCTAATGCAGCAATAGCTGTCCATTTTCCAGTTCCTTTCTGACCAGCTGTATCTCTAATTCGTTCTAATAAATAACCCTTCTCATTTTTATATTTAAGAATGTCACGAGTGATTTCGATTAAGAAAGAATCTAATTCTCCCTTATTCCACTCGTCAAGGACTTGGCTCATCTCCTCTGGTGTAAGTTTTAAACCATTTCGCATAATATGATATGCTTCACAAATCAATTGCATATCACCATATTCGATACCATTGTGTACCATTTTTACAAAGTGTCCTGCACCTGTTTCTCCAACCCAATCGCAGCATGGCTCGCCGTCGGCTTTGGCACAGATTGACTATACAAAATATTTTGTCGTTTTATTATAATAAATATGTATTAAATAATTTTTATATAAATCATTGCCTTTTAAGTACCTGGAAAATGTCTTTAATATGTGGCCAAGCTTTTGGATTTCCACCTGGCATTAAAGATGGTCCATACCTAGCACCTTCTTCTCCTCCACTAACTCCACTACCAACAAACAAAATTCCTTTTTTATCTAAATCTTTAGTTCGTCTTTCAGTATCTTGGTATTCAGAATTACCACCATCGATTATAATATCACCGGGGGACAACAAAGGCACTAATTGGTCGATGAAAGCATCCACTGCGGCACCGGCTTTTAAAAAAAATACACATTTATTTATAATTACTTTTCTTAGGAGACAAAAGAATACAATTGTATCAGATTACAATCTTAGATATGTAATATCTTATCATATAAACTTCAAGTAATATAGAATAGACACTTAATAATCTTTTACAAGGTCAAATTATAGACTTATACAAATATAGTATGTAATAATTTACCTTTTACCAAAAGCATTACTCTCCTTGGTGACTTTAGTTTCTCTACCATTTCTTTCAGCGAATAGGCACCAATAACTTTTGTGCCTTTTGCTTCATTTTGTAAGAAAGATTTGACCTTATCTGTTGTACGATTGTATGCACAGACAACAAATCCATGATCATTCATGTTAAGAATTAAATTTTGGCCCATAACAGCCAACCCTATAAGGGCAATATCTGCTACCCTATAAAGTAGAATATATTATAGATAAAATTATAGGTAAGAGTTACAAAAAATTATACTTTAAACTCATAAAAAAAGACAATGGTAGAGTACATTACATAAGGAAACATGTGATAATGAAATTCTAATATAATAGAATATTTATATTAACGTAAAAATAAAACAATATAATAGTAAGTAATAGTAAATAATGTGGCGTAAATAATATCTAAAAAGAAAATGTTTGAAATTTACCAATTCTCCAAATTTATAAATTTAAATTTGAATTTTATTAAAAATGGTAAAACAATTACTTACGGTTTGCTCATTTTAATGAGTGGTAAATGTGAACTTTTGTAGAATGTACGTTACTTTTGGAGCGAGTTCAAAGAGTAAGAAGTGTCCGATCGTTTCCGCTAGGCCGATCCAGAATGAACATTCATTCTCGAGTAGTCTTCGGCATCAGCCGACCATTTCGTTAGCCAATCGCGATGCCCACCAAGGTCAGCATGGAGTCAACACGACACGAACACTTTAGTACTAATCTAGTATTTCATAATTGTACTACTACAGAGATATATATATATATATCTGAAACGGAATATTATATACAGATTAACCGAAATTATTCCTTTTATTTATCATATGATATCTTCAGAAAACCTATCCTCGCGTAAAAATAAATTTATTTCTTCATTTAGATGTATCATCCTGTATAAAGATGACGAATGAGGCGCAACCGACACTGACACAATGTTTAAAGAAATTTACAGTCATTCGATTTAATTGAAAATTTGTATTGTCAATTTTCATTCTATGCGATGTAATATTTTGAATATCAAACATTTTAATTTCGAAGTTTATTTTATGAATTACAGTTTTATTTTATATCAGAACTGAATGAAATTTAATGGATTATTTACGTAAGAGGATCCTAAATATGATAATTTATTCCGAGGTAAAAAGACTTCAACGCATCATTGATTAAATTATTATTACGAAATCATTATAGTATCACGATTATAGAATACAAGTCTATCTTTTACTTTCGTTTGACAGAAAGAAAATGTAATGATTTGATAAAATTTATTAGGAATATTATTAGGAATAATGTATTATATATGGTTTCTCAATATACGAGAATATTGTTTTACGCGCGGTTTGTTAGACGCCTTTCGTCTCCAATCAACGCTTGTCTATACAAGACTGACATCACTTTCAGTTATCGCTGGGCGATGATTGGATCGTTTTCCCATATGGATGTTTTAATTGGAAACGCAACATGTCGCGATTTGCTTGATTAGATTAGGGAAGGTCCTCGTATGTTTCTTTCACTTTAGCATTCTATTTAGTGAGTTTTCAACAGTTTGTAACGGTTTTTCTGTGTGCATTTTACGTTGTGAAGCAACGGCGACGACACTGGTTTTTATAAAACATGTTGGAAAAGATTTTCGTGGAAAGAAGAACATAACCCTATGACAATGAGATGTCCTATTTCTGAAACCAAAAACATCCTTTTTATCAAGACTAAATCTGTATAGTGATACGATTAAAGAAATATTGTTGTCCAAGTTATATGGTGACTCAAGCAATATGGGACTACTCTTCGCGAAATTGTGGAGTCTCTTTGGCAATGAAGGTATATTCCCATATATGTACTAATACCATTCATGATTATTTCATTCCTTTGAGCGTCGCGTCGTACAAATAATGTGATTGTGAATCAATTTTAATAACAACGAATAATGACAATCTGTTTGGTATAAATACATACAAATGAAAAGTAAAGTTCATCATTCTTTGTCTCCACAAAATATGTATGTGGAAGGATTGGATGAATGTTGAAATATTTTTCGAAATATAAGTTTTTATGTTCGATAAAATTAATAAAAAGATTACTTGCATTACATTTGAATTATGTAGAATTGATGATTGTATTTCGGATGAGGATCATATGTTGAAGAAAGTATGTATGTAATGAAGTGAAAGTACATTCCATTCGTTGCAATGTTTATGTAACAGGTGAAATAGAAATGCTGAAATAATCTATAAATTTGCTCTCTACAATTAATCTAAAATAATTAGATAATTCATAATGAATATGAAATTTACTTTTACAGGTTATCATGTATCACATTTTATGACAGTTACATTTGTCCCACTTTATGTATGCGTATGGCGTATGGTAACATATGCTTGTCTGATTTCTCTTTAATAGCAATGTGCGTTCTTTCTTTCTCTTTTCATTTTTCTAATGTAAAATAAGTTTGCACCTATTGTCAATTAATTCAAGGCATATTTATTACAGTTTATTTTATATATATAATCTTTTGATATACTTCTAAATAATCAAGATCGTGTTATTTTGTTTTCCAGAGCATAAGATAGTTATGGTAGGTTTGGATAATGCTGGTAAGACAACTATATTGTACCAGTTCCTAATGAACGAAGTTGTTCATACATCGCCGACTATCGGATCAAATGTAGAAGAAGTAGTTTGGAAAAATATTCACTTTATAATGTGGGATTTGGGCGGACAACAGAGTTTACGAGCAGCATGGTCTACTTACTACACTAACACCGAGTTTATAATAATGGTTATAGATAGTACAGATAGGGAAAGATTAGGTGTAATAAGAGAAGAATTATACTCAATGCTGAATCATGAGGAATTAAGTAAAGCCAATGTATTAGTCTATGCTAATAAGCAAGATTTAAAAGGTAGCATGACAGCTGCAGAAATCTCTAGACAATTGGATTTAACATCAATTAAGAAACACCAGTGGCATATACAAAATTGTTGTGCGCTTACTGGAGAAGGGTAAGGATAGAACATTAAGTTGTACAACTATATTAATTTATAAATTAGCAATCTAATAGTTCACAATTTTTTTTCAGGCTTTATCAAGGTTTGGAATGGATAGTTGGACGTTTAAAGAAGACATGACGTACATTATGAGGATTCATTTTAAATGTAATATGTTCATTGTAAGTTACTGTGCCACTCTACGAATTGTACAAATGAATGGAGAATGCATGATCATTTTTCAAATGGTACATTAGCTTCATGCATAACTTGAAGTGTAACTGTATATGCTGATCACAGTTATTGCTGCAGGCACATAACGTATCAAATGGTGGACGGGTTAACTTTGTCTTATCTATTAATGTGATACGAAATATAATAACAAATGACTAAATCTATAACATAAGAGTAAAGTAACGTTTTAACTATTCTCTCCATGAAAAAACATGTAAAAGAAATTGAAAAAATTTAGAAATCAGAAAGTCTTTTATAGGGGGTATTGTTGAATTATGAAAGATATGTATAGTGTGAATTTTCTTTTCTCCTTGCATACAAAGATGCACATTGTGAATATTCTATAGCGGGACTGCCAAAGTTAACAGTAATCAATACATTGTTTTATAAATATAAAATGCTGTATTTAAATTGCAATTTGAGAAATATGGAATCTTATTTTTGTCTCGACAAGAAAATTCGATCACGAAGTTTGTATGCTCGTGTCGAAAATATGGAATTTAATCTTGATCCCGTCCACCTGTGTTTGTAATAACAAAAGAATAGATAGTTCATTCTATTTGGTTGATATGCGGATAGAAATTGTTTGGCCTGTACGATTTTCAAAACAATACCTATGTACATAGTTTTTATACTCCGCATTAGTAGTAAACAATTGTAAAAAGTAAAATCCGATCTAGCACCAATTGAATCACATATTTTTCAAGTTTCTGTGCGAGTTTAAACATTTCTCAGTGCTTGATATTGCAAAACAGTCTTGCGAGACTGTGGCTAGATTTATTCAACCAATCTAACTAGATGATTGAAAGCAGCATACTTACTGCTCTGTGATACGTGGATTCAACAATGGGACGGTTGTTTGTTGGGAACATTGACTCTGAGTTATGCAGGAGAATGATAATTATGTATTAGAAAAATATTCTTTGCACATGAAAAGAATATTTCCAGGTAGAAAATAAGCTGATCGTCTCATTGTAAATATAAATGAATCATTTTGATTCTTTGATCCATAAATATCCAATTAACAGCTGTCTCATTTATTTTATTTACTTCATAACTTACAACAACTGAATTTCATATAGCTAGAAATACTTCAGTATTTAATATCTATTGAAACTTAAAATATTAATAGCATATGCAAAAGAAATCATTGTAGAAATTATTAAAATCATCGTATGAAAGATCAATGCCGTCTAAAGCCAGAGTGAGATCATACATTTAAAGTTTCGTAAAAGTATAAACAGCGGTTTTCTCATATTGAGAAGCAATGCATTAATTGTCGTATATGATATAATACTGCAAACTGTACACAATACTATTATGTATATATTCTCGTTAACGGTTTTCGTTACATAAATAGTTGTGAAATATGCAGGACGAATTTACAGGTTGTTTTATTTTGATGAGAGTTCACAATTCATACCAGTTGGATGTACTACTTGTGCAGATTTAAACATTACGAATGGGTCAGTAAGGGTACAGTAACGTGAAAATTAATTCAAATGTTTGTGTCGAATCGTATTGATCATTGTTAATCAATTTATACAATAATATCAATCAAATAATTGCAAAACAAGGTTGTTAATTGACATAAGGACTGAAGTTAATGTAAAATAAATTTATTAAACTTTCTTTTGCGGGAAGTAGATAGGTATCGAATTCTGCATTGCACTTTCTTTAGCATATAGTTTTCTATTTCTTAATTTCTTTTAATGCTGAATATTTTATTAATAATCTACTATTAAATAAATATGTAATCGCATACAATTGTAATAAAAATGATGTACATTTTCCATTATTTATTTTGCATTGTGGAATCGTGAAGTTTTTTAATTCTTTTGTAATAAGATTTTTTAATTTACAATAAATATATTTGATTATATTCAGTTCTGGTCTGAAATATTAAATAACCATTAAAGAAATTACTTGTCTTGAAGGAAGAAATGTACCGAGTTTTTGGGCAGAGGAAACAGCAAATATTATTTTCAAAGATCTATTTATTTTCACGTTCGTTATAAATAAAGTATCGCACACACTCACTCATTCTCTTAGCGCGCAGTGATTCTACCACTGGCCGTAGTATCTTTAATTTACGTAAACTGTAATGAGTCGATGCGGTTGAGTCATGTATATTAAAAGTATTGAAAAAAATATTTAACCAATAACTGGTGTATCAACACTGCAACACCGTTTAGAATATCCCTTTAGCCCTATGTATATTTCATTTCGTATTGCATATTGTATTTCACTAAGAGTAGTTCTTTGCAATCTTTCTCTGCAAAACAAAAAATTTCCTACACGATGCTTCCTCGTTACAGCGATAAAAATGAAGATGCTTATTGCAATTGAATTATGTCCTAGGAAATTTTGATATCCTGTTGGCAATGTCTGTTAAATTACAGACAGTGTCTGCAAAATGTGAACTATGCATACAGCTAACTTTTGTACCAGCTATTTTTATATGTCCCTTCTAATTATTGTTACAATGATCTGTATCATGTTTTTACTTCTAAAATCGTTACTACTTAAGTTACGTAAAGCGACAGATATATTTACAATGAACCGTGTCTACTATTTTAACGCGTGGTATTATGTTCTCGTAATCGATTTGGCAGTTGAAACTATTGTATACTCGACCAATCTATATTTTATATATATATATATATTTTATATATATATGCTTTTTATAATGTAAAAACTGCACCGTATTTATTTCCACTATTATTAGAAAGCAACAATATCGGTCATAGTTTTTACAATATAAATACACGACGAAGTTCAATTTTAGAATGTCTACGTTTGAACAATACATCATTACGTTAGATGATTAATTATTGTTTCTAATACCTGGCCTCATATCATTTTAATAATACTCGGCAATTAAGACGACTTCGTTGAAGTCATATCAAAATGAATTCGAAATGAGTTCGAGACTTACACTTTTCCGTGTATCGACAACATTCGTAACATGATTCAAAGCAGTCAGTTCCTTGCTCCTAGAAGTTATGATGATGGTGTGACACGAACTTAAAGTTTTCAATGATTCTGATATCGTTTCCTTTCCTTTTTATAAATAAAGATGACGCTTAAGCTTTGACGCTTTTCATGAGGAGATCAGTGCTAAGAGATTTGGGCCTCTCGATTGGCAGACCAAGAGCACGGTCCCAAACAAGAGACGCTAGGACACCGAGAGCACGGGACACTCCAAACAGTACGGTGTAGTAATTCATTTCCTTCATTCCATAGTATTGCAACAGGACACCGGAGTGGGCATCTACATTCGGCCACGGGTTCTTGACCTTGCCAGTTTCCAAGAGAACTGGTGGAACTATCTTGTATACTTGACTCACCAACTGAAAGTAGAAATATTGTATCGATTATTAAAAGGTCTTTAAAACTTTCAAGAACGAGATACGAAAAATTTCGAGAACAACGATTTTACCTTGAATAGCTTGTCGTCCGGCAAATGTTTCAAGGCGAATTCTCTCTGGCAGGTGTATCTAGGGTCAGTCTTTCTGAGCACAGCATGACCATATCCGGGAACGACTTGTCCGCTCTTCAGGGTGCTCCAGATGAAGTCTTTAAGCTTCTCGTCGCTGGGGCTGTCTCCAACTTGGGAGCGCAGTTTCTCCAGCCATACCAATACTTCTTGATTCGCGAGACCATGAAGAGGTCCGGCCAAACCGTTCATACCAGCCGCGAACGACAGGTAGGGATCGGACAGTGCCGAACCCACCAAGTGAGTCGTGTGTGCGGATACGTTTCCACCCTCGTGGTCAGAGTGGATGGTCAAGTACAAGCGCATCAGCTCAATGAACTCCTTGTTGTCGTAGCCGAGCATGTTCGCAAAGTTCCACGACCAATCCTTGCCAGCGTCAACGGATCCCAAACCCTTGCCGCCTTTGTAAATATTTCTGTATATCGTAGCAGCTACGACTGGCAGTTTGGCGATCAGATTCATCGAATCTTCGTAGACGGTCTCCCAGTACTTGGACTTGTGTACACCTTTGGTGTAGGCCTTGACGAATTCACTCTCGCTGTTCAAGAGCGTTATCGCAGCAGAGAACTGGGACATTGGGTGGAGCGACTTGGGCAAATTGTTCAAAGCTTTGACCACATGGTCGGGCAAGGCGCTCCTTGCGGCCCATTCTTTCGAAAGTGCTTTCGCCTGGGCGTCGGTGGGGACGTCACCAGTGATCAGAAGCCAGAAAAGACCTTCTGGAAGTGGCTCCTCGCCACCGCTAGCCTTCGGAAGAAGTTTCTGACACTCGGGAATCGACTTGCCACGGAATCGGATACCTTCCTCGGGATCCAATACCGATGGTTCCCAGACCAGACCTTTGATTCCTCGCATGCCACCGTACATCTGAAATATTATAATTACTTTATTATTGTGTAATTCAATTTTGCATTCAAGGTTGCAAGGTGGATTTAAATCTTACTTTAATAAATGATTACCTCTTTGATTATTCGAAGTAAGAGAAGAAACGCGACGATATTATATATTTATTAAATGATTTTAGTGTAACATTTTGTAGTTCGCGAAAGCTATGTGTCGTTGTTAGATTAAGAACAATGACCTCTAACACATATGTTTTAATTCACTGATCGACAATTTTACTTCATAGATCTCGAACAAATTCATTAAGTCACTTGCAAGATAATTTTAAATGTAAAATAATGGAAAATATTCCAGGATACATTAAATCTTCTATCGGTTTAAAATTTTTCGAATATTGCCGTCAGTATCGATCATGAGATCCATTTCGAATATAGAATTTAGAAAAGAGGAAGTTATTTAACAGTTCCGCAATAATATGATAAGCTCGCATCTATCTCGGTTATTTGCTATCAGTACGACAAAAAATAATCGGTTGTAGACTATGTCTCCGTAGAAAAAAGTGTTCTCCACGTGGTGTGTAATGCTAATACATAAAGGCGCCTTTGTCAATTGCAATACAAGTTCTCGAACGATCATTTTTATTCATTATCACGCGATCCTACGATCGCTTCGTGTGTTCGGGATTACGTAATCAATAGCTGCATACCATGTCCACGGTGACCTCGCCGACTTTTGTGGCTCCATGCTGCTTACGGAAATTCTTGACACGCTCTTGTTCCTTCGGGATTTTGTCAGCAAGTACCTTTCGAAGATCAGTCGAAGCATCGGTTAACGATCTCAAGAAAATTGTGGAAGTTATTTTCTGTAAATATAAAAAAAGAATGGAGCGGTTAGTCGACAATTTAATCTAGCTGATAATAATTTAATCACGTCATCGATCAAATTGATTGAAATTTTCTGTGGGTAGCAGGGATTACTTAGCGAAAGATAGCCGGGTACAACATCCGCTAAAAATTCAGTTTATCGTTTCCATGCATTTAGATAACGATCGACTCGAAATACTGATACCGCGGGCGGCGGAAGTACTTCATTATCGTTGTCAGTTTTGCATTTAGTTTTATAGCAGGTTGCTTGGGTTCTTCGATTTTCATTTCACGGTTGAACTGAAATCGCCATTTCAGAAATAGTAATACGGTGGAACGATTCCAATGCATTATTCTAATCCAATTAATTAATATTAATTAATCCAATATTCTAATTAATTATTGAAATACGTAGAACTTTACAGGGTTTGCTTTTTATAAATTATTTAATGTGTTTTTCGTAACGTATAATTAATATTTCAATTCCTACTTAATTAAGACTTCAATTAATTCTTCATTAGTTTACGTGGATTTATTACAATAAACGCAGTCATATTATCACAAATGAGATTCAAAGAAACAGCTGCGAGGGATATTTCGAATAATCACGCGTGACTTCTGGATTACGTAAAAATGACGAGCGGGGGCTCATTATGATATATTTGTCTGATACTGCTCACACGTGGAGGATCAACTATGCCGAACATCTGATCACTTCGTGAATGTTAAAATTGACGTTGGCTAGTAATAGGTATATTCGGCATGTTACAGGTCTAACAATAAATTTTCATTGGAACATATACAAATTCTCATTCTCAAATTTACATTAATTTTCATACAATGCTATTTTAAGAATTTTTCTGTAATAACATTTATTTCAAAATCTCTCCTGCTATTTTATCAGCTGAATAGATTGTTCAGAATAATGTACACCGACAGCTGAGAGTTCACTTTTACAACCGAATACGTAAGTGCGTTCTATAATTAGTATGTACAGAACTATATAATGGATATTCAAGAAACGGTGAATTATGTCAGAGAACATTTGCATTTAATCAATTTTTTTGCACATTGTTATATTATTACGTATAATCAATGTTTTTTACAAATACGTGTAGAGATAAATAATGTTGATAGTAGGAGCTTCTTTTAAAATATCATACAGTTTAGTTTTATGCGTTTTATTAGATTAATATAATTAATATTACTAATATAGTGTCTATATAGTCATAAATATTTTCAAAATAAGATAAAACAAACATTTCAATAGTATTTTATTCCTTTTTATAGCATTGGCAACGTACGAACTATTAGTGGTGAATTAAACATTTTTTATTTTTGGAGTCTGTAAAAATGTGAATTTGCACGAGCTTCGGCGGTTGACTTCTACGTGGTCGATTGTACAAGTCACATTGTACAAATCGCTCACTTACCGCAAATTCGTGAGGTCGCTTTACGTAAGCCACAAAATTGTTTCTACGATTACGTTGCACAATGCACACAGATCAGAAGCATTACGCAACGTCGACGGTTTCAAACGGAAAAGGGAAAAACACGTGAACGGTCAAATACCAGAAACGTCAACGATGCCTTCGATGACCATTCCCGCGGTTTCCTTAGCAAAGCGGGGACTTCTAGCGAATCAGCTTCGCCTCGAGGTCACGAGGTCCCGCGTTAGAGTTCATTATCAAAGCACGAAACTTGGGCAAATGACACCGGAATTATGTTAATAATTCAGAGTCAACGGTGGCAGAAAAAAACCGCGAGTTACATCTAACGCGAGCCGTTTCTTTCTGAAGCGGTATTTGCAAGTGCAATATTGCTGGTTCGGTGATATTTCAGATTTCGAAATGATCTCGATTGCTTCCGGTCGTTTCGGTTCCACGGATTTTTCTCGCGAGGAGGCACTCTTTTGAATCTGAAGTAGTGCACGAGAATCTGCAGATAGCGGGCAATACGCAAAGCTGGGAGCAAACATAGAAACACGGGCACGTTTTACAACGTGGATGAAGAACTGGGTCGAGGCGAGATCTCGGTGGGAAGGTAAATGGGACAATGGCCGGGCTAGTCCTGTGGATTTTCGTATCTATTGTCGGGCCTTGATTGGTCAATGCGCCGGTAACGGGAGGCCATTTTGAACAGACTTTTGCCCTCTTAAAATTCGTGGTGCCGATCTCGGTCACCCAGATATATTTATTTCAGCAGACCGATTATAAAATACTTTTAGTAGTTTTATTTGATTTGTAATTATTAATCTGGGTTAACCATTAAGATACTCGGCAACTTTCGACTGATAAGTTAGGAACACTTGTTACGTAAATGAAGACAAAAATATAAAAGAGTTCGTTATTAAAGTAATTAATGTCTTGTAAATTCTTCCGTGTAGGAAAAGAAATAGAAGAAAGGAAAATGGCTGACAGTTTTAGTCAAGATCAAGGTGGTTCACATGACCGATTAAAATTATCATGTTTAGGACTGTAAAAATAGATTCACTCATCCGTTCATGATTCTATTTTTGATACATGAAACATTTCGAGAACCGTGACTTATTATGTAACATTGCTCAATGTTGTTCAAGGTCAAACATAGAAAGCACAAAATCAGATGTTTCGATGCGAGATTGAATAAATTTGAATAAAAGATTTTTACGTAAGTCCTTTTTACGTAAGTGTGGCACTGTACACTTAGACTAAATGAGGAAAGGGAGTCTCTTTCGTGTACGATATGTTTCTGAATATAGACTGCTATGACCTTGACCTATTCACTAAAATTTGCATTCATCAGGATATGATCATTAAACTCAACATATATAGACGACATATACTCCCAAAATATTGGGTTGGAACACGAAAGTTCGTAGCGTTTGTAAATTAAAATTGAAAGCTAAAATTCATAGATTTATTCGATAACATATTTTCCATTCTGTTCTATTACTTTTCGAGGCAACTTCTCGTGTTATAGAATAAACACATGAATAAATACTTTAATTTTATCTGCGATTCTTAATTTGAAAACGCTACGAACTTTCTTTCCAACCCAATACTAAATCATACAAAACAAGTAATTTTAAAAATATAGTAGCGTACCGCTACATTCAATAAATTTTCATCGAATGAAAATAATTTCTTATTCGTTTAAATTACGTCAAGACAGATCATCTTTTTTATTATTAGAAGGTTCTCACGTAACCATGAATACTTTATGCCGCATTAGCTTCATTGTACAAGCAATGTACTGTGAATACATGAGTCGCTAAAACGCACACATACAACAAGAATATTCATGTATTCATCTACAACGTTATGTCTGGAGATTGGCCAAAGTAACGAGTAAGTGAACTAAAAATAAATAGTTTCGCATGTTGTATAATTTAGGCTATACATATGCACTGCACAATGTCTATGCGACAAAGAAGTTGAAAACAAGACTGTGTCCTTTACAACACGGTCAATGTTGCAACAGGTGATTACATTTAAAACGAAGCACCGCTGAAAATTTTCTAGTTACATATATACGTTAGTGTGATACGTATGCTTATAGTTTAATGTGCCATAATGATAGTTATTAAGAACCGGACATAAAAGAATATTAAAAGATTAAAATAAGTATGGCTTATAAAATGCAAGAAATATTTAAATGAGCCACTCGAAGCTTTTTGCATAAGTGAAATTTTTGTGCCAATTAAATCCTTAATTATGAGGAAAGATGTGTAATATTCAATTATTTGCCATAGTTATAAAATTAATAATGTAATCAATAATAAATTACTACTGCTCAACATTTGGTGTTTCTACAATCTTTTAAATATTCGGGGAAACCGGTATATAACTTATTTTATTACAATTTATTATTATTATTTTATTATTACGTAAACATATTTTAGATATTTTATGAATTTTTTATTCAATTGAACATGTATTGTTATAAGTTGCTACTATCAAACAATTATATTTGCTACGAATGAGAATAAGTTCGATACTCGCAGTGTCGTTTAAAGCGTTTCGATATGCAAACAGCGTAGCAGTATGGTTTACACGTCTCGTATTATGGACGATATATTCACACCAGGAATGTATCGTTCGAAATGTAAGTTTCAGTAACAATATACTCGGATCGTAATGCGAGAAGGATATCAAGTTGTAGCTGCAATGATGTAACCGAATACTAATTGAACAGATTGCTTGTTATTTTTATGTTACGCTGCAAGTGACTTTACCATTCTTGAATCTAACTCCTCGAATGTAATTAATATTTAAGGGATGACACACTTTCTGCACAGACTCATTTAACCCTCATACGCTCCTCGGAAATAGTTACACAAAAGATCCTCGGGTGATATTTCACCCATTTTCGCTCTACACTTCGATTAATGTGATACATTATAATATATTTCATTAAAAGTTAATTAAATTTGTCAATTTATTTATTATATCTTGCAATTACTACATATATAAATAGCATTTTTATGCTCGCCACATACATTCCGATCTTTTTCTACACGTAATTGGCATCCACTTCCTGTAATTTTTCTTTCTTTGGAATTGGTAAATTTGATGGGCCAGCAATGACTTGTAACGTATTTAGTATTCACTACAGCGAGTAATGCTTCACCTCTGGGTAGTACAGGTCTTCTCTGTATTTCTTATTTATTATTATTATTACGGTATTCGGGTGAGATATCACCTGAGGGACTCTTCCCTCACTTCTTGTGTCGGAATGTCACCGACTTGTGTTTTACATATAATATGATATTTTAGACAAATACACCAAGTTATAACACATTTAGAAAGAAATCAAACATAATACAGTATCTGGAAACAGAAAATGGGTCAATTTTCACCCGAGGAGCGTATGAGGATTAATTTTATTTTTTTATGGGAGAGAAAATTAGACATTAATTTCATTCCTAGGTGTATCTCACTATTTATCATATAAGAAAAAAAGATTCGAAATTTTGTTTCGATTATAATTTAGTGATCCTTTAATTGTAAGGCAGTTTAAATAAAATTGTTTTTAACATTTTTAAATACGGTATCAAGATTGATACTACGGTCTGACATGAATTATGAAACAACGGGATATAATATAAAAACAGTGGAGAGTGGTCAGGTTAATCTTTACGGCAGTCTTTTTACAACGTTTTACTATCAGCAATTAGTCGATTACGAACAAAGTTCGACCCGCGAACTCGCTTGCGTAAAATCGTAATCCCATAGTATCGTCTAAGTTGTAAGTGCTATTACGTAGTAATAATCAGCTTGCATGTCTTCATCAATTAATAACTGGACTTACCGTTGATATAAAATACTGACATATGGAAAAGTGATACTGTTTGATGATTATTGTATAATTCGATCATTTAAAAATCTTAAATAAATAAATCAGTGTTGATCAAAAGTTTTGAATTGCATTCGTTAACATTTTAAACAAAGTTGAGATCTCTTTGAACAAATTTAAATTACTTTTACGATTGACCCGCGACGATTTTAAGAAAATGCTTAGTGTTACGAAAATTCACTTTTAATTTTACAATTTCAATTTGTCAATTAAAAATATTGAAAACATTTAAGTGAACTGTAAATGTTTGATCGATTTGATTGTTTTCAAGTCGCTGCAATTAGAAATCTAATCAAATACATGATCGAACCTTCCATACCGAACATGCATGTAAAAATGCAGAAGTCATGATTACAGTGGCACGGAAGCGTGTGATAAGTACTATATACTTGTAATGGTGAACATGTCTACGTAAAACATCGCGTAACGACAGACTATCGTAATGACGCAGATAGATGTCCCATATGTATACAATTTCTGCGTCGATGCAAATGTAGAATTGTAATTTACTTGAAATTGAAATTATTCTTTTATTTTAATACAATGGGAAATACAATTTATAGATTCATATAATTAAATTTGAACAATTAATGACATAAACAAATAAATATTCGGATTAACTTTGAACAGAGGATTAAAAATGGCATTGCCTTGAAAAATGAGAAAATTTTTCTGTGATTTTTATTATTAACATATATTTGAATAAAGAAATCTATTGAATCAATTCCTATGGAAACATCTCTATAATTTCAACAATTGTAAAATACAAAATTTGATTTGTTTAGTGTTAATTAATAAGCAACAAAAATTTACTGTAGTATCGGTTCATGAAAATGTGTGTAAACGTTTTCAATGTCCGATTTACTGCAAGTTAACACACAAAAAGTTTGGAACGCTAAAATTTGAACCAGTTTACGAAATTTCATTGCCTAAAATTTTATCGTACACGACAAATTTATTCTCGGCTTAATTTCAGATACTAATACTATCTCGTTACCTGGCAACATAAAAATTCCCCGGGTACAGCAATTTTTTATGAATTTGCTCACAACAAGTAAAAAGATTGGTAATGATAAATCGTGAAGGTAAGACGATGCTTGTCGATCACGTTTTAATCAAAAGCAAACGCTCTGTTGATTTATACGGTCTGTTTGAGTGTACCGGCAAAGATTAATCTGTCAGATGCAGCTCAATATCCGCCCCAATAAATATTATTATCAAGAGTTATCAGCCACAGATTCTGTATTAATATTTTAACGAGAAAGAAAATTAAATATGAGTCAGAGTATGACTTTAAAATGTTTAAAGGCCTCATTTTTCATTGGCACCATTTTCTTAAATGTTTATTTTTTTGTTGTTTAGGAATAATTTCTTTAGTCGATTACTTTTAAACTTTATAATTTTATAAGGTGCCCCATACAACATTTGGACAATACAACATTTAAATAAAAATTTTTTCCCTATTTCCTTTAATTCAAAAAATTTACAGTAGCCGTGACGTGCTCTAAAAGATTATTCATGTTCAAAGTTCCTACTAAAAGTAATTCATCATTACTATCAGTCCATGAATCTTTAGTACCTACTTTGGTTATGGCAGAAGTTGTTAACGACTTAACTGAATAATCAGTTCGCTAATGTTCCATTAAATGAAGCGGCAAATAGAATCTTAAATATAGAATGAAACCCATTACAATTCGTAAAAGATATTGAAATGGAAATTGATCAAGTATTGAATTAGGATAAAAATCTTGTAATAATTCAGGAACTATTCCTTTAATACCAGTAATTCGAAAGCGGTAGATTTCATATAGCCTTGCTATTATAGTAAATGAGAGATGTCATCCTACATTCTACGTGTTCACGACATTTGACGTTATTTGACGCGCGTGCTGCTTGTTCTCTGTGTGGCACGTCTAGACAGATAGTGATCACCTGATTTCGTCCTTGCTTTCTAATCGCATCTATTGTCTTAAGAGAAATAAACATATCACTGATAAACATATTTAACGAGTTTCATTATTCTATTGTTTCGTTTTTAATTGTTTTACTTTACTGCTGAGATAGCGACTCACAAAATTATCTCGTTAAAAATTACGCGTTGGCTGGCCGGTCTTAATTATTACTTCGGTTAATTAAATATTTCTATCTTATACCATTTTTCTTATGTATTTTATGGATTTGATCATTTTTCACATTCTGAAAAATTCATATTTTTTTCTACTTTGAATCTTATTCAGCTTTATGCTTAATTTTGTTGTTTTGAAAAGAAAATCTTTCTAGTTTACTATCCAGACATTCATTGAGAATCATACTCAATGCTTTAAAATTATGACTCATACTATTATGTCTCTTAGTCATATCATCAACTGCGCCTTGAAGAAGTCATCGTTTTTTTCCTTCAATCTATTGTAACTATTGTAAAAATGCGGTCAAAAGTTTGTATCCCTCGTTTGGTGAACAATGAAATTGATTCTTTTAGTGAACGAAATAAAATAGCATACTTAAACTTTCACGTACTCAAACGTAATTTGCGAGTTTACAGAAAAATGATAAAAAATACATATTATTTATGAAACTTTCAGGGTCGAAATTAATATTTTTGAATTGTAATGTCGGGAAAACCAAAGCAGAAAATGTTAACTTGCTACTTTTTATTTGGTTTTTATAAATTGTCTTTAGTTAACATTTATAGAGTACGTAAGCGGAAAATTGACTTGGCGTTACGTCATCATCATCTCCGGAGAAAAAACTGAATGGGTTAGCGGATTGCAACAGTCACGATTTCACTTGGAAAGTTGTTCAATGTTCGTATGTATCCTCTTTTACATGAATGTTAGTTAAGTTATCAGTAATAATAATTTATTTCAATGTATGTTAAAAGAAATTTAAAAGAAAATTGTATACTTGTGACTACGTATTAATGAACCTAAACTTCCATAACTTTAATTTCTAGTCTTATGTCCATTGTTTCGAGAAGTTATCTAAGCTAAATTGAAATACAAATCTTATTTAATATTCATTGCATACCAATATTCAAATTATGTAACAATATTAACAAGAATTAATTTTTTAATCTTTTAATTGATGTTTAAACTATTCATTTTCTTCTTAATTCGACGAATAACTCTTTCACTTCATTATATTAATAATTAATTAATTGCTCTGAAAACTTCGACACGCGTCTAGACGATCGAAGATAAACTAACAATAAGGAACTTCTGTCGATAGATCAATACGAAATGAAATTAGAGTGCTGATAATGCGGTAATAAGTAATATGATTAACCTAGTGCACTCAGACAATGCGGGACCATTGACGCGTGCACCCAGAGTTCACCGATGAAATAGCGTTGCAGTTGGAGAATGCAATAACGCCTGTTCGAGGTCAGGCTTCGTGCATTTCAAATTGCTCTTGCAATTAGTTGTTTGCAATATGAAAAAAACGTATCATTAGTTTCGTTTATTTGTAGAATTTAGTAACTCAAAATTTAATTATTTCTTATATCCTACTTGAAAATTTATTGATTTCGAACAGATACTTTTACAGCTATCTGCGTTTCGAAGACAATGAGCAACTGTGATCTTTATTTATCAGCAAACTTAGACTTGCGATTTACAGTTGGCCACGAGAAAGCATTCCTTGTCTTTCCACTGCATCCCCCGCGACTGTTGATCTTCTGGCACATTCACTTCGGAATTTCAGTCTCTTGGACTTTCGAATGCGTTCGGAGCTGATTGGAATCGACATTATTGGAATCTCCATCGAGATATTAAGTGGATTTCGATCATCATAAAATCCTTTACGGGTCAATTATATCTTCAAATTCTTAATTGATTTTATAATTAATTCAAGATCGAGTTCGACGGATAAATTAACTGAATAAACTTGTCGAAACGTTACTCCCTCTCAGATTTTGATGAAATTGAAATGTGTTGTCAAGGTCACCATTCTGAATAACTTTTTCCTTTGGAAGTGTATGGCAGTCTCTTGTAGTTTCCGATATATGTAATTAAATTAAGAGGGCGCTTAGGGTCTCGTGATTCCATCGAGATCGCCGTTATGCAATGGTAAAAAATGTTAAGCTTCTTCAAAGATTCCTTTATCCATATACATATATACATATACTTATAATTATCCATTATATATATGGCTTCTTTGAAAAAGCTTAACATTTTCTACTATTGCATAACGACGATCTCTATAGAATCACGAGACTCTAATCGTCTTTTTAATTAATTGTTGGTAACATCGTATAATACCATGTCTGATAGCTCTTGTTATCACTGATTGCATAACCAACTAGCTTGTGAAGGGCATTGCCAGATGGAATACACCCGTCACCTACAATTATCTAATTGATTTCGCGCCATATAATCATCAAATGGCGCTAAAACGACCACTGAGGGTGTCACACGCAATCCAACCTCTATTAACACTGAAATGCAACCGTCTTGCAGACGATTGGGGACTGAAGGTTACAGTGAACTTGAAAAGCCGCGGGAGACCGCTGTATATATATCATAATCATATGCAAAAGTCTACAAGTTCTCTCCACATAGTTGACTTGAATAATTTCGCAGCAAGTATTGACTGGTTCAAACTGTTCATCGGTAGGAATATCGCCGGAAAACTACCCACATATTTTATTAATGGGATTTAAATGATTTTTATAAAACAAACTTTATGTATTAATTCCGAAAAACTAATTGTAATAAATTTTACACACTTTGTAAAAAGAATTTTAAATGTACAATGCAGAATTGTATACAGTTGATTTTATATGTAATTTCACATGTTATATAAACATTTTACAATCATATCATGTACCAACAAAAATTATATTTCCTTCGTCCGAAAATGTGTTAACAATAAGATAAGTCTAATTTGTCTTCATAATTAATTCGCAAACGACGAACCTGAAAATAACATTTCGAACTAATTGAATCGTGAATAGTCATATTGAACGGGTTATGTCGTACGCTTGTTATAACCGTGTTGATCGAGTATCGGGCACAGAATTCTCTTTCATTTCACTTATTATTTATAGCGGGAATATTAATAGACTCGGCCGATCGATAAACGATCGATGGACTGTATGAAATTTTGGCTTTGATCGAACAGATTGACTGCATCAATCGGGAGCAGTGAACGTTAACTATTCGTAGTCCGTTCTATAAAAAAAGAATTGAAAAAAATCCACGATATTAGGTAATCAGCTGTATCATTTTGGCTAAAAATCATCGAATTTGTCAAAAATTACACCGAACGTATGTATAGACTTTGTACTTGACATGCCACTATTGAGCAATTCGAAAGGTAAAATTAAAGTCGATTAAATATAAATGACGGTATATTTTTATACCACAAAGTGTATATTGCAATTCACTTGATAGATCAAATAAAATATCATACAAATACTTTTATCTTGGAGTAACAATGTAATTGTTAAACCTTTGCTAGAATAAAAAATATAACTACATTTTTTAATGATAACAGATTGATTTTAATTCAAGGCTAAATTAATTAAATCCTTATTGAGCATATCTTCTATAAATAGAAAATAGTTTGTGTTAAATCTTCTTCACTCATTGGTGCGTACAATTAACTTTTTTCAGCTAATAATTATATTTAATTTGAAATTTGTTTAATATTTCAGGAATTATGCCTAATGCCGTAAAGGTATATTAATGACATATTTGCCTGAAGAATATAATATTCTTATTTTATTCCGAAAGAGTATGAAAATAATTAGAAAAACTTCTAATATCTATGAAATAAATAACAAATGATAATGTAAGTGTCGGATTTTAACTAATTTCGTATACAAAATTTTTCTGTTTTCACACCGAAAGAATGAATTAAATATCTGTGTCCCATTAGGATATGTTTAATTATAGCATTTACGATTCAATAACCATTCACTCTGTGCGGGCGAGGATTTTTTAAAATGGTGAAAATATTTTTATCTTAGAGAAATATTAATTTGCAATTTGCAACTTCAAGAAGTACATGTATTATTCTGATGTCATTAATATGTCGACGTTCGTTCTCAGAAGAATAATAAAAACATCTTCCATCATTCATTATACACAAGCAGTTACGAATAGGTTCGGTTACGGTGTTAGATCTACACGATCGGTAAGCAGGTGTCTGTAAGCGCAGGTCACGACCAATGTGGATCAAGAGGGCGGAACAGTTTTGACCTCGAATTCGTTCTAAAATTGTCATCCCTTACGAAATTGTAATGCGATGCACTCTTCAATGAGCATCTGTGCCGTCGAAGGAGACGCGTTAAATGTGTGCATGTGTGCATGTGTGCGCGCGTGTGTTCCCTCGCATCTATACCGTGGCCTTACAATTCGACACGAGACCGTTTTGGTTAGGGATTGGTCGCGTAAACCCGACGATATCTCTATTACGAAAATCCGCCGTAATAGCAACACCGCCAAAGCTTCGCTAGGACCGATCATTTTTTTTATTTTTAGTGTGTAAGAATGAAGCCAAACAACTTGCGAGCTTTTTGATTCACAAAAAATGCGTTTACGCGAAAAAAGGACGTCGTCAACTCTATCCCGTGCTCTTTAATGCGTCAGCGGAATTATACATTACACCTGGACCGGACACTGTCACTTGAAGATCTAACAGAAAATGATAGATTTCTACAAAAGAAAAAACACTTCTGGAATCTACATTTTTCCTTCGTTCCTCCTCCAAATCTAATAATTATGAATTATAATTATTAAGTGATTATTTTCAATATTTTTTGGCGATTATGTTCTATACAATTTTCTTACGTAACGGCTATCGGACCTAGATAAATTAAAGCTCCGGTTCTATCGATCAGGTGAGCTTTATGCCACGCGATTCGATTTCTTGTGAATTTTTTAAGAATACGATAGTTGTATGCTCGTAGATCTATTCTGGTGACACTTTTACGTCACTGCTGGATCGAACAGATCAATCCTGCAGTTTTTACCCCCGAAATATGTGCATTATTTCAGCTCCGTAAAAATGCTGCTTAGCCCCCACATTCGATACGTGAAAAAAATCTTCGTTTGCAAACGAAGTAACCTTTTACCTTACTGATCGAGGAATCTTGGTCTATCTATCGTTTTCGTAATTAACATTCAGGTGTACGGCAATTACAGTGATTTTTTGAATTTGCACCGCACAGGTCTGATTGGATAAGTTACTAGGCCATCGGTCGATAAAATGTATCTAGAACTCGCGGCGTCTTGACTCTTCGCAGTGTGCGAAATTTCACATTCACATTCACCGAATGATCGAAACGGGAAAATCGCGGTGTGATATCATGAGTGTTAATGATACATATGTGTCAAACATCTGCTCGCGGTTCGAATTTCGCACCGGAACAACGTGTACTGTTTCGAGAAACATTCAAACATCGCATTGCGTTCTATGACCAATCAATTTTCGGTGGGTTCGTTTAACACGTACCTGGACTTCCAAACAGCGTTTGGTACTGAAACGGTAGAGTGCCATTGTTCTTTATATCCTGGCTTACGGATCCTTTCTCTTTCTTGTTACTGTCAAACCAACTATCCAACTGACCACGCGGAGCTCTGGCGCCCAACTCAACTAACTCTTCTGTTAGTTCGTCACAGATACGCCAACAACGCATGCGCACACTGGCAAGTGATCCTCGAAGGATCATCTGTATCTAGACACCTACCACGTTATAATCGTGAGAGGTTCAAAGGAAGCTCATCCAAAATTCTTACTAGCGAATTTCTCGAAATGACAAAAACCAATAATTAATTGTTCGGAAACAATTCTTATAAATGGAAAGGTCGAACTTGTCCGAAATTGCCAGCTGTTTTCTGCAATTCGTGGAAATAATTCAATATTTAGATGGTTCAGCTGTTCTCAAATATAGGGAATTTTAACAATTGGCAATTACTTTTAATTTGGCGCGTAATACGATTTCGTTATAATCTCGTTTATTAAGAATCTTATAAAAATTGTGATAATTACAATTGCTTTTGAAATGTCATATATTTTTTTCACTTCTTCGCACATTTTTGCCAAACTCCTTTCATTTTTTCATTTTTAGTCATTGAAACACTCCTAGTTTTTTCAATATTTCCGACGATAATGATGATCTACAATTTAGAAACAAATTAATAGCTTCGAACGTTTTATTAAATTTGGAAATTTACCTGTTTAATGTAAACAAATGAAAACCACAAGTGGTTCCGCTTGAAATGATATCTTTGATGACGCTTGCAACTAATTCTACTCCATAAGCGTGTACTTTATCGTCATCGGTCTTTATAGGTTCTAAAGTCTTTAAAATATTTTCTGGTACTTTCACATTGCAAATTTTTATCATCCTTTCCAGACATGCATAGCTAGGAATTGGTAAGATGCCAGGAATAATTGGAACGTTAATTCCAATTGCGTTACAATCATTCACAAATTTAATAAAAACGTCGGCGTCAAAAATGATTTGAGTTATAATAAAATCAGCTCCTGCATTAACCTTTAAATTATATCAACATTAGATATATATATATATCTACAATAGTTGCACGGATGTACGTGAAAATCAGACATTATTAAAATTAATTACTTTTTCTTTTAAATATAATAAATCCAATTCTTTGGATGGTGACTCCGGATGCGTTTCTGGATATCCAGCAACGCATATACAAAATATATCGCCAAATTGGTATCTTATAAAACGCACTAGATCTGCAGCATATGGAAAATCCTTATTTAGGACCTTAGAGTCTAAAATTTTTAAATTAAATTTAAAAAATAATTTGAAATTTTAACTACAAACATTTTTATATATAGACATTTACCTCCTCGTAATACAAAAATATTGGTCACACCAACACTTAATGCTTTCTTTAAAACGAACAATACATCGGCGCGCGTAAAATTGGAAATAATAAGATGAAATAAGATTGTATTATTTGGGAACTGATCGAGCACTTCTAAAGATAGATAATTATTTGTCGCATCTTTCATTTTGCATGTCAATGCATAAAAAAGGGGACGATATTTATTCATCTCTGTAAAAAAACTTTTAACGAAAAATTATTATTTATATATGAATAAAATGTTTAAACATACATACATACCTCTGATAAAAATCAGTATTTTTTGTAGATGAAACTTCGAAACTACAAAATATTCTTTTTTCGTTGATTGCAGTTTTTAATGATTTCCTCAAATTAAAAATTTTACGCTCAGAGTCTTTGCATAAGTAATAATCCTTAACCTTACTAAGCGTACTGCTACTATCCGCATTTTCGTACATTTTTGTATTTCCCAAAACGATTCTACTCATTGTATGTCGATAAAAGTCACTGCGAACGATTATGTGGACACAGTTTCCTATTCTTAATATCATATAAGATAAATTTCGATAATATTCGGGTTATGCAACACATGAAATTCATAATCGACTCATTGTACATAGCAATGTAGTGTTTTAAAAATTGATTACAATAAAATATTTTACACTCATTTTATTTATAAAATTTACAATTTAGTTCAAATTATCATACCATGGTGTTTAAACAAAAATTTCTCATTATGTTGTTTTCTTTACTCAATTTATTGTCATTTCTTTTTTGGCAAATATAATTTTCTGCACACTTCTGTTATTGGAATGTCAAATACAGGTGGTACACCACCTGGAACTGTTTCCCTTTTTGGACGTGAATGTTTGTCCATAATAGTTCTAATGTCGTCTATATCTGGTGTCATAGACAAATTTATAGCTGGATAAATAATAAATGCAAAAGTGGCAAGAGCCGTTAAAGCCCAAATAGGAATTCCTATGGCCCAATATTTTGAGGGCCAATATGTTAACCCTATACTATGTAAAATATGATCTGGTATAAATGCCCATATCAGATATAAAAAAAAGAGCATATTTGAACCTATGTATAAAGCATATCCGTAGACAGATCTTGGAGCATATGGAGCAGGAGTATGCTCCATTTTATATAATATTAAATATAACAGTTGAGGAAGACCACAGAATATTTATTTCAGTAATAATCAAAAGTCAGCGCAGGTGGACCAAATTGTTGAATAGTTTCGGTTACCAATATTAAGCTATCAAAGAATGATGTTAATGCTACTCGAACTTTTCTTGCTTCTGTTCCGGAAAGTTCTCTACAAATAATAATACACATTAATGTTATAAATATAAAATTGTATAATAAAGATTTCATAAATACAAACTTACACTTTTAATAAATTACTATCTAACGTTAGTTCTTTCGACACGTTACTTCTTAAGGGTTCCTTATCAACTCTAAGTACTTGGTAAACAATTTCCGCTTCCCGTGATGATGGGAAAGGAATAGACAAATTTCTATTTCAACGTTAAGGTTATTTGTATAGTTTAGTATATAGTTTGTATAGTATAATCTCATGTTTTTCAAAGGATACATAGTTAAAGTACTCATAGCATTAGAGTGTTAAAAATACAAAACACTGACTGAAAAATATTGAAATATTTTTGAAACCACAACTTAAAAACCGTCTTGTGTTTTTTATGAATGTTACATTGTTACACGAGTGTTTTGAATTGAATGTATTTACATAACCAATATTGTACACTCTGCATATATGTACATACATAGTCTATCATACATTTAATAGCTTTGTTCACTGTGTGTGACTGTAAGAATAAAACGATTTAATTCAATATTAGAAATAATTTTCAGAAAAAATTGAAATTCCATGTAGTTCGATATTATATTTGCAAAAGTACGTGTGCTTACGTGGATACGTATATGTATATATGTGTGAATGTGTACGTATGTATAGGTTTTTTGCGAACTTCACGACGTTTTACGGCGTCCGGTGATTGTACGCAACAGTTCACAACATAAATACAAATACACATGTAGTACGAAAGCTTGGTGTAGATAGTAAATAGGTATATTTTAAATGACTGTTTTCTAATATAAACTTGCACAATTTCGAACGGTTAAGGTACAATGGGACGAAGGAAGAGTAAACGGAAGCCTCCGAGTAAAAAAAAAGCTATTCAACCTTTAGATACCCAATTTAATTGTCCGTTTTGCAATCACGAAAAATCGTGTGAGGTTAAGATGTACGTATGCTTACATATATTAGTGGTTGTATTCATATTTCATATTTTACTGCTTGTTTTCCATTTCCAGGGATAAACCAAGAAATACAGCAAGGATCACTTGTAGGGTCTGTTTAGAAGATTTCCAAACGACAATAAACTTACTTTCTGAACCACTAGATGTATATAATGATTGGATTGATGCATGTGAGAGTGCAAATTGAACTTTTATTACCGCTACATTTCGCACATATAAGGCTGTCAGACATTATTAATTTTCTTTTTTACTGACATGTCAGCATTCCGCAATATATGGACTAATATCAAACTTATGTGCAATATGCAGACAACAATATCATGTCATTTATGTTTATAGTTTTTATAGTTTATTGTAATAGGATCTTAGATATTTTTTTTTATGTTCAACCAAGTACTGATTTGTACTAGTTTTAGTCATTGATTGATATTCGTGTAGCTTTATTTAATATCTATTGTACTTATTCGATAAGTACATGTATGAATGTATACTTATAAAAGTTTTAAGAAAAGTAATGAAATTATGACATGCATAATATTTATATAAAGTACGAAGATATGTAATGTTTTCTACTGTATATCCTTTTAGAGTAATCTTTCTGTTATCATAAAACACGCAAATGAAATAGTTTTTATCACAATCTACTATGATATATCTATATTTACCTAGTGTGGTATGTAAAAAGTACATTTTAACAAAAAATGTCATTAAGATTAAATAAAATCTAAAATACTAGCCTTGGTTTTTTAAAGATATTCTTTTTAAACACACCGACGTAGAACCTGAAATCTATGACATCGCAAGATGGAAAGTAACGAAATCAATTTTCATATTAATCTGTAAAATATTGTAATATAAATCTTACTTTATACAATTTTATCCTATCTATTCGAATAAATTATTTTATTTGCAATATTAACTTTATTATACTTGCAATACTATTTAGTATTTGCTATTTAATAAAATGTATGTTACGTTTATGTTGGCATTTACTATTTCAAGTAGAATTCGAAATACTTTTATTTCAAGTGATACGAATTAGAACACCATTTAAATTCGAATAGGACTTTTGTTATTACTAGTATATGCAAATATAATAGTATTTTTCAATACGATATTCGAAAATCGATGCAAAATGTGCTAGTACTCTATATCAAGAAGAACGAATCCAATTACGAAATAAAATGAATCATATATCCCTTTACAATTTGAAAGACATATTTTACTTAGTTCCGAGTGCCGTTCCCTCGTGAACACTCAGCGGATGCGTTTTATAGCGCAGCCAAGATGGCGTTCCACCGAGTGGAATATACTTGTTAGAAAAAGTGTGTGAAAAAAATGCCGCGGAAAGCTTGAGAGCGACGCGTGCGAAGTTCAGTGAAATTTTGGTGGTAAAGTGAATCCCCGTAGCTTCGTCATGAGGCTCAAGTGAAAAGGAATTGGACGCCGTGGTTGAAACGATGCGTGCATTAACCCGAGTGACAAGGCTTGTTCGCTGATCTTCGGACATTGCGGAGAACCGTGATCGTCGAGCGGCGAACAACGACGCTATGGCGTCTATCAAACGTGTGCATGTGTGTGTCATTATATTTAATTCGTAATTAATGGCTAATTAAACGGTCGTAAATACGGATCGTAGGTCAAATTTGACGTGTGCAAAATACATGACGAAGCCGGTTACAAAACGACGCGACTTCCTGGTGTTAATCGTCGAGCCGGATCTCGGCTTGTCCGAAAACAAACATTCTGAGCTGCTTTCATTCTCCCTGTGTTTGACAGTTACTACCTTAAATAACTCGGAACATTATGAATACTTTAACGCAACTATTTCGGTTACGTTATCACAAGCTGAGTGTGTGCATTTACTGTAACCTTCTCGTTAAATAATACTGTCCAAGTTGTTGCTGTAGGATTTGTGCAACAATTCGAGAATGTGACTAACTTAATCTCTCAACAAGTGTGTTTAATTGCAAGTGCTTTGAATGATTCATAATTTCCATACAATAGTACTAAAGTTCTTTGCTTTTTCAAGTGTGCATTCATCTTGATTACAATGATTTTAACATCATTTGTAAATGCACGCAATTTCCTTGTATATATTTTTAAACATAAATTCAATATTATTGCCTATTTTGATATTTAGAAATTTTTAGTTTATTATTATTATTATTATTATTATTATCGTACGTTTGTTTTTGTTGTTTTGTACCATAGTAAACCTTGTTTATCAAGCAGACGTACATATGAAATACAAATATATTTATTGCACGTGTAAGTAATTTAAGACGATTAAATATAATTCATCAGTGTATTCCATTCTATTTGAAATTACTGTACATTGTGTTCCGAGGTACAGGATGAAATAAATTGTCAAATAGGAAATATAATAAAGACATGTGTAATGCGAAATATTTTTATTTCATATTTTTTGTGTTTTGTTATCGTGATGTTTTAATCCAGTTTTGAGATAAGCGTCTTTTAATTCTATAATTTTTGTATTTATTTGATCGACGTTACAGATCTTTTACCATCTTTCTGTTTAACTAGAATTTACAATGGACTATATTTTCTTACAGGCGAAGGAAGATATAAAATTATAAGTAGATAATTTAAGTGATATGGAAAATAATATAGTTTTTAGTGTTATGCAGAAAAGTGTTGAGACATTCCATAATTTCGTATGAAATTTCGAGGAAGCAAATTGTGACTTAATGAACTATACACATCATGTCTAATAGTTTGGACAGTTTTTTAACACGTATTGGGGACGTCACTATTGAACGCGTGACTCCTCGTTCAGGTCCTAAGTCTAATGAACCAGTAACTTCGAATGAAACTTCAACAAATACAACCATGAATAATGTAGAGCCTCAAACAGGAAACGATGAAAGTTCAGAAGAATCTAGCGGTGAAACATCAGACGGAGAACAAGAAAAGAAAAATGATACAATACAGTCGGAGGAAATAGAAGAAATACATTCAGAGGGTTCTGGAGACGATATGGATTTAGATGAAACAATTGACTCTCAAATTGGGGTAAGGATGGAGTCGGAGCGATTGCATCATTCTCAACCTGAAGAGGATGATGAGGAACCAGTTAACATATTGGATACTTTACCATTGGAAGGTATGTATAACATTGTTTCTAAAATTTCATTATACAAGTATATTTTGCTTATGAGTTTTAATTATATTAAAAGGAGCTCCAATAGAAGGTCAAGAAGTATCTGAAGCTGATTTACTTGGAAAGCCAATTTCAAAGGACACGGATGACGAAGACAGTATGGATCATGACAATGATAAACATGAAAGTCATTCGATGGATGATGAAAATACTGAAAATAATAAGAGGCACGCCGAGTCTGAGCTTTCCGATACAGCTAAGAAGAAACAAAGAAAAGACGATGGAAGTGAAGGAGCTACATCGGAATGTGAATCAAAGGCGGAAAAGAAATTAGCAAATATGAGACGAAACATTCGAGAAGTTATGGACGAGACACAGCTTGACGAAGCTACGTTGTCAGCTCAAAGACAAGAAATGGAACGTCTTCGAAGGGTACAGGAACAACAGAGGATTATTCGTGAAGTTCAAAGACAAATAGCAATAAATAGACAAAACAATAAAACACAGACAAGAGCAATAAGCCTATTACAAGGAAAGCAAAATCAAGCGGGGACTACCATTTCACAATCATCTTCATTTTCATCTACACCAGTTCGTTTACCAAATACAGTACTTCTCAAAGTAAATTCTGGATCTGGAACTGTATCTCAAACCACATCTGGTATGCAAGCTAGCCAAATGCAAAGAAGAACAGTAGAAAGTTCTCGTTGGCAAAAAGGAAGAGGTGTTTATCAAGGGGCACAAACATCAATTTCTAGGGTTCCAAGTCGTCCCACTGGTCCCTATATGTTGCAACAAAGAATTCGTATGATGACACCTTCAGTGAGCATATCACCTGTGGTTCCTAAGAAAGAACCTATGGATAGATCCGAGTATTATTCAGATTCTGAATTATCAGATTTAGAAGCTGAAGAAACATTACGCGAGAAACAGATGCATATAACTAAAAAATTATCTATTGGGCCAAAATCTCAAAAAGCAGCTAAAGGAAAAGACGTGGTTACGATATCTAGTTCTAGTGAGAGTTCGGATGATGACTGTATAGTCTTAAGCGATCCGAGCGGGGAAGAAGAAACAGACAACGAAGATGATCCATCCAATTCTGGCATGCATACCAATGATAGATACAACATTCCGGATGAGCATGGTAGGGTTTTAATTAACGTGGGTCATCCTGAAACTGAGCCCGATGTATTTTTAGCACCGCAAGTTGCACGTATCATTAAACCTCACCAAATTGGTGGTATTCGTTTTCTGTATGACAATATCGTTGAAAGCATTGAAAGGTACAAAACCAGTTCTGGCTTTGGTTGTATTTTAGCTCATAGTATGGGTTTAGGAAAAACTCTTCAAGTTGCTAGCTTTTGTGATATTTTTTTTCGATGTACCACAGCCAAAACAGTTCTTTGTATCATGCCTATTAATACATTGCAAAACTGGCTAGCAGAGTTTAATATGTGGTTACCATACGATGATCTTAACACCCCAGAAAAGAGTCCTAAGGCGTTGAATGTCAAGTCCGAACCTGGTGTAGAACTTAAGCAAGAGGTTAAGGATGAATGTGGAAATCAGAGTGATCTATCAAATATATCAAGGCCTATTAGTACAGAATCAGCACATCGTTTTGGACAAGAAAACCCATCGCAACCTCTGAACATTATGCCGGAGAATCCTTATACTCATCAAGGGTATGAAACCCATAATATGATGCCCAGCTACATGCAAGACAGTATGTTAAATAAAAGTATGTCGGATCCACAAGTACACGTCAACGAGAATTATCAAGCAGACATTTCACAAAATACAATGTTCAATACAAACCCTAATCCAATGTCTAATTTTGAGTCGATGAAATCAGAAGTAAATTGTCATACCATGCAACAAAGACCAAGTATGCCGGATACAAAGTTTGGAGTAGATAGTCAGAGCTCTGGTAATATGTATCCTGGTTTGGAAAATCGGCCACAACCTCCTCCTATGTACTCCAACATGGAAAATCGAAATTCTGGTACTTTGTATTCTGGACCAGAAAACCATCACTCTGGACCAATGTACTCAAATTATGATAATTCTACCAACACTTTTCCTAATTATACAAGGCCGACTCAAGAATCGGATCAGGATTCAAGAAAGGAATGCTTCAAAAATGCTATTCCTCCATTAAATACAGAAGTTAATGTAAAGAAAGAACCAGAAGAAATAGTGAAAAAGGAAGAAGGCACTTGTACAACAAAAGAGGAAATAATGAATGAAGAGAAAAAAGAGGTGGAGAAAGTTAAAACACCGGATTCTGTAGACTCTCCTATTGGAATGAAATTAAGACCAAGACATTTTCGACTGCATATTTTAAACGATTCCCATAAAACAATGACAGCAAGGGCCAAAGTAATTCAAGAGTGGCAAGTTGGAGGTGGTGTTTTATTAATTGGCTATGAGTTATACAGACAGTTATCTTTAAAAAAGCCGAATAAAGCGAAGAGAAAACGTGGACAACCTTTTAAAGATACGGTTGACGTTGAAGAAGAAGATAAGAATAAAGGATTATTAAATGAGATGCATGCAGCTCTAGTTAATCCTGGACCTGATTTAGTTATATGCGACGAAGGCCATAGAATAAAAAATTCTCATGCAAGTATTAGTATGGCTTTAAAACAAATGCGCACGAAACGTAGGATTGTATTAACTGGTTATCCATTGCAAAACAATCTTTTGGAGTATTGGTGCATGGTGGACTTTGTAAGACCCAATTACTTAGGAACTAAGAGTGAGTTTTGCAACATGTTTGAAAGGCCCATACAGAATGGACAGTGTATCGACTCAACCCCGCAAGATATACGGCTGATGAGGTACCGTGCACATGTGTTGCATGCTTTATTAGAAGGTTTTGTACAACGAAGATCGCATTCTGTACTACAAGTTTCATTGCCACGTAAAGAGGAATATATTCTTCTTGTTCGGATGACACCACATCAACGAAAATTATATGACACGTTCATGAATCAGGTGGTTAAAACTCGGGCTGTTCCAAATCCCTTGAAAGCTTTCGCTGTATGCTGCAAAATTTGGAACCATCCTGATATTTTGTATCATTTTCTACGTAAGAGACAAACTAACGAAGAAGATGATCTAGATTTGGAAGAAACGATTGGTGAAAAACCTGCTGCTGCTGGAGGAAAACGTTCGAAAGCTCGTCAGCCAAAGGGGGAATCGAGAAAGGGAAAGAAAACAAGCACGACTATAAAAAATAAACCTGCAGCTAGTGTGCAACCTAATTCGTCATCATCAAACACTGACAATGTGGAATCTGATAATACTCATGCTGCTACAAAACAAAACAATTACTCTAATTATTCCATGCCGATGAATAATAACTCGGGATATCAAAATTCAGTACCACAAAATTCTTATCCCCATGGTTATCAAAATTATAGATCGAACGATCAAAATTCATATTACAAAAATGATAATAACCATGGAGAATACAATGAATTTTACAATAATCAAGGATCACAAAGATATGGAAATCAACCGTTTCAAACGTATACGCAAACTCCGGGATACAATGCTTCTCAAAACTATCCAAATCAGTCGCAAAATTACGTTCCAAATAATGAGCAATCTGGAAACACTCATTCACAGAGATACCCAACTGCACCATCTAATTCGGAATTTCGTCCCGATCAGAATCAGGGAAATAATTATGAGGTATCTGGAATGTTTTCACGTCCGTCTTATCCTTATCAAGATCATGGACGCAATTATACATCAAACTTAAATCAAGGATCAAGTAATTATCCTCAGGTTCCAAATCAGCCTTCTTTTCAATCTCAAATGCCAAATCAATCTACAAATATGTCAATGCCTGATTATTCTTCATACACACCGAATCAGGGCCAAAATTATAATTCTACACCGGCTCAGTCAAATACAATGTACACACGCGGGGAGAACCAACCACTGCAAAATTCCACAATGGGATACGGCGCGAATCAACAAAATCAAAATGCAACTTCTCAAACTCCAACAGCTGGATATCTTCCGAATCAACAAGGGCAGGGAACAACGCCCAGCCAAAATCGTGGCTTCTCGCCGAATCAACAAAATCAGAATCTCAATTTGCAAAATTCCTCTCATAATTATACTGGTCCACAGCCTCAAAATATACCACTACCTAATCAATCTCATAATTATCCTACTCAAGTAAGTACCAATTCTTCGCCACAGTCATCACTTCCATTCAATCAGCAAACACCAAATCCAATGGCCCCAAATCAGCCTAATCCTTATATGACGAACTCATCAAATCAAGGTCCAATTCCACAGAATCAAATGCGCGGATACTCTGCAACAGCTCAGAATCAAATAAGTGTGCCACCAAATTCATCGTCGTATCCTACAGGACAACCATCTTCGAATGCTCCTACCCAAACACATGGGTACTCTCAAGACCAACAGGGCCCAGTTTCGAATCCACAAAATACTATGCACGGTTATTCACATCTTGTATCTTCGTCAGGATCACAAACCCAGTCTTCATATCCACCCAATACACAAAACCCAACAGGACCTCCTCCAGGTCCAAATCATGCATATGGGTCTACTCATCAAGGCTCAGCACCAATGCCACAAACTTCAACTCACAGATATGGGACTACTCAGCAGGGACAAGTGCCACAGCCTCAGAATCAGCCCCTTTCATATCCTCAAAATCAGCAAACACCGGCTCCTTCGTTAAATCAAAACGATCAACTTTACTCTAGGCCGGATAGCCAACAACAAAGTCAAAATTATGCACCAGCATCTAGTACAGCTCACGAGTTTCCATCCGATCGGCAAGGAGGAAATTCGTCATCTAGTTCAACGAATAATTATTCGGTAAATCCACCGCAGTCACAGAATCCTGTTTTACAAAATTATTCTGCAGATGGTGCACATCAGAATCAAGTAAGCCAAATGAAGGGATCAGAAGATCCTTATTGGCAAAGAAATTATTCTCAACCATTTAGATCTGAACAGTGTAATGATCCGTATTACCGAGATGTAAATCCAAATGTGAACAGATATCAGAATAATTACTTTCCACCTCAAAATTATCAGAATCAATTTAACGAGTATGGTAATAATCATAACTCGGATGTGAATTCACGTACAGATAATTCAAAACCTCCACAGTCTGCGAACCATATTCAAAATTCAGGTACTTGTGACAAAAATAACAAAGAAATGACATCGAGTATTGGTGTACAGAGCCAGCCGATACATCAAAGTAGCGTGTCTACTAGTTCAAGCTATAGTTCTGAATCAAGTTGTCAAACTACTCTCTCTAGATCTGTGCAAAGTATTGGTTCATCTCATAGTCCACGACTAAATCAAACTGATTTGATAAAGGAAGATGATAGAGAAAAAGAAGATCTGTTGGATAAAGATAAAGAGGATAAATCGGATGATGAAATTCTTACGAAAGACGAAGAAAAAGATTGTAAGAGTTCTCCAGGAGGAAAAGAAGATCCCGGAATACCATATGATTGGGTAAATATAATCTACATGAGGATTAAACTATGCTATATGAACAGAATTTAATCAACTCCTTTTTGTTTCCAGGCAACAGAATTAATGAAGGGTTACGTACCGGGATTGATTGACGCGTCTGCAAAGATGACAATTTTCTTCTGTATTTTAGAAGAAGCAATTAACCTCGGCGATCGTGTTCTAGCGTTCTCTCAGTCTCTATTTACATTGGATCTCATAGAAGATTTTTTAGCTAGAAATAGTTTAAAGTATCCAGATGGACAAACAGATGCATGGATCAAGAATGTAAACTATTATAGATTAGACGGAAGTACCAGCGCTTTAGAAAGGGAGAAGCTTATCAATGAATTTAACAACAATCCAAAAATACATCTTTTTCTCGTTTCGACGCGTGCTGGTTCGCTAGGTATTAATCTCGTTGGTGCGAATCGTGCGATTGTTTTCGATGCTTCTTGGAATCCCTGTCACGACACGCAAGCTGTGTGCAGAGTTTACAGATACGGTCAACAGAAACCTTGCTTCGTTTACCGTTTAGTTACTGACAATTGTTTAGAAAGAAAAATATATGACAGACAAATTAGTAAACAGGGGATGGCGGACCGAGTTGTTGATCAATGCAATCCGGACGCCCATCTTTCACTGAAAGAAGCAACTACGTTGTCTTGGGATTGGGAAGAGGATAGTCAAGTACAAGATTTTTCGCAGACTAAGGATAGTTATACCGATGAAGTGATGCATCGTGTATTGGAACGGCATTCTTCTTTGCTAACGAAGCAGCCGTTCCATCATGAAAGCCTTCTTGTAGACCGAAAGGACAAAAAGCTTAGTCAAGCCGAGAAACGATTAGCGCGTCGAGGATACGAACTCGAAAAAATGGCTGCCAATTGTTCAAGACCTAGTTATAATTATGTGCCCGGAAATACTGCAACGCGCGGTACGATTAATTTTGCTTCGATATTTGAATTACTCGAAATCATTGTAATCGAATTGTTTGTACTTTATGGAATTTATTATTGTAGCAGGAGGATTACAAATTAGAGCAATTCGAGGTGGTGATAGCAGTACAACATCCAAACCAGTCGCATCCGTCAGACCAATGCAACAACGTGGTGCTGAGGGCTTGAGTACCCGTGGTGTGACCGGAAGTCGATGGATACCGGCGGAAGTATGGCAGAGACAAGGGATGAGTGCACAAGAAATGACGTTACCATTGGATGTTGTTATACCTACTAATTCACCTGATAAAGGAAGCATTGTTTTGAAAGCTGGTCAGCGAGTGATGGTTCTGAAGAGTCCCAAAGGAATTTACATGCAGTTAGAATCTGGAAAAATTATAGCGATTCGAACGGCTCTTAAGTTGAATCAACAGAAACGAGAAGAAGAACCTAAAAAGGGTGTGTTAAGATTTCAATCGCATTATCGTAATAATTTATTGCTATTAACAATTTTTTTGTTTAATTGCGTTCTTAATATATGCATGTTTGTAGGTATATCATCAATGGGACAGAGAAATTCTTCTAAGCCCGAGGTTGGATTTCCATTGAGAAATAATTCGGCCATATCTATAATACCGAAGTCGTCTTCAAGTAATCAACCGAGTGGTCGTTCGATTACTAAACCCGGAAGTGGTCCTAATTATAGGCCGTTTGCAGACAAGGAAGTTTCAAAACGACCGAAACCTGTCGCTACCGCTACTGCTAAGCCTTATTTGAGTCAAGTTAATTTGACGAATCAAGTATCTCTCTCGAGGTTACCGAAAGTCAAGCAAGAACCTGTGGATCATTCGACGCTTGGAGAAAATTCAAACTCGTCGGATGGTCAAGTCAGAACGGAACAAAGAGTCGAAGAAGTTCGATTGGAAGATGTTGTTGCGGAAGTAAGTTCAAATACTGAATATAGTCCTTCCAATCATAATAGGGTGCCCAACACCGATATCGATACGTCTCTGCAAAAGTCATCCGAAGAAAATAGTCAAGTATACTCGTCGGATTCTGTGATGGCACAAGGTGTTCAGACACAGCACGATCAGACGGAAACTGAATTGACATCGAAACTTAACAAACAGTGTTCTCCCTCGATTGAAAACCAGGTCTCGAAAGCAAATGATAGATTAACGAACTATGGTCATGCTTTTCCAAATCAGCAAGATAACAGGGATTCCTCGAATGATGAGATCATAATCGAAGATTCGCCACAGGTACCGCCCCAAATACAGGCACAAGTACATTCTCAAATACCTTCGCAAATGCCACCGCAGATAACGCAGCAAGTACCGCCTCAAATTACGTCTCAAGTATCTCAAGTAACATCGCAGGTACAACCACAGATATCACCTCAAGTACCACCGCAAGTACAACTACAGATACCGCCTCAAGTACCTTCGCAAATATCGCCACAGGCACAGCCACAGATACCTCCGCAAGGACCGTCTCAAGTTCCGCCTCAAGTTCCACCGCAAGTTACGCCGCAAATTACGCCGCAGGTGCCGCCTCAAGTATCGTCACAGATACCGCCGCAGATACCACCACAAGTACCTCTACAGGTATCATCGCAAATGTCGTCGCAAGTTGGAACGCAAGCAACTTCTACGCCGTTAACACCGTTATTAACACAACAACCTGCACCATCAACGATGCAAGCACCACCGACATCTTCGCTGCGAGGTACAGAAGTTCCCAAAGGAATATCAGATTCGACTATTGGTTCTTCTACTACCTCTGTATGCACTGGAACGAATACAATGACTTCTCCAAAAATGCCGGAATCGAATATACGTGAGACGACACCTATGCAAGGAGAACCTAATGTTCCACAAGGATATCCTTATGCACAATATCCCCGGTACTACGATTACAGCGATCCGAGATCACGATCATTATCTTCCCCTTACGGCACTTATTTCCCTGGCGTATCGCCTCACACGACAAATCCTAGATTGCCAATGGATACTGCTAAAACGCAATCGGAGTTAGGAAAGCCAATGGAAGATAGAGCGATGATAAATGTACCTCCGACATATTCGCAAGTACCTAATATTACTGCCAAAACAATAGCAAATACGACGGAATCGAAAGGCGCAGAATCAGTGGTAACAACAACGGCCACGACTACTACTACCACTAATAGGGAAGACACCCATATACCTACTGCGTTCAGTCATCCTACGAGTAGCCGATATCCTGGACCTTATCCGCCAGGACCGTATGACCCATATACACAGCATTATCCTCCAGCACCAGGTTCTTCAGCAGCTTATCCGCCAAGTGGTATGTCCATATAATTTATATCACGTTACATATTACTAAGCAAATTCTTGAATTTGAATTTGTGATGTATAGGTGCGCCTGGGTATCCGGCATACGGCGGCCCGACTTACAATACAGATTACGCTCGCATGTATTCAGCATTTCATGGTCCACCTCCACCAGCAGACCCTTATATACATAGAGGTTACGCTCCTCCTTCTTCACACCCGCCTAATTACTATCCTCCATTCCCACACCCACCGCCACCTTATCCCAATTACTCGTTTTTATCGCCATATCCAAACCCTAATATGTCTAGCGAGCCGCAACCACCTGCTCAGTAGGAACAGCCACGTGGTATCTCGAATGAACAATTAGTATATAATAATTTCGTAAAACGTCGCATATTGCGAAAGTTTGAAGGCTGTCGCGGTTCAGAAGCTTAATAGACTGAAGCTGTAAAACGCATTGATGTAAATATTTAGTCACAAGTATTGTATTAAGGTAATCACAAATTTACGTGGGTACTTTTCCGGAGTGCCGATTTTATGTCGAGAGAAACGAGATGATCCTTATTAACTTTGAACTGTGCAATTTGTTAAAATGTTCAAAATATTTAGCCTGAAATGCCATGCCGTTTTACGATGCATCTATTCGACTAAATAATGTGTCAGTGTTTAGAAGGCATCAACTAACTTCTCGATTCGATATTCCATGGATGTTCTGATGTTTCTTGAATTTCTTTTTATGCTTTCTGAATTTCGATTTTAATTAAACCTCATAGAAATAAAAGTAAAAACTATTTTTGACATGCAAATATATTCATTGTTCGTTATTCTCAAGTTAAAAATCGGTATAGATTGATTAGCAATAAAAAAATTATACCAGAAATATCGAATGGGAAAGAAGTTTGTATCTTTTAAATAGCTGATAACATAAAGAAGGAAGGAATGCTGTACACTATCGTTTAGCTTTGTGCATAAATGCTATACCGATCACTTTTATATATACCATAAGGAAAGAATGGGGAAAAATGGTTCTGATTAAATGCAGTACGCAGAAAAATACAAAGACTAAGGAAAAAGGAGAAACACATTGTTCATAAAATTTTATACATCAGCATTCCATCTTCGATTTTATATATACTTAAAAATAGAAATATAAAGCGCGTTAAAGTTAACTGATTCTTCCTCTTAAGTTAATGTACGAAGAGTGATGGATATTTATCAATTATTTCCAAATGATATTATTTAAAATGCTTAAGAAGTTACCGATATTTTGTGAACAGTAGCACATTAAATATAGCTATATATAGAAATTAATACTTTAATTAAACGATTGTGTATACTCTCACAAAGAGATTTCTTGTATACTGTGTTCCCACATTATTCATCACTCTTCCATAAGAATAAATTTCAGACTGCGCATCGTTATTTCGGTTCCCATAGCTATTTAGATTGAAACAGTGGGATTAGGCTTCATTTACACAATATGCTCTGAATCTATGTGTCACCTCTGACTTTTTACATACATTATACGTACAGTATTCACATGGAACATTTAGCAGCCAGTATACAGTTTACAGCATCCTTAGCAAGTTGTATATGGACTATGTATTACTACTAAACGTTACGGTTTCTGAAATAGATAATCTCATAGTAGCATGTAGGGTTGTTGTTAACTAGGATGTCTTGCAGTTCACGACTGTCTTGAATAATAGATGAAAAAGAAGGGAAAGGGAGAGCCATGATTTTCAGAAGCGACTTTTCAAACTCGGAACTGTGATATTTTGTCATATATTCTCGTGTAACATTTTTGCTTGTATATTTTTATTTGGACAAAGTCTGACCTTGGTCCACGCGTGAAACTATAGAAGCGAGAAGTTATAATTACGATTGTTAGTGTACTGGATCGGAATTGTGCATTTATGTTAACGTAAGTTAATCGGGAGTCCGGGCACGAGATTTTTAATCGATTTTCCAAGTGGGATGTAGAGCCGCGTATATGTTTATCATGGTGCTCCCTCTGAACATTATAGACGAATTATTATGAAGAATAAGCACTCATGCTGAACACTATTAGTATGTATTTATCATCGAATCTGTCCCGTGTTTGCTATATTGGAAAGATTAGAAGCATCTTACATGTTGATACGTGTCATGGCTGCACGTTCTCTAGGTTCTAAGTGTACAGGTATATACATGGCACGATATTAACGTAAGATGCATGTCTGCGAACAAGCGACAGAATCTATTGTAAAATACATACGGAATTATATTTACGGAAGATGAGAACAATTATTTTGTCTCTGTTATAGCTTTTTTGCCATTTACATACTTGTAAATACCCATTATTTACATTTCATACTTTATTTATTACTATATATTATCCATTATTATCGCTTTTTTTGATGTCAGAGTATTGCTCTTATGTAAAATAAATTGTTTACACTGATCAAGAGATTGTTTTTGATTGTAGCATTGTTATACAGAAAGATTGAAGCATATATATATATAAATATACATATATATAATTGTTTGTATAACGTTTACCCTTACGTCTGACCAACCACTTGACTTGGAATTAACACATGGTGCATGTAAATGCGTAGAATTAAGACTCTATTACTTATATGTGAAATGATAAGATTGTAATTAAGAAATGAATTTACCAGTAAGATCTTTTAACGTGGTAGCACGAATGAAACATTCTTCATTACACACTATCCTCTATACGCATTATGTGATTTAATGTGTTACGTGGAAGCTAGGTTTATAGAAAAGTTATAATTCATAAGAAAAAATTCGTAGAAGAAAAATATCAGACACACAGCAGCTTTTTTTATATATAATTTTTTTCTAATTGTAATTTTTCTATAGACCGTGCTACAGTGTTCTACGAAAATAAAATCATTCGGAATTAAGAAAAAAAAAACAATTCTTTTCTTTTTGTAATATATAAGTTGGTTTGGTGATACTTCACTAATTTAATAAAAAAACCTGATAAACTTATGATTACGTGTAATGTGCGTCACATTTTGTATTCTTTATTCTTTTTTTTAGCCATGAATTTTTTAGTTGTATCTGCGTAATGTTACTTGTTTTGGAATATATTCTTTATGAAAAAAATATAAAAGCATCGTTATAAATAAAATATGATCTTTATTTTTAGTGTTGATATTGCATACTATAAGAGTACAAAAGAAAGTAACATTATAAAGTGTTTACGAGTGTATATTATTTGTTTCGCATGTTTCGCTGAAACTATTGTCATTTGAAACATATATTATAGAAAGAGTAATTAAAGATACATTATTTGGGAATAACTAACGCTACAGTTTTATCGTGTCTCTCCAATTATAATTCTGCGTAAGACTATTTTAAAATTACGTCAACAGTTGCCGCCAACAGTGACGTATTATTAAAAATTTGGACCCGCAATTCGTCCGGTTCACGTAAAACAAAGGTAATCGTTGAAGTCGCGTATTCCACCAACGATAAAATAGAAAACATCGCGAATGCAGTGGATTTCGCGTAACCTACATTTTCTTTGCAGAACAGTCGCTCGAGGCACATGCAAGAATATTATCGTTTGCGTACAGCCTCTTCGAAAGATCACTGTTTCTGTTAGGTTAGCCGATTTTAGCAATTGGGGTACAAAGAAAAAGAACCGGAAATTGAAAATACCCATTTTAATCGATATGTCGGATCCGAAAATTGAAGAAGTACTGTCACCTCTTCGAGCTAATGTCAAGGAACAGGTGGGTACCATATGGATAATTATTATTCATTGTTAAATGTACTTGCACGTGTAATAAATTATAATGTATGATTACAGAATTTTATTATCACGAGTATAGATGTATTCTGAATTAAAATGTTTAATTTTATATTACTTCTACAACAATTTTAAACGCTCTTAATTAAAATTAATTGTATTATTTATTCATTATATATCTTTTTTAAAGGGTGATTATGTTCGAAAACTTAAATCTGATGGAGCTCCAGAATTGGATGTCAAGAAAGCGGTTGCTGAACTTAAGCTTCGAAAAAAATTGCTGGAAGACAAAGAATTAGCTCTTTCGGAAACAACAACATTCGATAGAGCAAGAATGGAGGACCTTTTAAAACGTAGATTCTTTGTAGACCAGTCCTTTGCAATTTACGGTGGAATTACTGGTCAATTTGATTTTGGCCCTATGGGTTGTGCATTTAAGACAAATCTATTAAATAATTGGAGAAACTTTTTTGTGTTAGAGGAACAAATGTTGGAAGTTGATTGTTCCATTTTAACACCAGAACCAGTACTTAAAGCATCTGGGCACGTTGAGAGATTTGCAGACTTGATGGTAAAAGATGTAAAAACTGGAGAATGCTTTAGATTAGATCACTTAATTAAGGCGCATTTAGAAAAAGTTATGAACGATAAGAAAACTAGTGCGGAAACACGTGCCGAATGCAATGATATTATTATTAAATTAGATGGGATGACAAAAGATGAAATGGCTGCTATTCTCTCCAAGTTCAATATGAAATCTCCTATCTCTGGGAATGATTTAACAGAACCAATAGAATTTAATTTAATGTTTGGGACTCAAATTGGTCCTTCGGGTCTCATAAAAGGATACTTGAGACCAGAAACTGCCCAAGGCATTTTTGTGAACTTTAAAAGGTTGCTTGCATTTAATCAAGAAAGATTACCATTTGCTGCAGCTCAGATTGGAAACGCATTCCGTAATGAAATTTCTCCTAGATCTGGGTTGATAAGAGTGAGAGAATTTACTATGGCAGAGATAGAACACTTTTGTGATCCTAATGATAAAAGTCATCCGAAATTTGAAACAGTTAAAGATTTAAGTTTACTTTTATATTCAGCTTGCAATCAAATGGATGGAAAAAGCGCACAACATGTTACCGTAGGTGATGCCGTATCAACAAAGCTTATAGCTAATGAAACATTAGGATATTTTATGGGTAGGATTTATCAATTTTTAATGAAAGTTGGAGTTGATCCGAAAAGATTACGTTTCCGTCAACATATGGGAAATGAAATGGCTCATTACGCATGTGATTGTTGGGATGCTGAATGTTTAACTTCTTATGGCTGGATAGAATGTGTTGGTTGCGCAGATCGTTCCGCTTATGATTTGACGCAACATACTAAAGCCACTGGAGTTAAATTAGTAGCAGAGAAAAAATTATCAGCACCTAAGAATGTTGATATATGTGAAATAGTACCGAACAAAGTTTTAATTGGTAAAACGTTTAAAAAAGACAGTAAATTAGTTCAAGATGCATTAACAGCATTAAATGAAAGTGAAATAAACGCTTTGGAATCTAGTATTAATGAGAATGGAGAACAAGAGTTGAAGCTCTTTAATGGTACTGAAGTAAAGATTACGAAGAACATGATTGAAATAAAACGTTATCAGAAAACTGTACATGTAGAAGAAATCATTCCTTCTGTAATTGAACCGTCCTTTGGTATAGGACGTATTATGTATGCTGTTTTTGAACATAACTTTAAAGCAAGGGAAGGAGATGAAAAACGGACTTACTTTACTCTACCGCCAGTTATAGCACCTTTAAAGTGTTCGGTGTTACCACTCAGTGGTAATGAAGAATTTGTACCGTTTGTAAAACAATTATGTAAGTATACTGCGTTTGAAAAATTTTAAAATAATTTTCTAAATAATTATTTAATATTCATCCCAATCTTTTCCGTCATTTACAGCTCAGAATCTCACGAAAGTAGATGTTTCTCATAAGGTAGATGATTCTTCTGGAAGCATTGGACGCAGATATGCGCGGACTGACGAGATTGCAATACCATTTGGTATCACCATAGATTTTGATACTTTGAAAACACCTCACAGCGCTACATTGCGCGAAAGGGATAGTATGGGACAAGTTAGAATAAACGTGAGTTAATATTTTTGAAGTCTCGAGAAAGATATGATTTAATGAAAAATAATTCATTATTTGAATTACAGTTGGATGAACTTCCGGGAGTTGTACGAGACTTGTCCTATGGTAAAATTACGTGGGCTGAAGTCGAAGCAAAGTATCCAAAGTTTGAACAACAAGAATCAACTGAAGCATAATCTATTTAAGAAATTTTTTAACTTATTTGTAATATACAAGTACAAATGAATTATTACGATAGCAATTTATAATTTGCTTTTATATAATTGCATCTTTTTTTAACATTTGCTTTACTAGAATTTTTCACAGATGCTATAATATGGTAATAAATACATCGCATTCTCAAGATCTATTCTTCTTTTTAACGGTGGTTCCTAGATTAGGAATTGTAAAAACTAATGTCAAACTTGACACCCATTTTGTCGAAATCGTGTCTGAAACAAACCATTAAGCATTTTACACTTTTTATCCATTTCATTTCATCAATGTCTTCATGCAAAACTTTCTGAAGTTGCAAATTAACACGACAAACATCTGAAACATATGATAATTCATCGATATTCGCAGATACAAATAAAGGATAGTATGACTGAATAATTACTGCAACTGCCGGATCGTATTTGATAACACATAGCACAAAGTGTTTTCAGCATCCGAATTTCACCAAGGTACTCGAAAGCTCTAAGTGACGGTAACGTTAGAAACAGTTTCTTTAACTGAACATCCAAATTCTCTCGATTATGCCAAAATTGTAAACATAGGTATACTGTATAAACGATAAAAATGGTAATATAATAATAAGAAAGTTAATTTTATTTCTAAATAATTTAAAATTTCTGTGATATATATTTTTAATAAATTGCAAGATAGCGTATACAAAAACATCCAGACAGCCAAATCTGACATGGCAGAACACCAGCAGAGTCTGATAGCAGATGCAGGCAGCAGAATTGCAATCTGAATCTAAAATCATCTAGCATTGAACAGAACCAATCTCGTCGGCGGCACAGGGGCTGACAGTGCCAGCCTGGCAGTCGGTGGCATTAGTAAAAACTGAATATTTCGTATACTTCATTTTTACTACGGGTGCTACGGGTCTGTGTCGCTATCAGTCGCTATTGATGAAAGGAGTTAATGTTGCAGTTTGGTCATAGATGGAGGGGAGTGGGCTTCCCGCCTCTTAAATTTAAATAATGTTACCTAGTTTAAAATAGAATATGATGGATAGTGCGATACAAACTAGTAGAACCATTATTCACCAAAAATATGTTCAAATGAAATAGGAATAATTTGGTTTTGATTACCTAAAGTGTCCGGATACCATAAGCAGATTGTCTTAATTGTTGAATCGATACACCAGGGTTGTCGAAATCTGAGGTCGATGCCTGTAGTCAGTGCAAAGGTGTGTACTCGTGTGTGTTTTGTAAAAAACAGTTTGTGAATATCGTATTCTGGTATTCCAACTGAAAAACAAACGTAATTATTTCCTTGTGAGTTTGGTGAAGGAGGGAATTAAAAGTATATGTACTTATAGCATATTGTATTTTCAATTTTGGTGCAAAACTGTGGGCTTTCATCCATGCTTTTCCGGGTATGAGGATCATTTCGCAACCTTTCAATGTGTTACAGTTTCGCACAATTTCTTCCTCTAGACAGAGCAGCTGTAGCCATTTCCAATTCTTTTGCAGTTTCCTATGCTTCCCATTATAGTGAACCAAATTTCAATTAAAAACAGCTTAACTGTAGTACAGTAGTATCTTAAGTTTTTACATATGGAACGATCAATTTGTAATATTGACATCAAACAAGTATAGTTCTTCTCCAAATAAAGTTCATTAACACCGGAATTATCGGATGTTTGATAATTAATGTTTGAAATGATCCTTTTCTCATTTTTTTCTGTTACAATTATTAAAATTACCAAAATGTTTGTCTGAGAAATTTTTTAATAAACTTCTTTACTCAAGCACATATCGTGATAGAAATCGTACAAAATCGGAATCAATCTTGTCATTATTGGGTATGTTGTACTCTTTAACGACATATGAACATACCGCTTAAGATTTTTCGAAATTTAAAAAATTGTTGGTGTACCAGATTTTGGGTGCTTATAGTGGAAGCATGAGAGTATCTAATAAAACTAATTTCAGTTGACAAAAACATTGTTTCTTATAATTGCTTGAAACATATCTTCATCGTGAATCTGACTCGTTATTATACGGCAAGAGATTCATGCCCGGTAGTTCTAGTATTGAACTTCTATATGAGGGAAATCGTTGAGTCTAGTAATATTCGGACGTAAACTAATGAAAAGATTAAATAGTCGGTATACTTGGCCAGAGTGATAAGTAGATCTCCCGTGGGTGTCGCTATATAAGCGTAATTTATGGACAGGGTGGTGAGACACTCCAAACAACCGATCGCGCGAAACCAGTCGCATTTCTCGATATTTTTCTCCGAATAGAATCTTGATCCAGCCCGATAGCGACCGTCCGTCGAGATGCCGACCATTTTATCGAACGCGCGCCAACAATACACATATTTCATTGTTTCACGAGAATTGTACAACGCCGTAAGAAGCCGTATACCTTCGCCGGGCTTTAATGACAGACCTTCGAGACATATAGATTCTAAGCTATTCTGCTTGCTAAAATGTTCGACAGATACACAAAATAAACCTTAGTATATTTAAATAAACGGTTTTTGTTCCGTTTGCATTTTATGATTTTATTACTCGATGATTTTTTCCCAATCTGGCACAACCTCGTGTTTGTCTAGCACGAGATTGTTATGATTAACTCGTGAATTTTGCAATTTTTTGAACTAGTATGGAGGCTATAGATTGTATAATCCTTGGCAACAAGTTTTAAAAATATTTTTTAATCAATTCAATTAACTTACTATATGAATGCAGCGAGTCGATTTATTAGATTTTCTCGGGCAATGCGATCAAACGTTCTTGGACGTATCAGTTGGTTCCACATACTAATATCCGTCCTTTGCTTTCGGCTGTTTAACAATCTGCAAAAATTACCATCAAAATCAGTTTTTATTTATGAATGTTACAAGATTTCGTAAAATTGGTTTGAGATTCAAGTTAACCCCCTGCCATTAACTTCTATGTATGTCTTTAACAATTTCATAGTACAAAAGGAAAATTTATATTTATAGTTACTTTACTGCTTCAGTATTGACAACACAGGAAAAATAAAATTGTGTTTCGGTTTAAAAGAAATGGATACCATTCATATTTAATAGCCTTTGTTTGAAATTTTCGTCACAAGTCTGCTTCGTTATTGTGGGGGAAAGGGTTAAATGTTTATAAACTTGCGAAACAAGATAAAAACAACATCGTATGTGAAGGACTCAGTTGTAGATAAAAACATGCATGCATATAGATCACCCCGAAACTCCGGACGAATAAAATGTATGTACATATGGGTCCAGTTGTATGGGGCAGGATAGAAAGGTTTCTGCTGGCATATGGCGTGGATTACAATGCAGAGGAGTCTACAGTTTCAGAACCGAACATTACTAACTTCGAACTTGCGAAACGCGGTATAAATAACTTTGAACTCGTGGGATACAATGCAGACATTCTGGTTTGCGTAGGCTTCGTTATAGGAGGCCTTGAATGCAGGTGATCGAATGCAAAGGATTTGAACATGTTAAAGTTCAATGTTTCGCATTAAAAAAATAAAAGTCACGAAGTTTCGGACAAATTTACCTACAAATAACAGAACAGTATAACTTATTTCGGGAAAACTGTATCAAATTGATACGAGGGACGGATGAGGGTTAAGAAGTTATTAACGAGAAATACGTACAGCAATTTTTAGTGGCGACTCTGAGTCACCTCTCGACTGCTAAGGGTTAATAGTTGAAGTATCTTTACGTCGAAGTGACAATACTTACTTGGACAATGTCACTAGGAGAGAATGATTTAGATTTTTCTGGTACATATATGAGTTTCTTGCAGCGGATGAGTACAAATGCCAGTAGAAACGGCTCTAGGTATAAGCAATCAAAAGTTAGCCACCACTTAACAATATCTAATAAAATTACACCCACGTGTGACAAATGTTATTTTCACTCATATTTAACATTTTTCATGAAACTTTCCATCAATTCAAAAAAGGATGTCGAACTTTCAGCTTTAGTTACCTCTCTCGACGGCAATGGCAAATTCGATGACGTTCTTGAGAACGCAGCCCTTTCACAATGAAGCATCATTTCCCAGTGTTTTCGAGAATCATCAATATATTTCGTCCTGTACAAAATTACGCAGATCTTTTATTTTTGTCATAGATTCTATTGTTCCCTTTATCTGCTGGCCCTTATTGGAAATCAAATATTACTTTGGAAGTTGCTGGAGCAACTCTTCTGTGAAAGAATCTTGATCCTCTGACATATCAAAACATGTCGAATAATTTCTACAGGTGGTGTGGAAACACTTCTTAATTCTAAAATTACGGAATATAAGACAAATTTAGAGAAAGATGAAGAACAAATATTTAGGAAGAAATAGAAGTGAAAAAAATTTAGTATAATAGATGTATCTAAAATATTTAAAAATAGTTTTTATATTTTTCAAATTTGGTCATTGAAAGGAGGAGGAACTGGATTTATTCAACGCATTGTCACACACTGTTTGGTTTATGGAAATGGACGTTGCTTCTTTTCTTTATGAAAAAAACACAACATTGTGTTCAAATAATATTATCTTTTAATTATTAATTTTTCTTCATTATAGGAATTTTCTTTTGAATCATAATTTTGATTTACTTGATACGTGGTAGTTGATGACACACTGTTGAGGAACTGGTTTCATCCGATACATTACCACATACTGGCGGATTTACACAAACAGTTGTTTCATTTCTTTAAGAAAAAAGCATTAAATTATATTTTTGAAGATCTGTTAATTATTATTTTTTTTACTATGAGAATCGTCTTTTGAGTCATAAATGACTTTGATTACTTGATACATGGTGGTTGATGACACACTGTTGAGGAACTGGTTTCATCCGACACATTGCCACATACTGGCGGATTTACACAAATAGTCGTTTCATTTCTTTAAGAAAAAAGCATTAAATTATATTTATGCAGATCTTGTAATATTACGATCTTTTAATTATTATTCTTTTTATTATGAGAATTTTCTGATGAGTCATAAATGAATTTTGATTTACTTGATATATGGTTCATGATGACACACTGTTGAGGAGCTGGAATCATCCGATACATTGCCACATACTATCGTCTTCGAACAAACAGCAGATGTAGTTTCTCTCCTTAAAAAAAAAAAAGAAACATTAAATCGTTTTTGTATAACACCACGTAAATTTTTCAATATTATGCTTTAAGATTATAGATTAATTTTTACTTACTTGATACACGGCTGTTGATGACTCTCTATCGAGGAACTGGATGTATTCGATGTATGGCCACATACTGACGGATTTATACAAACTGTCGTTGTTTCTTGTCTTCAAGTACAAAGAAAGAAGTTTTACATGAGTGAAGTAATTTTTTGTTAATTATTATTCTGTACATCATAATTGTGTTGTAACCTAATAATTGATTTCTTGAAAATTGAGTCATCCGACGTGATAGTACAACTAGGAGATTTTTTACACCTGTGAACAGAATTTTTTATATATTTTACTTTTTCCTTATCTATTTACTATCATAAATTATAACAATGTGAAATTCAACAAAGGCACGAGTTCTAATAAAATAACCATGATTTCGCGATCGAAAAATAAACATTTTACCTGCAATGTGCTGTTCTCAATATTAAAAAATGTAAATCATCAGGCTCCTTCATCTGACAAATTGAGTTGTTTCTGCATACTACTTTATGTAAAGCCATTCTTTATCAAATAACTGAGTCAATAAATATTAAAAATTACAAAATAAAATGTTAGTAAAAAATTACGCCATGTACAATATATTGGCGATTTAGGTTAAAAAGGTACCCACGTACATGTTTGCAAATGTTTTTATTTCATACAAAATGTGTGAATGTAAGTAAAACGGATAATACGAATTCATACAATTTGATTAAATTCTAATGACATTGATATAACGTTAACAAATAAATTAAATTGGTATAATATAAAACGTGGAAACATTTTTCTATGTCATTGTTTATACCATTCATATTTCCATTCATTACATTTTCATTCATCATTTCATTCTTATCTTTATGGAAGCATCCTCGTTTTTAAAATTAAGTCGAAAATAGTGTAGCAATTTCCTAAAATTGCTCTAACATCTAATTTTGTATTTGGCCTATTCAGTTTTATCATAAATACATAAAATCTGCAAGTCTAACTATAAACATATAAAATCTATAAATAAGTATACAATAAATGTTTTTTGTATCCGAATATTTCGATCATCTTTGATTTTGTTTCCACACATTATCATTTTTAGGGCTGCCATACTGACATTGAAATTCAGTATGGTAGTAAGATAAGAAATCGTAGAGACACTTTTGATCCACAAAGTATAGGAACGATTGGGCTAAATTTTGGTAAGTACCATGGCTTTCATCACTTTCGCCTGGTATTACTACTTGACGCGGCGTTTTAAAGAAAACTTGATAGGATACTAAGGGAAAGCTTATCGGCTACCCGTATATTATTATCATAACACTGTGGAATGTGTCTTGCATTAACCTTTTTGGAATGACAGTCGATGTCTGGCCATACGTATGCGTTAGATAGTTGTCGACTATAGTCAACCACCGAACCGAGCAAGTTAAAGAGAGCAAGAAACGATTGACTTGTCGTTGACTAAGTGTAACGCTTATATAACTGACAAAATAGACACATGAATGGAACATTTATCATTGTTAAGAGAATGTAAAAGATCGTGAATTTTTGAACAGGGTCTCATTTCTTGGAGCATAGTGTGTACAAACAGGGGAAATCGAGGGGAATACAGTTACCCTCTCTCTACGATTATCGGGTTAGTCACGACGCAGACGCTGACCGGTTCTTGACAATGGGGAAAATGGGGGAATAATGTCGTAGAAGGGGAATGGTAGAGTGGGAGAAAGGTCTTAATCTGGCGACACACTGGAAACCGGAACATGATCAATTTTCCGCCTGAACAAATTCGATTTAGTATACAAAATATATTATAAGAAAAATTAACTTTTAAAAATGAAGAATTATGTCATCCACGTGCGCTCAACGCGGCAATCAATATGTTAAACGATTTAAATGAATAAGAACAAAAGAAGACTACTGTTTATATTGTTGCGGAAGGTCTAATTTGTTATACTTCCTTTTATCTTTCTCGGATGTCCGCCAGGTATACTTGTATTTGACAGTTTATAAAGAGCGTTTAGAGAATTCCGTTTGTATATAAGAAAATAGCACGAAACGGAGGAAGGAAGGTGGGCACGAAAAAGCGAGACAATTGCAAGGACAGACGTGTGAAGATCGTGGGTGCGGTTCCAATTATCCACAGTGGCTCTGAGAAAGGAAAAAGGAGCACCGGAGCCCCTAGGCCATAAAAAGGATGGGGACTTATCATTTCCTTTTCGTTCTGTTTCTTCATTCAACCCTCTCGCAGATCGTGTCGAATCGATTTCTCTCGACTCGTTTGCAAGCCGTCCGATGTATGACGCACCGGATATACGTGGCTGCTGCGAATTATCACTTTTCCCGAGGAAAACACTTCACGGACTTTCGTTACATTTTTGTTGTATATCTCAATTTCCAGTCACGATTCGAGTAAGAATATCTCGAACACTTAGAAGCCACTTAAACCTAAAGTATGTACTAGGAGGAGGACTAGGTGTGTGTATCTAGGACGATCGTTACCGCTTTCGCACTAGTGAACATGTGTGCCAATGTTCCCTAACGGTTGTATGAAAAATTTATTTGCGGTATGGTAAAACACACGGACAACCGTTATTGGACGAGTTCGAGTCACCCGAATAAGTTTACTCCTCGACAAGGTACTGGCACATATGTACTTGGCGAACGAGAGTTTCTCCGAATGAGGATATCTTCAGAAAAAAGGATCGAGTTTAATTCTTTTTTCTTTTGTACAATTGCTCACGCGGTGCGTGCTCACATTAACACTTCTGCTATCAGCGTCACTCGTGCGTGACAACCACAATTTTGTATAAAGAAAACCAAATTAATTTTATATTATTTATAACCTCCGTATTTGGTTCTATCTTTTTATTGGTGAACTAGTTTGTCCTAAAGAGATCCTGACCCAAAAAGCACTATTGGTGCTAGAATGTTAGAATTTCTCAGGGTTTCTATCCACAATAGTCTTCAATAGAGCCGTTTCAATGAGATCTAACTTGTAGTAGGCTTTAAACATACTTTATCGCGGGCCGTTAAAGCTGCTCGACTCAAGCTTGTTCGAGGTAAAACGAGCAGAAGGTAGCTCGGGCACCTTTATGTTCGAACATGTTCAAACTCCTGCGAATCGATCGTGTGATCCGAACCCTTCTCATTACAGGGAATTCCATAGTCTGGGCCAGCCCGTTATACAGTCGCCTTACCATTTTTGGGCACCTTGGTACCCAATGTCGACTCTCACGGTCATGGATTCAGCATGGATCTTGTTGATCGATAATTAACTTTCCCAACCTCGTTTCTACAAGTAAAATACCATCGAATTATTTATGTGGCTTTTTAATGAACTTTGTAAATCGCATACGCCGAGAACTTGGAAGTATTTTCTTCCACTTTAAGTGGGTTTTGAATGCCATTTTTTAACCAGTTTTTAGGAATTTTTGTTGTCTTCCTCGATATTGTAGAACAGGCCAGGCTTTCCCAGACTTCTCTCCTTAATCCTGGGTCCCGCGAGGCAATGCATGGTAAGTGGGGGAACCGATATATCGGTAGTGGGAGTCGTGAAGCGTCAGCGGCAGTGTCGCCAGACGGGGAAATCGAGGGGAATACAGTTTTACCCCCTCTCTGATGACCAGATTAATACGTGACCAGTCTACGGTTTTGGTGTGGGATGTTGAAGTATGCTCATGGTGCTGGAATGGGATAATAGAAGGGGAGAAGGCGGAATGGGAAAATCGACCAGTTTTGATCGATTCTGGCGACACTGGTCGGCGGGGAAGAAGTTGCTTGGGCCTGTTGTGAAACAAGGGGTTAAAAAAAGTTGCCCAGACACATATAACAATAAACATCGATATAAAAATTAGCGTACAGGTTCAGGAGTGAACATCTTATCTGAATCTAATCAATATCGAACCTTGCCGATGGCGCATATAACCTGTTCCTGTAGAGCCGAGTCTCTGTAACATCTTCTCTTAATTGTCAAGGAATTAATTGCAGTATTGAATTATCGATACGCTACTCGATGAAAAATCGTAAACGACATCTGTTGCATACGTGGATGGTTAAATGTTGTTTTCTAGTCGTAGCTTTACGAGAAGGCGTGGTGTTAATTGTCTCCTCGCTTTACTGAGAAGCTGCACGCTAGTAAAGCACAAGCTAACGATGGAGTAAATTGTATCGCGAGCGTATTACACTTTCATTTGCATAAATATTCTTCGGTGTTCGCATTCGCATACGAGTTCCAGAGCACCGATGCCCGGTACCCGTTCGCGTAGCGTCCGTTTCGTTACTATTTATTTGCTCTGTTCGCTTTTGTTTTTCCCAGGAATCCCGTATTGCGTCATCAGGATCGCAATCCGCGAGACTTTGTGTAGGATTTTACGACTGGGCGAGGTGTCTCTAAGCTCGCCCTATCCGGTTCCCGTTACCGTAAAAAACGATTAAACATCTTAGCTTATTAAGTGCATTCGCTTGTAGAACGTTATCAAATATATTACTGATAAGATGATACGAGTAATTCATGTCGGCTTACCATTATAAATTGTAACGCTGATTTCATTCACAACGCATTTCCGCAAGAATCGCCGTACCGGCGTTCTACGTTTCTCTGTGTTTCGGATTCAATCACATTTTTGTCGCATATTAAACGCGCTGCTCGCTGCTAGTGAATCAAATGAATTCTACCTAGTTTCAGCATAGAAGGTTTCGATGATCGATTCTTTGTATATAGTCTTTGCATTAAGTGCAGCAATTATTTAAGACTGACTGGAAATGTCGGTTTAATGCTTAATCATTTTGCGAGAATTTCAGCAACTTATGATACAGTTCGACTTACAGTCAGAGTTGTTAGGTGAGGGGGGATGGAACGAATTGAGGGGAAAGAGTTACCCTCTCTTTGCCAGTAGCGGACACATGCACGACAAAAATATTTTTTCAAAACAGTAGTATCTATAGTATGTTTCTAAAACAGTGTTCTTGAACATTCGCTGAACAAAATGAACTTCCGTTCGTCTCGGCATAGTACAACTATGTCTAATTGAGAATCGCCTCGTTAACAAGGTAGGGCTTTAATAAAATTTTAACGAGCCGTCCGGCACTATGTCTGAAATGAGTGCAACGCATTCCTAAGATTTTATTGCGTGCTTGAAAATCTTGTTCCGCGACAGCTTTCTGGTTTGGTGTTTCTGTCGATTCTAACATTCCTTGTTGCCTTACTCCATTTCAGGACCCGATGGGTTGTGGATTTATAGGCGTGAATTAAACGCTATTCATTAGGCTTGGTCGTACGCCTTGGTAGCTGGAATCGCCTTGAATAGTCCCGAAAAAGAAGTCCCGATTAGGCGGTTCGGAATCGTGTTCGTCGTATTAGACCACACAGGTTGGCCAGTCTTCTCGTCAATTCGTCGACGATAATCTTCTGACATGTCTGCGAGCATGATGTTATCTAGCGTACTTCTGTCTTCTTAATGTACCATGTCTGCTACTGATCTCGGTCCAATTGAATATAAATGAGACTCGTTTAAAAGCAAGAATGTCATGGAAGCTTGGCAGCAGTTATCTGGATTCCAGTATCTACTTTATAATACTATTTAATATTAATAAGAATCAAGAAAAAATAAGCAAGCGTATTCCGAAGAAAGTAGACGTAATTTAACCCTTGGATGTCTCAGCTATTAGAATTACATTTATTTATTTCTTATCAATTGTGGAAGTAACTAACAGTAAGTGCGTGGCCTTTTAAGAGCCCAGGGTCCAGGGTGCTAAGGGCGGTACTGTGAAGGATGACTTAAATAAAAATACTCAAATTCATTGTTTCTAAATCTAATCTAAATTCTAAAAAGATTGTTTATCATTGGAAGAAAAAGTGTGTGATTACAGATGGAACTGCCTCTTCCAGGACTTCCTCTGACTCGGGGCTAATGCCTTTTCTGTATTTATTAGCCCTATTTGCATATTGTATCCCACATTGTTAAAATTGAGCTCGGTGCTCGTTTTCTCCGGCCACATTCCGCCGCTGTCATTATTCAATTTCATCCCGGTGATTTTTCGCTAGGCCGCGTTATCGGTTCCCCATTCGACCAACCTCCCTAATAACTTCCCAAAATGTGGGCTCGATGAAGCGGTCTGATTAGGCAGCTTGATTTATCATCCTCGTCCGTGGGCATATAGCTAGTGGTCAGACTCCTCTGACTCGCTCGCTCGCAATCTCGTTAAAATTTATTCATGATTCGGTACTGCGGACGCATCCTTAGCAAGACCCCACCGAGGACTGGTCCGACTGGTCGCGGTCCAAATATTCGTTCGGGCGGCCTATTTTCCGCGTAATGCGATATGGGCCACTCTCGAACCGGTCGCGAGACCTGATTTATTGATCGGCGGTATCGACTTTGTTGCGCGCTCGCGGTTAATCCTCCCGCGTTCATCCGGCGAACGTTATGCTCTCTTATTGTCTCGCCGACACGACCACGTCACCATGAATCTTGAACACGTTAATAGGTCCGATCGGGTATTACCAACGAAATCTTCCTGACGGAGAGGAGATTGATTTTCTTAGGCTGTGTGTTCGCTAGAAACATGGCGGCGAATTGCTCGCGTGCTCAAGTTTAAGCTTAAATATTGTATGAGATATTATATCAATTTCATATCTACGAAGTGAAAAAAATCATGTACAATGGAATTATTCTAGGTCGGAAGAAATGTTTAATTTTCAAGTTAAAATAGCTCCGGCTGCAATGGGTTAATAGGCTTCCGTGTAGAAAAGTGTTGGATACGGTTTGGCCACAGCAGGGCCGCGGAATTGTCGGAAAAGAACATGCAGCACACCGTCCGAAATAGGATGGTGCCGCACAGTGTAGCAGGGAGGGTCTGAATTAATCACGGTGAGTCGGGAAATCCGTTGTCGGGTTTTTATTCGAGGGGCGGCAGGGGGGGGGGGAAGCTGTTCCCCTCCAGACGGTTTCGTGTACTCCAGGAGTGATGCGCTGGCACCTTGTCAGACTTGTAGGCGTTTCGCCTGCCTCGCTTCATACCTTCAACTTGTACAATGGGGTACAACGACGTGGAGAAAGAGGAAGAGCATGCTCGCCCACCTCCGAAACTAATAAGTATTGTCCATCAGGCGCATTGTTTCGATGCCCACGTAGGCCAACCAACACGTTCCGAACAAGTTACAGTTTAAAGTACCCGGGTCGTTAGTTAGACGGGAGAGGGAGGGTGACCGTTCGCTTCGTTAGACCCAGTGTGCACTGCATTTCGACGTGTTCTCTACTTGGGGGTACCACGGTTCCGGCAGTGACGATACTTCATCAATTTGGAGCCCTTTCTTCGCCCTAGGGCCACGCACAGATCTTTATGTCCTGCGGTAACGCAACGTTGCGTTGCATGTTGGCTGACCTGGTGACCGGAAGACCGACCAAACGTTACGAACAAACGTTACTCATTGAACTTACATCTATCTCTTTAACGCTTCAACTAAAGAGATATAAGGAGCAGAGTCGCCAGATGAGGGGAAGAAGTTACCCTCTCTCTCTGCCAGTACCGGACTAGTCACGTGACATTATGACACATGCGCGATAGAAACGTTGCGCGTCACATGATGTGGGGGAATAGCGTCGTAGAAGGGGAAGGTCGAGTGGGGACACAAATCCTAATCTGACGACTCTGATAAGTTATGTCTAGTTAACGATATGAAGCAAACGTAAGTTTTAGTCATTTTTCCTGATGGCATTCATCGACAGTGGTCGAATGAAATTGTTAACGTTTATAAACAAAACTTATTCATCGAACTTTTACTTTTCAAAGCATGTCTGTTCTGTTTCAAGCTGATTTTGTACCTTGACACTTAAACTCGATTGTAAGACTTCCGGTTCATCGGCAACTTTAAAGATTAATAGAGGCTATGGAGGACACTTGACTGGCATTTATTCAAAATAAAAGAATTATGCTATTCTCTGTATTAAAGGATGCGAATTTTGAAAGGCATAATTCTTACCTTGGTAGTCACACCACGTCCTTCGAATTGCACTTCTACTTTATGCTCTCACTAATTCTACTTTTACAACCCCGAAGACCATAATGTTTGTAATTTATCCTGAACGTTACGTACCCTTTAATTCTGAAATTTATAACAGGTCGTAAAATGAATGCAGTTTGACTACGTATTTCCAACAACTTGTTTATACTAATCTGCCGAGTTATGTCCTCGGGGATTAAGTTAATTTGCAGCCTATGTTGTTTCTATTAGCAATGTAAGAAATATTTACTGTGACAGTTTGGGTTCAGTTCGAATTATTTATGTGACACAATTTCTGACAGGTTGGCGATACAGACTTTCGTCACTCGGATAATATCGCAATAAAATATGTTCTTAACCTGCACACGGGCACTGCCACGTACACGTGTGCACTAAATTCTAATTTAGTGTAATTATATCGTTTGTATCTTGTATAACATTGTAAAATGTTGGGAGAAAAGTGTAGAAAATGGCGGTAATTATATAAATTTAATTGATTAATAGAGCTTTTATTTTAAGATGTAATCGTTTCTGTTTTATTTTCAAATCCGGCAGGAACTTTTGCAATCCTGTATTAGTTTCTTTATGATATTATAAACTTTTATTTGTTCCCATCCATTACCATACATTTTTATTCATCTTAAAAGTATTCCAAATATGCTGCACTTCCACTAAGCAATAATTTTGTCTAGTCTCTTCTCTCGATGCAGAATTTCACCCCTGGAAAACAAATATTTATGATAGTCTACGGTGACCATAGTTAGTCATATTGATGGCTAGGTCCCACCGACGGTTGCCGGTTTTCCGACGGAGCCTCTACATATTTACATAACACTCGCAAGCGCCACGTTTAGACCCCCGTTTAGATTTAACTACCACTTCGGGAAATCATATTAACCAAATACTGCAGTCGTTATTCGGGGATCCCGATGCGTTGGAAATAAATTACCAAGGCATCCTTGGGACCTAACTGTGGTGAATGGGACACGGGAAAGAAAGAAAATGGCCCTCTGCATTTGTTGCCTGGGGACCCACCGCGCTTCGAAATTCTTTACGATTTCTATTCAATTCCTTTATCGCCCTTCGACTCGGGGAATTCCTTTTTGGGATTCGGCGTTACTGCCAGCCGTTGATCACTTCCTATTTCGCGTCGCACACGTTCGAACGTGTCGTCACACCAAACCAACCATTTTTGTATACTGAACGAGATTCTAAAAAATAGTTGTATATAAGGTCATCAAAAATAGTTACACATAAAATCCTCCCGGAATTTTCACCTACTTTTATGTGGCACTCTAATTTAACCAATTATATTTCAATCATACTCTTATATTTTAAACTGATATATCAAACAGACAATTATTAAAGGTAGTTGTACGTGTGCGGTAATCTATGAGTATGTAACATTGTGATTTAACTTTTTGTATAATACAGCCGTCTATATGTATAATTGTTGCGGGTTTAAAACTGTTTCGGAATTAATATAGATCCTAATAGAAGATATAGAAGCCGGTGATTTAAGAATCGTAATTGAGACTGACCGAAATTGATGTCTTTCGATACAACAATTATTTAATATAAATTTATTTCATAACTATTTCAAGAACAGAAATAATTTAGCTCCGATTGCAGACAGCTTGCAGCTCCGCTGAAATTGTCCAATGACATACATAATTCCGACGAGACATAGCGCACAGATGACAAGTTAAAGAACGCGTAAGAAAGACATTAAGGAACTATCGTGGTCTCGTTCACGGTCGTTAACTCTCGCGGTCGAAGGGCTCGTGTATTAGCGATACGATGTCCGGCATTGTTTCCGCGATAAATTCAACCATTGTACAAAGTTATCATGTATTTTCGCTGCCGTGTTGCGAGAGGCCGACGCCGCGCGTTCTGTTCGGCAAGGAAGGGTACACGAACGAAAAGGAGAGGGACGAAGGGGGCCGGAGGACCTCTCTCTCTCTGTTGCACTTTCACGTATGAAATAAATTGGCCTTTATATTAGCGCGAGTCGCGGCATAAATCCCGGTTCTCATTGTATCGGCCCCCGTGGGTGGACGACGGTGCACGTGGGCAAAATCCGCTTCCCTCCGCTTCGAAAGTGGCGCGCGCGATCGTGGGGGTGGAGGAGGCTGAGCAGGAGGCGAGCATCGGCAAATGGTGGGGAGGGTGGGTTCGAAGGTATCTCTTGAGGAGGAAGGTTCTCTGACGAAAGTCGTCCGGGGTGAGACGCGCGTGTTCCTCTGGCCGATAAAATAAATCCGGTCGAAGCGGAATCTGGGGATGTCGGTCGGCTCGGTTTGTACCATGGGCTCTATTTTATAGAGCTGCCCCCGCGATAAAAGGCCCACGCTCCCGCGGAAAATAAGAATTCGCTGTGCAATGGTAGGCGAAATGGACGCTGGGTCTCGGCAGGTGCGCTTACTATTGCTTGACACGTTCGCTGAGCAACCATCGGCTGAAAAATTAAAGAAAATTGAAGTCAGCCCTTCAGGGACGTTCACTGACCGAATATTTCTTTCTTTAACCCCTTGCCTTACAATTTCGTGATGAAGATTCTGATATTGTAGCATACATAAATATGTATGCTATTAATTTCCTTACAATCGAAATCAAATTCTATTTCGATTTTGTTAATGTACAGCTATTGACGAACATACAGGTATACAATAGATACAAAGCTCCTGCCTTTTTAGGAAAATAAATCGTAGGACAAGGCATTAATTATAGGATTGCTGATGGATATAGCTATTCGTTGCTTTATTTATCAATTATTTAAAACATATTTTGCAAAGTACTTCTTGTGGACCTGTTTCTATTGCTCCAATTCAGCAGCTGTCCGTTTAATTAACCCCTTAACGCACCAATTAAAAATTCAAAAGCGATCATTTTGTCCACCAATTTTTTTATTCTCTATTTTCTTAAAACACAAAAGAACATTAACAAATCTCGAAAAAAAAAACACAAAAAAAAGTGCGCTAAGAGATTAATTCTCTCGAAACTGAATAAGCGAATGACGATTTTGATACTCTATACAAAATAGATCCGTTGTCGGAGGGTTAACTTTGCATTGTACAACTCTGTTTATATTAACAAGTTGGGGTGCACGACAGTTAATGTATAATTGCACATTCTATCGATTTATTGGAAGACAATATTTCATTAACATAGTGTGAATAGTGTGTGCTTGTCGACTATAATCGATGCGCGATTACGATCGAAGCTCCCGGGGCTGGCGTGTATCGGGCGAGTAGGTTCGTTTGCCCGCGACCGTGGAATTATGCGTGAAAAATTGCGATTTAAAAGCTGCCGGCGTGAAGGTTGGTCCCCAGACTCGACGAGATTCGCACAAATCGTTCACGCCGTCGCGTCGCGTCGTGGCGGGCCGCACACGGTGCTGCTCGTTCCGGATATCCATATGGCGGCTGCAGTAGGCGGCGGTGCAACGTGCAACTGCGGTGCAGCACGTCCACGCGTGTACGTCGCGCGACACGCCGCGCCGGCCCCGCGAGGATGTCGATTTATATCCGACGATGAATCGTGGGTTCCGGTGTCTACGGACTCGAGTAAAAGCCCGTTGACGTTCTCTCTGCCAGACGATTCTGGGAATGTGGTCCCTATTCCCTATCGGACGCTCGTTGTTGTACAATGCGACCCGGAATAAAATTTGTGAAGTATCTTGATACTGGGATATATGGAAATCTCCGGCAATTGCTTTATAAATTGTGCTTATTATTGTCATTAAACCTCACACCTTGAGAAGTCGTTCTCTAGCATTCTTTGGTCCGTCATACTCGTTTTCCAATTCGTCGCCTCTAGCTGACCAAACGGGACTTTCTCTCTCGCTCTCTCTCTTTGTTCGTTTAATCCTTGCATCAGAAAACGATCAGGTAGGTCGACTTAGTAGCACGCTTAGCACGACGTTTATCGCTTCTCCGGTTAATACAACAGGCTTAACTTAACGAATCGACAAGATTTACGAAACGTATGTGGCTTCGCGAGGCTGATCATATTTCTTCGTTCACGTGACTGGACGCGCTGCCCTGCGTGGAAGTAGCCGTTGTGGTACTTGATAAATCGAGGCACGTGTAAGACGATAAATCTTTGTATGCCGCATTAGTGCCGCTACTCCGTATTTGTCTCCGTTTCTTTAGTATATTAATAAGTGATAATTTATTAGACCGTGTACGGAAAAAGAAGAGCAGGGAGCATGAAATAAGAAAACCCGACCACGGTTCATTACGGCTCGTGTCCGTTCTTAATTGTCCTACTCGATCCTCCGCCTTCCATCGTGATCCTTGCACGATCGCGTCACAGATTCGCCGGTTGTATGTATAAACGGCTGCTGGTCCCCGATCCTCTTCGTTCTAGCCGTTCCCCGAGTGAAGAAGGCGCAAGCGCATTTACGACAAAGTAATTACGCATTTCCTCGTCACTCGCGGCCGTGTTGTGACTGTTTCTTCACCATGGACGATGCGAGCGATGACAAGGAGTCGCGGGCCCAGTGGGAGGTCTTAACAATGACCATCCGCCTCCGACTCGGCTACGCCGCTACCTGGAGGACCGAGGCTCGTAGCTTCCCCAGCGATGACAACCGATCGCTCGCGAAATCCGTTCAAGCCGCATACTCGCGACAGAAACCCGATACTTTATGTCCTATAAAATCTCTTGGATTCCTCAGCACGGCTTCGATTTCAGCCGTTGAGGCCTTCGGGGGAGTGTTAATCGCCGCTGTAAAATACTGGCGTCGACCGGGGGACCTTAGTGCTGTAAACGCTTCAACAGTCGAATCTTTTGAATGTAAGTTTTTAACCCTTTGTTTTAGGATTTATTTTACAGCTACAGTGATTTCTTTTTGTCAGTTTACGTATAAAAATTTGTTCGATCGTTCTATCAGTTTGTGTTTGTGAAAACATTTCTTATTTAACTTCTGTTTCTTATAACCGATGCAGAAAATGTTTATTTTAAATTGTTCAAACGTTCCATCGGCTCGCGTTCATCGCTAGCCAAGTCGCCTATTCCCGGCGCGTTCCCTCCGGGCGAACAAATTCGATGATGCTTGTTTTCTTTTCGTCCCATTGATCGACTCGAGTTGAACTCTAAGCTGTTGGCCGTGTTCAAACGAAATCCAAGTGAACTGCTGGCAGTCCGGTCGGTTCAGCGGCGAGCTCTCTGTTCCCGTAAAGTGAGACAGACCGGTATACTGATCGTAGGTGGTCCTCTTCGTCGGGGCGCAACGATTTTAAATTAAAATTAAAGTCAAGCGATCTTATGGTTCTCGGGCCCGACAACACCGCCACCCGCGTAACAATGTTAATGGCCCACGGTGCCGAAATTGCGGACCCTGTCGCTGCCAGCCGCCAGAAATGCTTGTGTATTTTCATGGAACAAGAGCGTAACCTCGATGATTTCGGACGTTGCGAACGGCCCTACCGTTCTTAAGGAATGTTATCTCGTTTAAACATGTTACTGGGAAAATTTTGCCCTTCAACTTATTCACGCAATTAGTAATCACCTGTTATTATTTAATTAGTTTATTTTAGACTTTAAATTGTTTCTCTCTTTGAGCATTTCCGAGGACTCCAAACTCTTTGCTTATGAAAGTTAATAATTTATTTAAGTTAATATTATTAGACTTGGAATTTTATGCATTTATGAAAAACTGGGTGGATGGAATCTAAAATAGTAAAAACATTAAAACGATTTAAGGACATCCATATGTTATTTTCAATTTATTACAATTGTTAAAGATAGGAAGAAACTTTTACATGGTTCCTACTAGTAAGTGACGAAGAAAACTTTTATTTTGCATATAAAGATCCGCAGCCTAATTATTATAAATATAGATTTATATTTCATCTACTGTTGAGTGCATGTTCTTATATTCTTTTATGCGCATAATGTTTACAAGAACATGCACGGCGTACGAGAACAAGGATTGTGTGTTTACAGATTTTCGAAAATTTTAATTCATAAGTGAAAACAGATGATCGCAGTGTGATTATCAATTTTATATTTTTGGAAATCGAGTTTAAGAATAGGAGGCATGAAGAGGAACGTGTTTGTACGAAAGTGAGAATTGTCACTGGAGGCTTAGGCATCCTTGAGCGTATCGTGTAACGTATTGTTTCAGCTAGGGGACCGGCCCTCGGGGTCCATTGTTGATTTTTGCTCGTTGTTCGTTGCGGTTTCGCGCACGTCGACCACTTTATGAGAGGGCGTACGTCCGTTCTCACCGGGCGGCAGATAATTGGCTTCGTGTTTTTCGGAGTGTTACGATGTTTATATGCGCACCGTGCTCGTATCACTATTTCATAATTAGCAAGAAAGTTATTGTCCGCGCGGTACGACGCGGGTCACGCTGCGAAAACTCACGTTGAAAAACGACCGGGTCCGTTTCGTTATTATTTCATTAATATCATCTCGGTATCGTTCTAGTAATACGTATTGTTCCTGCGTGACTACATACTTACATATAATTTATGACCTAGTTATTATACGTGACTTGATTCAATAAATGGCATTTAAAAAAATGAATTTAATGAACTAAAATAAAATTCTATTCTCTTCCAAATATACATGCAATATACCTCGATTATAGACAAAGAAGTTCTGATTATTGTACCTGCGAAGAAAATAGTAATTTGTAATTTAGAAGTATCTGTAATTTAGAATTAATGTTAGTGAGTATAGACAGTGCAGCAGAGTCGTCAGATTAACACGTTGACTGCCACGGTTATCGAAAATGATACACATTAGTTGGGTACGCCGCGTGTATCATTTTGTATACACGAACAATAACTTCGTTCGAGGCGTGTGTATGCTACCAGGGCACGTTTAGAATAGGTTAGGATAGGTTTCTTATGGCGGGATGGTTGGTGGGGCATGGAGTAACACACATAGCAACTTAGCCGAAATTTTTTTTAAAGTATAAAAGAAATACAATGTTATTAAAGAAAATTGATTTTAAAAAAATAGTATGGTCTGAGGGACCTTTTTCAAAAATACCCGCGGCGTCCCCAGTCTACCTTCCCCTTCTACCGTGCTATTCCCCACACTTCCGCGGCGACTGGTCACGTGAGGCATTTTGTCTCTGTCGTGCGTGTGTCCGTTTTTGGCAGAGAGAGGGTAACTTTTTCCCCTCAATTCCTGTTCCCTCCCCTCATCTGGCAACTCTGAAGTGCAGTCGTCCCGAGATCGGCCGAGATGATTGTCGGCAAGGCAATTTGTACCCCGTTGCAAAAAGAAGACGAGAACGATATTCCCTCTTTTTGCACGTTTCTTTCATCCTGCTTAACCTCTTCAACGTTTAATTTTAACGACGACCATTTGCGGCCGAACGACTGTCGTCAAACCACACATCATATAATTCCGCATATAATTGCCCGAATAGAAAAATTCTTCCGCGACCGTAATTTTCACCTGGAACGATCCTCGGTGATGCTCTATCATCGATATGTCCCCACCACCTCTCCCATTTTCTCCATCAGCTTCATACGCCATAAACACCGTCGATATGGGCATCGGATCTTTGTTTTATTGCGTCATTTACATCAAATGCGTACGGGGAGAACTGGACCCCGGTATCAGAGAGCGCCGCGGTCTCTCCTAATTGACAGTTAATTTAATAAGCTTGATCAATCTTTGAACTGTACGCAGCCGGGGAAGCTGTGGTCAATCGGGGAATCCGAGATAGGCGGAAAAAAAAGGAAACACGTCGCCCGCATAAAAATGTTTCTTGCATTTCTCGATCCTTGACGTCAATCGCGACTGCTTTCCAAATATCAAATAAGGTCGAGAAAGTGCGACAACTTTGCTTAACTTGTGCCTCTCCTTTTTCGAAACGAAGATATGCTAAAGAGATTTTTGAAAATAAAATATTCATAAGAAACAATTTCAGTTAATATCTTTATATAGATGGAATTTTTCTTGGATTTCAGCAATACATAGAGCTATTTATTACCTTCTAAAACGATTCATTCGAATTTTAGGAAAAAGATTTTATGTACACGAAATAGTACTCGAAATGTTTTTCTTTCAACAATTTACCAAGCACTAATTTGAAGAATGTACAGGTGTGCGTTAATTTTTATACTTTCGCTATTTGACGCCGTAAAAATACCGCGTGCAGCATACCTGTCCCGGACGTTTGCTGGCAATGAATTATCTCCATGGTGGTCTACCGATTTTATTTTGATGAATTTCGAAAAGCAGCCCGCGGCCACGGAGCATTAGTCACGGTGTAATTGGCGGTGCGATGGAAGGTTCTAGCAGCACCAACAGCTTCAAAGAATTTCCTTCTTCGATGAGGATCGCTTGCCATGAAATTACCAATAACGTTCGCTAAAACTGGGGTTACAAACGTTTCATTACAATTTTACACGCGTCCTTCTTCAATTACGAATTTAGAGTTAACGCATAATTCTTTTCCATAGTTTACTAATTTGTATCTTGATTGTTCTCTTGTTGACCTTTCTACTTATTCTTGGTACGTGGCTTCAAAGTATGGTTGTTTTAAACCATGCAAATTCAAATCAAACGCTATTCGAGGTTCATCTTGTAAGACGAGAAATGGAACGATGCTCTTCAACTGCCTCATTCGCGATAACAATTTCGGCTGTCCTCTTTGAAGCACACAAAAGGGCATCTTTGCAAGGACAGCTGGCGCTCTGAGAAACTGAGCCAAGACACATCGGTGGTCTTTATTCTTCCGACTCCCTTCATGCGCCTCGTAAAAAGTAGCTTGATAAAGATCCAGTCGCAGTCGCAAGTACCGTCCAATAAATTTCAATGTTTTTAATATCTGGATTCTAGGAATGTGACGGATTCGAAGAAATAATTGTGACTCTTCTCGAATTTCTCGTACCACTAGACGGGCCAAATGCATTTCGTGTTTTATAAATTATGTATGTCCTCGAATGAAAGTTCCTCCATTTACGTGTTCAGATTTGCAATTATCCCAGCAAGTTTTTATTTTGCACAAAGATATGCTGTATAGTCATGACTAAATCGTTCAAACTATTTGTGTAAACAATTTTGTGACAAGTTTCTTTTACAAACGTCCACCGATCCAGAGGTGTAGATTCACCCCTAGGACGGACCCATTACTTTTTATACACCTTGTACATTATAGGAGGCCGTGTCTTTTATTGTCTCCTTTCTTCGAAATCGTGATAAATTTCCAATTCGATGTTGCCGAGCATCGTGCAACGGTGGAGGCAACATCTGCGTTCACCAGCGCTGCGCAGCGCAGCGAGTCGAAGACGTAGTTTATTGTCGCGGCGAAGGATGATGTTCGAGGATTTAATTAGCATAGAATTATAAAATGTCAAAGGTAGGCGTTTCACGCGGGTAGATACCCGGGCCCGATCTCCGCGAGAATATCGCACCCGCGGGCACTCGTCGGTTCCGCGGATTATTCACCGCGGCTCGCGTTGTATTTGCATACACGCCCAATATATTTGTCGTATTACCTTTGTAACGTTTCCTAGTCGTGTTTACACCGTATCTCGCGCGACGCAAAATACTGTCGTATCAATTACACGCGTGCACGTCCTCGTAGAAGCGAAATTAACGATACGCGCGCGCGGCTGAAGCAGAATGACCGACGAGAGAGAGAAAGAGAAGAAAAAAAAGTGAACAGAAACGAAGAAAAGCAGCGAGTTCGGCCGGTAAAAATGTCGATGTGGCGCCACAACGTTCTTCCCGCGGCCGGTCAATTCTCATGGAACCACGTGAATTCCACGTCCCACACGTTTCCAGGGTTTTCAGTTTTGCTGGCGGTGGTCTCCGACACGTTTTTTCCGCAGCCGTTCGTCTCTCGTCTCCATCTCACCTTCGCCTCTTTTCGCGGCGTCGCTTGTTACCTTACCCGAGGTTCTTTAATTCGCACGCGTGGGCGCGAATGGACCGCGAAGAACCGTCCTATCCTTTTCCACAGCCTCGACATCCCCGTTCGATCCGTCCCTGTTCGACTCGAGGCGATTCCCGCGTGCGCCAAAACCACGCGCTTTTAAACGCTATAATCGCGTGGCCCTTTGGAAGCTAATGCATTCGATCGCTGATTTATACACTATCCACGTCGAATATATTGGGACTCACCCCGTGTATGAAATTAATTTCGTACATGCCCCGCTGGCCTCGCGGCCGTGTAACTATCAATAATGAAACCCGGGGCTTACGCGTCTCAAGATCTTCCTTCGACGGTCCCACCCTCTCCATCCTGTTCCTCGTTACGTTTTATTTATCCCGCCGGTTCTAGTCGAACCGTCGCGTAGATCCTTTGTACTTTCGCTCGTGCCCAATTTGAATCGGCAATGGCCTCTTCTTTGTCTCTTCTCGAAAAGGTTGTTAGGATCAGCCATGCTTCAAGTGAGAGTTTGAAGTGGTGCGAAACAGATTCTTCTCGAACATAGGACTGGTTTTTTCTGGGACGGACAAGTTACTCTGATATATATTAACCCTTCACACTTGAAGAATTAGATCACACCAGCATCTTGAATTTATTCATACAGCCATCTCTTCGTGTTCTTCCGATAGGGACATCAAAGTTGTTGACCTAATTTATGATGTTCCTTTACAATTTCTTTACACCCCGTACATGATGGAAATCGATCGGTCGAAGATACTGTAGATTGATCGGACCCTTTTCCCTAGACGACGTTCGAGTGTCCCACTTTGAGTCTCCTCATGAACGTCTTTTCTTTCCCATTCAAATTGGAAGTAGGCATGGATTGGTTCGCACGATGCCGTGGGTTTCGGTCCTTTTGATAGTCGTGCATATCTTGTTCCATTCTTCTTTTCCTTTGTTGTGGATTGATTTGAAGAGGTCTTGGGATGGGATTTGATGGTTCCATCTGTTAGGTCTATTGCTGCTTCTTTAGCCATGATATTGGGCGTTTTCAATTCCGATTATGGCTTGTAAGAACTACGCGTTTCTGGTTGTTTATGAGGTCTGTGAGGGATTCTTGAATAATTTTGATGATCCCGTTTCTTCTTTTGGCGTTCATATTTTCTGCAGCCTTGATTGCACCCACAAAGTCTACGGTTCAATGAAAGTAAAAGATATTTCTAGGAGAAAGCTCGACGACAGCTTAGTTATCGACGGACCTCCCCTATTTCGTCTTTTTCGATCGGGGGAATTTCGGTTGTCTCATGTATAGCAGCATAAGCGTATGCAGATTGTCGGGTGGCGGCGTGTCCCCGAACTTCGCGTGCAAGATTATACACTCCGGGACGAGATTCCAGGTCGTGTTGAAAAAAAGGAGAAGCGAGAAATCGGGGGGTTCCCGGATTCTGATGGTGCCGGAGTGCAGCCAATATTAATAACGCAACATGTGTATCGGTCCTCTTGGAACCTTCAGCCGCTTCCGCGCGACGCACAGCGGACCCAAGTTAAGAATCAAACAAAGTAATTTTCTTAAAAGTTTGGAAGAAGTATTATCCGACATAAATGATTACTGATGAAGCTGACAGCCATGGTTGAACGCAAAGTAGCATATCTCTATGAAAATATAAACTTGCAAGCAACACTTCACAGTGTTGGGATTTCGATTTTAATTAAACTTTTTCTGGTGAATCTAAAACAAAAATAAGCTGACCCATGTGTGCGAGCGTTTTTGACAATACTCATTATTTATCAAGATAATTAATATTTAATTTTATGACATCCAGAAAATTTATTGATGTGCATACTATATCGTAAAAATTCTTGAAGCGTTGGAGTCACATATTTACATTCCTGTTTTAATTTACATCAAGCTGAAATCAAATGGTCAAAACGGCGTTGTCTGACATGATACAAATTAGCTTTAAAAGAAGCAAGAAAATCAAAGCAACATTAAAGTCTGTGCTCATAAGCTTTTAAAAGACAGTTCACATTTTTGTAGAATATAAATGACTGTAGAGCAAACCGGAAAATTACACAATAAACAGAAGTAAAACTTTTTGTGGAATATAAATGGTTGCGGTGTAGAGAAGAGTATTACACAATAAAGACACGAGTGGAACTTGTTTCGTACACTTCGTCCCACAAGAAAAATGTGAGAATTCGCTCCGTGGGAATTTCCAGAACGCTCATTTACTGGCCAATGTGTTAATTATCGAGTGCGACCGTGCAAGTTTTCCGTGTCCAATTCACACCGTCATATTGCTCGCTCTCTTCTATCGAAAAATAAGCCTTGATGTCTGCTCGAAAAACCTGATCCGATCTCGCCGCGCGTTTTTGCTTGTCTCGTTGCAGGTAAAACGACCAAAACGGGACAAGATACACACACGGTATCAACGGTGGACCGTTACAGACTGTCGCGCAAGTGATACATCGGCATCTAATAATTTCTTAAGATCTCGGCGATGCATAAACAGAATTTGCGGGGGTGGAGCGAACAAGTCGTCCGCTTTCCGAAGCCACGCCGAGAGTTATCGATGTCCATGAAGTGCGGAGCACTTCTTTCCCATTTAATTATGATATATGGACACTTGCCATCTAAGTGTTCCGTGTACCCCTTTTCATAAATTCTCGATTTCTCGCGGAAAACGCGTGAGTTATTACGGATACGTTAGTTTCATTTTTTGAGCGACGTATTTAATGGCATGTTTCCACCAGGTATCGCAAACTGCTTGCGAACCGTTCACGTATCGTTTTTCATTTCGTGTTCATACTTGATCGCAAATATGTCGTTCGTTATAAAAAATTGCGGTGTCTTTTCCGATCGGACATATGTGATGACTTCTTCTCGCATCATTCGCCTTTTTCTGCAATTGTTTGTTCGTTGATGATGTGTCCAAATAAGCAATTCGTTATTGACTGATAACACACGTCGTATATCGTGGATAAATAAAAGAAACTTGATAAAAAGTCTAAACCTTCTGCATATATATCTAATTGTGTACAATTAGTACCGTTTTATAAAATGTGTAAACTGAAATGTTGTATAAATGACCCTAGGATAATATTTCACTCATTCTTGTTTTACACTTTAAATCATGGTATGACAAGGGGTTAAAGTAATATGTATAGTACTGAACACAACTACACGAGACGAATATGTATGTGTGTAGTTATTGTAGTTAATGCGCGTAGTTTTATAAACTATAAAAACATTTCTCGGAAGAATATTTGTTCAGACGAATGGTGCAGTTGCCGCGAGTGCTTCTGTTCGCACACAGTGAACCGTTTTGCGGCTCGAGAGAAGACCTCGCGAAATTGCGGCTACACGGTCCAGAGATAAAATAGTTCGTGTTCAGAGATGTAGTTGTTGAAAATTCTGACGCACCTGGGTGGTTAGAAGATACTGGAGAGCCGATAGAGACGGAATAACAGGGGACAGGATTAAGATCAATCAGTGGCGTGCATTTAGAAGCAACGAAATAAATCTTGCATGTCCCCTGGGACAGCTCTGGGAATACGTATCGTGATTAATGCGAGCGGTTTTATCGACGCGTCGATCGTGCGGCATAATTGTGCGTTCGAGAGGAAACTTTGTCTTCGTATTGACTCGTCAGCGGCCTCGAAAATGGTCCCGGGAACAATCGTACGCCGATAACGAAACAAAGCGTGCGCACACGCTCTCGCATCGATGTGCACCAATCCGACTTCACGCCTCCGGCCCATTAATCATTCCAACCCTTCGTTTCCTAATTAACAGCCAATTTCCTTAACACGATTATTCACCGTGCCGCTAATAGTCCGGCCATTATTTCGTGGAGTCGTTTCTTGTAATCCTCCCTTTCGGAATGTCCGTGCGCGCGCAGCCACCTACTCGTTTCCTGTAAATTCATGTACGATTTCTCGCGAGGCGATCCGTCTTGCCTATCAGGAAGCCCGTGTTGCCAACAGGTAACACGTGTAAGACCTGGAATATCGGCTTTCAGGCTTGAATAATATGTGTGGCGCGGCCGAGAGAGTCAAGTAGAACTGTGCCGGCGGAATTTCAGAGAACAGGAAACCGATACAGTTCCACGCGGGGTTGCTCGTGTTACGTTTCCACCCACCGTTCCCTCGTCAAAATGACTTTCTCGGTATGGAAGCGCTCTGCACTGCGCCGCCGCACCGTCGTGGACACCGCTGCGCTAAATGCGTTGTATCATGCGATCGTAACGGTGCAGGATGACCCCTTTACGTTAGGTTGTCCCATAAATCTGACGATTTTTGCACCGCTAGGAGGATAGTTTATGATCTTAATCGGCCGCTTTTTAGTGACATCAATCATTACTCTAGAGAACTACATTGTACTTCATTCTGCTATAAAATCTTTTCAAAGCTTTATTTAGTTTCGAACCTAATGAAACCTTTGATAAAGTATGAGTTCAACTCATACATACTAATAAAGGGTAAATAATAATAATCAATCGCTACTTTATTTCATTATGAATTAAGTAGTAGTGTGATTTACAGACTGTGAATGGTTCTCATTTCTCATACGTTAATGTAAGAATAGGTATAATTTTAAATTTACTAAGTTACAGAAAAATGTTTCTACTGAACATATAAAATGTAAAACATCTGTAGATGTCGATATATTCAAACGATTCCAACGACTTTTATTCTCTTGAACTAATTTACAAACTAAACAATTGAATTCCTCGACAATTATTAATTTACTGACACATGGTTAGTTATTAGCTGAACAACATTTCTATCAGTTTAACCCATTTAGTCTCACCGTTACATATATGGTACAGTTCATTAAAGAAAATTTACCGACGTGTACCCGCTCAACTATTGAATATGAATGAGTCTACTGCACCGTATATGGTACGGGTGGTTTCCAGCAACCCTTACACGAATTTACTTTTTTTGTTCACTTTCAAACGTCCTTAATTGTATTCACAACGAAAATCCCATAGTACCAGACTACTTTCAGATTTAATGAAGTAATATCGACCAAAGAAGTTAAACCAAATCGTAAGATTCGAGAAGAAATTACTAAAAATTACAACCAACAACGATGTATCGTTCAACGCAAAAAGATTAAAAAACATCGGCAATAATTTATTCGACTGCGTTATATCTTTTTCGCCATAAAATCGGAATAAAAATGCCCGCAGGCTGCCGATATAATCTGATATCTACATTCTAGCATTTATTACACCGATCAAACACGACGAAATCCCCGTGTAAGACACCAGCCGTAAAAACCGAAATGTTTCTTTTCCAGGGACCACCGGCTGAATCCGACCCACGTAGCCGTTCGTGTTTTCCCACAAGAAGAAATCGGGTGAAATGCGCTCTCTCGAGCAATCTATCTTCGAGCGCGATCAGGACGATCGGTTCGCCTAGATCGGTCGTTATCGGCGAGATCAGAAATGAAAGAGGAACGTTGGTAAGAGGTAGGTAGAGATGAGAGATCCCTCCGTTCCTCGGAGTGGTTGGCAGACTTGGCGCGCGTGGCCAGGGCCCCTCTTATTACTACGACAGGCTGTCTCCCCGTCGTAAAACCCTGCTATATGTAAGTGCCGCGTGTGCGCGATGAGAGTCGGTACGTTGATGCAAGGATCGTGGGTGTCGGTCCCACGCGTCTAGGTGGGGCCCATACTCTCTGGGGCCCGGCCGCTCGTGTTCCTCGTCGTTCCGTCTTCCTCCATCTGGCCAGGCGTCTTTTTCTTTCGCCTTCTTTCCTCGCCAGTTTCTTTATCGTGTCCTCTCGGTCCCGCTTACCGGGGCCTCTCGCTCCCTCTCCCACCTCCAATGTCCTGCCACACGAGGGGCCCCGATCATTACATATATGGAAGGCGGAGGTGAAGTCTTCCAAACGCGATCCAAACGAGTCTCCGCGCGCGATGCGTCGTCGTGAGCTCATGAGAAAAACATCCCACTTCTCTCTCTCCGACCGTGCCGGGATCTGCTTGGATCCGAGCGGATCCATCCGGCGAGGTTGGATCTTCGAGGCTGCCGTTGCCAGGATGGGAAAAATAATAATGCCAGCACCGCGCCGTGGGAGCTCGTTTTCCAAGCGGAATACGCGGGCAAGTTTCGGGGAAGATCACTATTGTGGGCGGATCCAAATCATGGGAACCTGTGCATTCCGGTTTAATGTTAAACGCGCCATCACGGTGGGCCGTTACTGTAAAATAGGTGGAATTTGTTAAAAAATGTTCATCTGATGAAATAGGTTAAGATTAGGTCCTTCCGTGAGCTAATACTTGATTGAGATAGACTGAAACAGACATTACATCTGATCTAATTTATTAAATAAATAATTGCCCAAGTGCCTCCAAGCAACGCATCAGTCAGTATCAATGTATTCATGCCACGTTCTGTTTCTAAGCAAATATTTCTTTGTCAATAGGTTTGATAAATTGGAAATAATATAGTAGTATATTTAAATTCTTTTAATGGTTTGACTATTTTAAATTACACCTAAAAAGGGTGAGCCAGTCCACTGTACAGCCGGACACCGGTCCTCGGATCCCTCGGCATGATTGTAGAACGTGGTGCCGGTAACCGCCACTTACGCGCGATACTCGTGAGAGAAACTTTTTAATCTGGACGGAGGAGACGCGCGGTATCGCGTGATCACGTTGACGCCGCATGGTCCTGGATATATCGTTCTTTTAGTTTCGGGGTACCACGAGATCGAATCGCGGATCATCAAGCCCCGGGATGATGGTTATTTTATGATCGACGCCGTGGACGTGACACGGTAACCCATAATATTTATATTAGCCCCGGATGAAAAGTAGACCGAATAATTTCTCCGACATGGGTGTTAATTGTAAGTTCAAACAGAGGATATTGGATCGTGGGATAATGTCTGTTGTTTGCCCCGTATGAACGCTCGGATGCAATCACTTTACGGTTCTCATTTTTCGAAAGGTAGAGCAGTTACTAGTAATTGCGAGTCTGGTCGTAATTGTATTGTCGCTTGGAAGTGACTTTTTTTAGATCTGAAAAGATTAGAAATACTGTAATGATTAATACCGTGGATGTTATAAAAGATGATATCTCGTTGCAAACGTTGTGTGAAAATAGCATTACGAACGCTTTGACCTCTTACGTTAATTTTCTTAAATTATTTAATTGCTGGCTTTGTAGCACGGCTGAAATAGAGTTGCTATTTTTTAGGACGACAAGGCAACAAATTAAATTGTCTTTGCAAGGCCTGGGTAAATTCTTGTTAATATAAGGTGTGGTTTGCGATTATGCATGGTTCATTCTCCCCTGACACGAACTAGCGAAGGGTAAATTCGGTTTTTAATGCTCCCTGAACATGAAATTCGATAGAAATCACACATAAATATAAAGCATGCTATTTTTTAATTAATCTTGATGGGAACAGCTACAAAGGCGTGCTTGTTATGACTTCTTCAGTCCGTTTTTTATAAAATTCTACCGCGTTTCCCTTTCGTTTCTGCAAATATTGCAAACGAGGACAGTTCCTTTGTTTCTTGAAGGAAGAATCTTTTGAAAACAGATGCACATAATCTTATTTTATAATTATTCATACAGAGGTGTCCTCAAAAATTATAAATGTATAAAAAAAAATTATGTATGTTCACGAGCTGCAATATCAAACTGAAAGCAATATCACACGGTTCTTGCTTGGAATCTTTATTTTTTATTTATTCATGTGACGAATCCTGAGTTTAAATGCAACCGTATGGCTTCTGTAAAAAGCTACATTACAGAATGACGTAGCTTATTCAAGTATGCGAAACTATTCTCTACAATTTTTAAATATTTCCGAAACCAACTGACTTATAATTCGCCTCGATTGTTGACAAATCGCCTCATCAACAGTTTAATCGAAACCAAAAGAAAAATGATATCTGCTTAGAACTACGTGTAAGGGAAAAAGGGTATACTAGGATCGCAAACAGTAGGGCACCGGGTGTTAGGAACCACCGCAACGAAGATGCAACCGGTGTTTCTCAAGGTCGTTCTTACAAATCCTAACGCAGCGCTGCCGACGCGACGCGACGCGGGCCAACCACGGTGCAGAGGGCTGATTCACGCCCGTAGATCCCACGGTCAGATTATTCATGCATTTCGTTTCAAACTCGATACCGCGTTAATAAATCTGCCTAATACAAGGGGCGCGGCCCTCGGGGTTCCACGGTTAAGGGTTCGTTCACACCGCGGTGGTTCTTGCACGCTTTTTATCGCGCGGTCACGAATAAATCTCGGCGGGCCGTCGATTGTGCCTTCTTCTTTTCATTGCCCAGCGGTCCTCTCGTTTCCATCGAGCATCCCCCTTCATCTTTTCCAGCTTGATCGTCTTAAAGCTGTCCGTTGGACAAGATCTCCGGCTCGTTTCGTGGCGAGGATGCGGCAACTCGGTGCCCATCGGCTCGAGTTTCCGGTTCTCCATTGTGCACGCCTTTGCCCATCTTCCCCCTCTCTTTTTCCACCCTCTGCTCCTCCCCACCCAACGTTTCTGCGATCCTTCTGTCTTTCGCGACCCCTCGTCTTTGTCTCTGTCCCTCCACCGTTTCTTCGGTTCCGGACCGAGGATTCTATAAAGACTAGATTGTAAGCGAGACGGCTCTCTTGTATCAAGTTGTTCCTACGGGCGTGGGCGCACCCCTTGTTCTTTCGCTTTGGCCCTAGAACAGTGTTTCCCAAAGTGTGTCTCACCAGGTCTTCTGTTTCCGACACTTCTTCATCGATTAAGGGCTATTTATACGTGTAACGTACTTTCCAAAGGTCCTGCCGAAGACTCCTTCCGCGATCACGCGAGGAAGTTCGTCTATCGGGATCAGCCTTAACCTTTGATTGGTCACGTGGAATTTGCTAGACCCTGATCGTCTTTAACACTAAATCCATCGAGCACTAGAACTGGCTAGTATGCTAGGATGAGAATCGAGGGGAAAAAGTTACCCCCTCTCTGCCAGTACCGGACACACGCACGACAGGGACGAAACGCGTCACGTGACCGGGCTGCGTCGTGGGGGAATAGCATCGTAGAAGGGGAAGGTAGAGGTGGGGACACAAGTCTTGATCTGGCGATACTGTTTCCAATAGAAGCATCTACAGTCTCATGCACTATGAAGAAAGAACCATGGATCATAAACTTCATTCTTTCTGCGTTAAACAATTTTCCACTGAATTTTTATTTATCGTTTAAACAGCGCCCAATTTCGGAAGAGAAAACTCGGAACAAGAAATAGTACCTTAATCGGACGAACGAAACCGAGTTTGCTGAAAGACATGTTCCCTGGTCGAAATAAGAGGAAGAAATGGTCGGAGGATACTCATTTATCTTGAAATACACCGGGCTGAACACCGTTTGTCAGCTACCTCGTTCTTCAATCTTTTTCTCTTTTTCTTCGTCCTCGCAATATCGCTACAGCCGATTATACGGGGCCGTAACCACGTTTTTCGCTGGCCTAATTTAATTGTTATATTTATTCGAGTATTTTCTTTCGACGGGGTTATAAGGTCCGCCGATATATTGCCGGAGATTGGTTTCGTCGGATGATTCCCTACGAGCAACTCGCCCGCCGGTTTCTTTCTTTCGTAAGTCGTTCAATTTATCGTTGATCCTCGGTGGCTCTCGAAGAAACGATCCTAAAATATCATGTAGCGCTTACCACCGGTCTCTCGTATTGGTCCTCCGGGCGTGACGTATTTTCGAAAAATCAATTTCGCCGTCCCCCCGGGCGAATTCCGCGTGATTGCGGCCGCCGATGCTCCTTTTCCACATCGGCCCTGGAATTGTTCCCTTTCCAGAATCGCTTCAGCCTGTTAATCTTCCAACAGCGGATCATTCTTGTAATACAAAATTGATGATGTTTTGGACCATTCACAGTTTTATCTATCAATTTTTTAAAACATATTTTTGGTGACACTTTTTGTCACTGCTTATTTAATTATTCTGCCAGAAATTGACTAATTGAATGACGATCTTGCTAAACTGGGTCACAATAGACCCGGACTCCGTCGTATCTTCTGGTCTAGAGTGTTATTTCGCAGGCCTCGTTTGGAAATTTTGGTAAAAAAGTCAGACAACTGTTTTGTAGCAAGCTTTTTCCATATTTTGTATTATTTGGACCATACAATACAATTTTTAAAGTCAAAATACTTAAAATTGTAAAAGTTATAGTTCCTCGAAGAGGAAAAATATAAAAACAAAAACACAGTGTCTTATTGGTTGACGCGATGAAATGAAGTAGCATTAACACGAATGTAGTTACGGCATGAACCAACAGAACAATGCAATAACGGAACAATCGATTTCTTCAAGGTTCTAGACCAGAAGACCCCCATGACGCGAATGGCCTGTAATCTCCGCAGTGAAAGACGGCTCTCGGCTTTCTTTTTCGCGGCAGCCAATAAATATTGCGCCCACTCTTCTTATTAGCGCGATCCGCCATTTTCGGATTCTCCCTTTTGACGCGTGATTACCGCAAGATTCCCTCTTCGGGTCTGACCAGTTCGACGTGTCCCGAAGCACTCGACGCGTAACTCGACGCTTCTCTCTGCCCTCGGGGGATACACAGCAGTTAATGTAACTTTATGTGCATTAATTAGGAATTTGTTAATCTTGTTGTTAGATTTATTAATCGTGCGTTTAAGTCGCTTTGACTGCATCTTAGAATCCTGTTCTCTACTTTAAAACACCGAGTCTCGAAGGTTCTCGGAAGCGTTTCAAATAATTTCTGTTTTTTCAAACTCGGGCTAGTAAACCGTTTAGTGAAATGTAATGGTGCTTTTATCTCTCTTTGGTTTCTCGATAGGATGTTTCCGTTCCTGATTTTTGTAAATTGAAATGACGAAGGTGTCTACGGCTACATGTTTTTGTAATATAAAATTTCAAAAATGGAGACGAGCACTTATACGCCACAGACATAGAGATAAAGAGTGACATTGAACACGTTTCCCTCGAATATTATTTTTTGAAACGGTGAAACAATCAGTTTATACAAGATTATACAAAAAAAAACTAAAAAGTGTCTAGTTTCCTCAGGTGAAATTCAGCCAACGCTTCTAATAAAGTCTCCCGCGGCTTTACTATCAGCAGGGTGAATAGCAAAAAAATTTCGGCGTCCTTTTGTACGCTTATTGAGACGAGAAGGTAACGTATCGATCCTGTCACACGGAGGGGTCGAACGATAGCGATGATCTTCGTGTCGAGCGGGAGTCACCAAGCCGCGATATTGCGACGAATATCGAGCGGTTCGAGACACGAGAAGAAGACGATGCTGAAGATCGAAAAAGCGTCGACAGAGAGGAAGAGAGAGAAGAAGAGAGGGCGAACGAATAAAAAGAGGCGCGGCGTCGTTCGCAATATGATTAATGTGGCCGATCGACGGCAGGAGAGAAACAGAACCAGTCGGTCCAGAACGAAAGCCGCCTTCGGCTTCGTTCTTCGTGGTGGCTTCGAGTCCGACAGGGAACGAAAGGAATCGATCGATTGGGCGCCAGTCGGTTTCTCGGCGCTCCTCTTCCATCCATGTCTGCGTATGCACACGTTCTCCGTTCCCTTGGCTGCGCGAAAACGTCACGGTGGACGCACAAATGTTGCGACTTTATTCCCGTCGTACACGCTAAACTCTACTGTCGCTGTGCCATGGATGATTTGTTGCGCTACTTGAACGCAAAAACATGATTTACGGCTTCTAGATGAACGCCGAGTTCACTATTTCCTTGCCGGACGGTTTTCCAGAGAAAATTTGTTGCGCGTATCAAACTGTTCGACAGGCAGTTTCACAAAAATCGCTTAGAATGGGACTGACCAACTATCAGTTTTAATCGTTGGTAGAGCGTTAACTAGCTCTTAGGTCATTCTACCATTCTTTCTTAAATTGCCGCTTTTTAACACGTCTCCTGCCACGCCAGTCACGCGTGGGTGATAAAGCTTTTTGTCTGGACCCCAAGTAATTAAGAAATTAATTTGTGAACAGGAGACCAGATAAACTTACACTAGAGTGTAGGTGGAACTTAATTATTTGAGTACATATATCGTTACTAGTAAATTCCCGCTACACGTCATGAGATTATTACTTATTGACTCAGAACAGCTACTACAGGTAATTGAAAAATAATATTTTTTAATTGTTATGTTGGTTCAGCAATCAGGGTATTAACGGCAGGAAATTGTGTTCCGTTCGAAAACGGTCGAATCCAATTTGTTTCCTAATGTTTGTTCCCAATTTCCTAAGAAATAGAGTAGCTATAAACATTTACCAGTTAATATACGCCCATCTTTGTTGAGATCTGTATATATGAACTGCAAACTTGCTCCGCGTAAATAAACTAGTGTAAACTGCATATCTTTTCATGTCAAGTGTTCAAACTTTCGATAAATATTCCGATAAAAATACCGCGTCTCATTCAGTGGGGATTTAACACGCGTCTTTCTTCGGCTCGGAGCTCTCTCCGCACCTTATCCGCATGACACTTCGGATCTGTTTAAAGGGATTATACCGTGTCTTGTTGAAACAACTTCGCCCAGATTTTTCCAGGTAGTCGGTCCCAGTTTCCTGTCGTCTTTATCCGGCCCCGTAACTGTCGTTAAACTGTCCGCGTCTCGCTCAGCCGCGATTACTTGTCCCGATGGGTCGGCCCCGGCTTTTATTTCGCCGGTGGATCACCGACGCGATCCTCTTTCTCTTAATCCTCTCTATCCCCGAGGTCCCGCTCGTTTGTTCGCATCATTAGAGGCTCGCGTGCGGCAATTTGCCACGCCCAGATACAAGAATTCGCACCTTCGACCGGCGCGGATGGACCAAAAAAGGAAAAGGGTCCTTTCTTATCAACCCGTCGCGAAACCAACTACCTCGCCCCTCGTCCCCATCCTCTCTTGCCGGCCTGTTCTTTATTTGGAACAGCCCTGAATAATGTACCGGAGGTGTTCCTTGACCTTCGTGCCATGCAATGAACCAACGACAATAAGATCGTTTTTTCGAGTCACGCGACCGACGAGCTCCAAAACGCCCCGCTGAAGAGATGACATGCCACCGATACACCGTTCCGTGTCCGAGAGTTATAATTTCTTTAGTTCAAGCGAGAGTTAGTCACGAACGAAGTTGCGCCGAGGCACACCGAGGCATGTCGAAGTACGGTATTGCCTCGATGTTTGCGAGAAAATCCTCACTTCCGTGCGGTGTAATCCCTCGAGAAGCTCGATCGCTGACGAGTCTAACATGATATGGGTCTCGGTACATATGAGAATACCCATACACTAAACTTTTGGTTTTCACTTATTTTTTTTATAAAATCTTTAACAATATATTTGTGATATCTTTCTGGTTACAATGAGCCCAAACATGACATAGTTCGAAGATAATTTATTTACTTCATCAATTGACGAGTCAGTAGAATCTCGACAGTACAAATCAGTAACGATGTAATCTAGCACTGTAGCTAGGTAACTATTCTACTATCCGTTCTATTATCCGAACACACGCGTTTCACCGATTAGTACGGAAACAAGCTCGTATTATTAAGTCTTTTATAATCAACGTTGATACGATCTATAACAGTAAACGGCAAGGCTACGGTATTACGTACGGAGATTACGGTATCCATTACAGTTTCATTGCAAGTATAATGACATGCATGTATGCAACGAGTTGCATGCAGACTTCATTCAAATGTTTCATTTATTGCATTCCTTCGATCAAGAGAGGCTATAAATACAGATATATCGACAGTTTAATCGCGAGTCAATAATAGACAATCAATAACAGTCAATGACAGAGAGTCACGCAAGATAAATGGGGGTCTTGAACTTTAGTCATTCATACGATTTTCTGCGCACACGCGTGGCAGCTCCATCCTTGCTCAGCGAAAGTATGCTAGCGTATTTGTGCGAATCTACTCGTCACAGAAAATCGCAACCAATTTACAGATGTTTGATAGAGGTTCGACTCTCATCGTCCAAGCAGAATCGCCAGATGAGGGGAGTTGACACGAATTGAGGAGAAAGAGTTGCCCCCTCTCTGCCGATTAGTCACGTGACCAGGCGGGAAAACATGGGGGAATAGCGTTGTAGAAGGGGAAGGTAGAGTGGAGACACGTCGAAGTTCCAAGACGCGGCTCGATCGGATCGATCTTCAATCCGGTCTGGAATTTCTTCGAAGCGAGTCGCCATCGAAACAGAGTCAAATTAATATTCAATCAGACCAACGAGAAAGATATATTCGGAACACATGTCTTATCGTTAATGTGTCTCCGTGGTAGATAAAGTTTACGCATTAATTAAGCAAACGACATTGTGCGGTGAGCACCTTTCTTCCCACGAGACTGCAGCCGACCGAGGGCCCCATTTTTATACTGCTCAAAATTCATTAGCGCCGACGTAGCCGCGGCGATCGCCAATACGAAAAAGAATCGAACGAGTCGCGATCTCGAACGAGGACTGATTTATTATGCGGGACTGCCGAATATTTATATCGCGTTCGCGGCACACGATGTATAGGGACTGTCAAAATATTTGATGGCCCGATACCATCCGCCGCGTGGACAATGGCGGGTGTCGAACGCGAACCAATCGAAACCTTCGTATCACTATCTACAGATATGAGGAATTTACCATATTAACACATATTCAATCGCTATTTCTTCTTTATTGATCTTGCTGTTTTTTGTTCATGGATTATTTTAATTAATTTTGATTTGAAGTAACTAGAGTTATATGTATACAATTTACTGTAAGTAGTAAATTGCAAACGTATTTATGTTATAACTTAATATTTGATAGTATACAAAAGTAATATTCCAAAGCAAATATTTCAAGGCATCTAAAATATATGACTTCTCAGCAAATGAATGGCTTCATTATCGTAAGACTGTACTGAATCAATTTTTACGACTATCGCAAATAGCTTGATTAATCCATAAAAATTAAAGACTGATATTTTTATTAATGATATTTTTGATAGCTTTAAGTCGGAGTGAAATTTTATCATACAACCTTATCCATTTTGCAACAAAGATTCGAGACTCGAAGCTAACGGCGAAGAATAGATGTTCCAGTCTTATTTATTATTGTCGTTACCGTAAAACTAAAATGATACTTTATCACGAGCCATTATTTCAGCAATTATGTATTCGCCCATAGAAGCGCGTGGTTCAAACAGAAGAAATTCGCAGCGGTTTTATTTTATATTCTCGAAGACTCGGTCCGTTTGCGAACCGAAGAATGTCTTCTTCAAATAAGAAGCTGCGATCCCGAGACGTTCGAGCGTCAAATATTCGGTAGCCACGTTGCCAGGTATTCCCAGGAAACCTCGTCGAGGAAGGAATGGTGGTGCTCGTGGAATACCAACAAGGGGTTATTTATCAAGGATAAAGGGTATCGAAAGAATAATTTAATTCTCTCTGTAACTACCCCATTGTACGAAGCAGAGGATTGAAACTTGGCAAAATATCGTGAGATATCGAATGGGAGCATCGTTAGTCTAATTCGACTGGAGAGCATCTCTGGATTCTTTATCCAATTGTACCCTTTGAAGTGAGCCGAAAATCTGCGGCCAGGGTGGGTTACTCTGCTTTTTCTTCGGCTTTGTGTATCTAAGGACAAGCAGGCAAATATTTGTTCGAGAACGTAGGATATAGTTCGAGCGAACCAAGAGCAAACCAATGACCGAATAGAATGAACAAGGTGTGGGGACGTTCCTTCTACTCGTTCTGATTAACAAACGATCCTATTTATAGGTATTAGATCACTCATAGAGCATGAGTGTGATCTAGAATATCACTACAATATGATCGAAGACTGGAATAGTAGCTCATAAAAAAATATATTAAAATATGTACTGTGACCTTCAAATGACCATGACGATGAAGGTCAAACTTAAATGTCGCTTGTAAGGAGAATGCAGGCTTTGAGAGAAATGTCAACACCTGTAAATCTGTAGGAAGTGTCTTTCGTAACACAACGAATATCGAGATTGATCATGAAATTTTCAATGACTTACTTTTGTTTATTGTATCTTTGTGATGCGAAAGACACTTTCTAAAGGATCACAGGTGTCAGCATTTCTCGCAAAGCCTGCATTCTCGTTACAAACGAAATTTAAGTTTGACCTTCATCTTCGGAGTTCAAGGTCACTTGAAGATCATGTCGCGGTATATTGTCCAGTATATCGTTTTCATGAAATATCACACTATCATCATACAAAACAGGTATTCTCGTATATTTATGAAGAAGGGTGCGCTACAGTAAAAAGTCCGTTTGATGAAAGTATATAAACACACTCGATACCCGGGCGTCGTTGAACAGAGACACATGATTCATGGTCCGCGACATTAGGTGACGTGAACACTGGTTTCGGATGGTCAGCTGGGACATTTACCGTCGTTCCCGATGTTTGTATTTCTCATCTACCAGTTTCGCCACCCACACTAACCACCGTCGGAATTCCTCATCCTTTTTCTCGCTGCTTTCGCTCACCGGTGACTAACGTGCCGTGACGAAATGAAATATCTGATTTACACATCTGATGCCGTGTCTTGTCCAGATATTTCGCGCTAATGACTCCTCGCCGATCCGCGACGCCGAAGGCCGAAGACTAATTTCGAGATCGACTCGAACGATTCCCGGATACATGTCGTTTTACAGCAGATCCTTGCGAACAATTATTTCGAAAATCTTCCACGAAATTGTCATCCCTTCATTCTCAAGGTGACCTTCAAATTGTACTTTAAAAATGCGATGATTCAATTAAATTATATCTAATATGATAGACGGCTTTGATGGAATGTTTAGGCATGTTTACGTATTCAAAGTGTTAAACCCATACAAACTCTCATATCTGGGATAAGAATTTTTTAAATTATCTGAAAATTTTTATTTTATTTTACAAATTACAATATATTTTTACGTTATCATATTTCCTTTTATACTCGTCCAATTGCCCAGGATAAGCAGGTACGATATTCAAAAACTATGGACTGTACTTCGCACTATTTCACCGTTATCACGACATATTTAAATCTATTTTAGCATAATGTTCCCCAAGAGACAAACAACGATGGTAAAATTCTAGTTGATAATGGCGGCAATCGCGAAATATTTCAACGGGACTGTTTGCATTTAGCGGGCTCGTAAAAAAGTTATGCAACGCCATAAAAAGTAAATGGTTTGATCAGCTGAGAAGGTGCACGCAAGTCTACTCGTATCTCTCACTTGTTTCTACATGAACGTGTTACACAACTTGCCGTGCATTAAGCGGATTCTATGGCGACACGGCGATAATATTTACGAACAGAACACCTGTGTCAGAAACTCTATTTAATTCTCTGACACCATAGGAAACACGATCGTGCCATACTGTCCTTGCTAGATCGGCGCGGCGTCCTTGTCTTCTTCTTCCGTGAGTTTAGTACCGTTCTGCCAACTCTTGCCACTCCAGAAGCTATCATAGAAAAGATGCTATCCCACCGAGCGTAACAAATGCCGGCGATTAAAAGTGCGCCGTACCATGGAAACGTGAATGGTGTTACTCGATATACCTAGGCTGGATTCTACCGTTTTATTGTTCGCCGAGCTATGAAGTGTACGCCGCAGCAACCTTAATTAAATCCTATTACATAGTTACAGCCGTAATGTTTCAAACTAGGATGTTCACATTAATAAAACTGGGAATTGTATAGGCTTATGAACTGCTCAAAACTGAACGCGCGTAATCGAGTATGCGAGCTGAAATGTAATTCAGAAAAGTAAAAACCACGAATAAATGAATGAAAATTTTGCAACTGCTGCAGACAATTTTTATTTTGCACAGTATTAACCTAACAGATCCACAAGTCAGACAGGTCATTTTTTATCAAATGAACTGCTAGATCGGCCGCCCGCACCACTGTGCAACGTGGTTTCATCAGGAAGAAGGTAAACAGCATGTTAAACCATTCACCGGTACAGGCCGCAGCACAATATCTCATTTAGCTCCATTAAATTTTCCTGTCGAATGGAATCCCAACATTACAGCATAGCCTTAGCCGCGATTCAACAAGTTCTGCGGCGTATCCAATCAATTTAGCATACCTCCGGCGTATCCGCCACTTACATCGCGAGCAGAGAGTGTGTCTGCTCGAGGCTGTTGCGCGATTTCATCCCGGCGCAAGAAGCATTCAAAGGGAGCCATTATCGCGAGTGCCCGGCGCAATAGAGGCCGCGCATTTCCTCGTAGCCGGCTCGGTTTCAAATAAAAAGATCGGATCCTTGATGAATTCAAGGATCGTCTGTGTAGGGAGAGGAGGAGGAGGGAGGAGGGAGGAGAGAGGCACGCGCATGGACGCGATACGTTATTTTGACAAGGCGCGCGTGCAGCATCGCCGGCATTGTGCGTGGACGTCCGGAAGAGCGTGAATATTCAAATAGCCGCCTGGGTACAGTGATCGTTTGGTGGCGTGGTCTTGCTACGTGGAAGTCACGAAGCAGCCTCGAAGAGCTGAAACACACGTGTGTATAGAAACCCGTTCGGTCGCGTGGCTCGTCCACGCGATGCACGTGTGTGCGTGCACACGGTGCCTTTTGGACGCTTCGCCTCGGATAGCTGGCAAGGTCTTCGATCTTAACGATGAACCACCGACAGGAACGTGTCGATGTCTCTTCTTCTCTTCGTCTTCGTCGTCCGCCCCTGCGGTTGCAGCGTCTTATCTCTCCATGTGTCGATGGAGCTTATTATCGGGTGCGCTGGCTGCTGCAGCCGGCCGTCTAATGCATCGTCGCATTGGCACTTACGTTTTCGCCAGCGCTAAGTCCGGCCACGATGATAGGCGTTCTACCGATAGAGTTGTATTCCCCGCTCGTATCCCAACAAGCTCATTTGAATCGACATCGACTGTACTATATGTAGACTTCGGCATACCCTTCCGTCTCTTTTGGCTCCCTTTTTCAATGCAACGCGCTACGACCAACATCAGGGTCTTCATTCTACGGTTACTTCGCAGAGAATCGACTGCTACTTCGCAGCAGTTGTTCGAGTCTCTTCAGGGTTTATAGAGTGTGTTCGAAGGAATATGAAATGATTCAATCTTGAAGTCGTTTACCGTGTGAAGTATAAAATTTTCATCTTACATGCCTTCGAGAATTGCTGTGTCTTTCCTCCTTTTGGATGTGGGAATGTTGTCAGACATGTATAGGGTGTAAAGAAATTTTTGATTCCGGCTGCCATAGGCGTATTCTACATTTTTGGATCGATGAATATCTAGGAAAAAAGTTGCCGCAGAATTGTCCTTGACCATGAATTTCAAGGTAAAATTTTTTTTATTGCGTGATGTGTAGAATACAACATTTCTTTACTCTCTGTACATATGCTTCGAAGTACATATTTCTACCCTGTTTTCTATGATCACGAAGAGACTGTGGATCTTTATGCAAAATACATAGAAACCAAGTAGAATATTCTTTCTTTTTCTAATGATTTTAATCGGTTGAGAAGAGTATATTGAAATTCTTGAATAATATTATTACAAAGTGCTCAAGCAAGAAAACTGAAGTCGAAGTACAAGTGTATAATTATGACAGAGGACCTTATCAAAATAATAAGTAAATTTAGAAAACAATAGCTATTTGTTTACTTAATATTCCACAAATCTCCAAAACGAATCATTCGACACCATAAAGTAGGCCGTACACAACATGTGCAATTGCACAACATTCTCGCACATCCAAGGAAACACGGAATGAAATGAAGAGCGAGCATGCTCGCAGCATGAACAGTGACATCTAGAACCAACAAATTACATTTTCGAACAGGCTGCTGGTACAACAAGAATGCGTAACGCACGTGTAAATGGAGGTCCCGACAGGGGTAATAAGCAATTATTTTTGTGTGGTTCGGTGCTTGACAAACAACGTCGGTCGGTTGTTACTCGGCGACGTTCACTGTTAGGATTCATCGTCTCGCGATAGGGGATCGCGAGTAAGTCGACCATGCCCCGCGGTTAGGTTCGTGCTGGTCGAAAGAGTTCGCCGATAGTTATACAGACTAGGCTCGTTGCTCCATATAGAAAATCGACAAACGGTGATCGTCGCCGAGGCAATAAAATGCTGGCAGTATGCGCGGCCGAACGAATCAGCGGACGATCATTTTCGCGGTGCTGATATATACTGGTACACTTTACTACCGTGGTAGCAATATTATAGCATATAAATTCCTACGTGCCTGCTGCCTATGCCCCTGCAGATATAAATGGGCCACTTCAGCGGGATGTCGTTCGCACATAATGACGCCTCCGAGGCTTACCTACCAGAACACAATCCTCGGCGTGTCACTTGAAAGACAGGCGCCGATTTTCCCACAGTTTTTCGATTGTAGGGCCACGTGTCTTCCCGGCCACGTTGGTAACTCGTTTAAACGCTTCCGCGGTCCACTAGACTCTAGATCTTATGCTTTAGCGTTAGACCCTCTACTTGAAGTGGTTTTATCGTTCATTTGCGTTGGAACATTTTCATTTTCCTGTCAGAAAAAATTGATACACATCGCAGCTGTAGTGTCCATTTTGCTACAGTGAAGGTTTGGTAATTGTACTTACTATAATGTACCTTAATATACATACATGTGAGTGTAATGCATACATTAATACATATAATATTGTTTTATTAATAGACCGCGGATTTTATGCATCTATGACAAAATGAGTAGGGCTAATATAAAACAGTAAAAACATTAGAAGAATTTAGAAATATTGTATTATTTCCAACCTGTTAAACATATTAAGAAAGAAGGTAAATATCTATTTCCAGTTCGTTGCAATTCAGGAAATTTTTATTTTACATACAACTGCCCATTTATTAACAATGGATCAAAATATTTTTCGATTTTCTGTTATGGTTTGAGGCATATTCGTGTGGGTTTCATTTTATGCGGATTGATTGTGTGCTCATTCAATTGTAATAGTAGTGTAAAGTATAGAATATTCTCCTGTGGCTATAGAACAGACGGAAATACATACTGTCTTATTGTTAGTGTCGAAATCACTGTTTGGAATGTTTCAGAGTTATTGCCGTGGCTGTATTTCATCCCATGACGTGGATTATAACGTGTATAAAGCGTCATTTTTAATCTTGATTGCTACATCATTTTGACCTTTATTTCTCACAGTGTAATCATCATTCCTAAGCCTTTTGCACCTCAGAATACTGTTCTATTTGTTCATTGAACTGTCGTTGCGAATACTCTATAAATCAGTTCACTCATTACTCCTTTCATTTTCAATTGTTGATACATTGAGGTACTTAAGAATTTGGAATAATGAAATTTTTTGGACCACTTTCAAAAACAACGGCTTATATGTAGATCTCGAATGATGTTATAGAACAAAAGAAAGATATTAGCCGGCTGCCAAGACCCGATTCTATTACTGTGCATTCCGGCCGCAGGATTTCCCCGTTAAACGTCGAATAACAAACAAGGCTCTCGGTGCGCGTCGTTCGACGCCGAGGTATTTTTACGAGTATTGCTTTGTGCTTAACCGAAGACAATTGACGCGCCGCTCCGGGGCAAAAGCGTTAGTTTTACGAGCAGTGTAAGGGGCGGATACGCGCTTCCGTCGAATGCATCCCCGCGTAGATTATGATTTCTGGCAACTGAGCGGCTCGAGTTCGCGGCTGTGGAATGGAAAAGAAGCGGGATAGCGGCTCGGCGAGCGAAAAGGAAAGAGGATCAGGGGCGGAAGGGTAGGGGACAGGTGGAGGAGTAAAAAGAAAGCGAAAACCAACGAATACGGTCCGTTATCTCAGAGCCGCGTCGTAAAAGACACAGGAGTTACGACGCGAGCGCGCATCCAGCGGTTGGCCAATTGGAAAATTTCTTTTTCGGCTCTCTTCCTCTCCCTCTCCTTCCCCCTTTCTCTCTCTCTCTACCACCTCCTTTGTCCATATTCTCTGCTCGGCTCTCCACCCACGAACGATTTACGGCCGAAGTGAAAGACACTCGTCCGTTTCTTGCCACTTTTATACCAAAATGACCATCGGCCGAGACGCTACTTTACATATTTAATGGCATTCCTTCGGCCCTGTTCGGCTTCGATTAGCCATGTACAAATCAAACACAGTCCCGCGAGTCGATGTAATAATTACCAGACTGTTGAATATTTTATCTCCGAAGCACTCGGAAGCCAATCTGTGTGTAAGTCCAATTTTCTTATTTGAATTTATTCGGACCGCGGCGGTGTGGTTTTATTCTTTTTCTACTTAGGTTTATTTGTTAATAAATGAAGGAATGTGAATGCGACTTCATGAGTGTGATTTTGCGCGATTTTAAAGACTGGCAACGAACGATGAGGTTGCGGATTCATTAGAACTGTGAAGTATAAAATTGTTTAAATTCCACATAGAATACTCGGAAACTCTTACAATTAAACAATCAAACTAAACCCTTGTATGCAATGGTATTTTTAACTCTAGCAAGTTTTAAAAACGTAATTGTGATACGTAACTACGCCTTATTAAACATAGACGCTATACTACTGCGGACGCCACAAAAGTGGACGACAGCGTGTCTTTACCCACTTTTATGACAAGAACAACTGAGAACGAATCGGTCGTTCTTCACCTTTTTTATAAATAATGATCGGAATAACTTAACTTGGGAATTTTCAGCCACGGTCTCCCCTACTCGAAGTAAAACACCATCCATTAAAAGCAAGCTTACATCTGGTCCCACGACTAGTAAGTAGTTTCAGTAGTCTCCGTCTGAAGCAGGCCCCCCGGTAGGGCCATAGTCGATCGTTGTTCCGTTTCTCTTGTGCTCTCATCGCGGGCTGTCGCCTTTGTAGCTTAATAAGCAGTAAAACGTAGTTCAGCTATGCGGGGATCGCGGCCGGGCTCTATTGTTCATTGTGGTTCGTAAAACAGGATACCGAAACCGGGGGATCCGTGGGTCGATCCAGAAATGATTCGCGGCCGCGATCGTATCTGTCGCTCCCGGGAAATTTACGGGACGACCGCGCTGGCTCGAGCTTGAATGTCTTCATCGAGCGGGAGCGCGGCGTGAGACGATCCTCTCTCGATCCGCAACGGTTTCTCGTTCTTCCATTGCGGCGAATAACGATCGGGATCGTATCGTTTTCCTTGGTTGATAAACGGGATGGTTCGCTCGAACGAGACGTCCCGTTTCCCGCTAGCTGGTCGCCCGTATTTGTAACGACGCGCCGCGCCGAGCAATTTTGTAAAGATGCTCTCTCGGGTTCGCGAGTGACTCGCCCGTTTTGAAAATCCGCCAGTGGACCGGCGGCAGGATTCGTATAATAGGCGTTTCACGGTTATTAAACGCGCCGCGTATATAAAATTTGCCCGAGGGGAATCCCTGCGCGGTTGTTTACTCGTTCGAGCGTTTTAATTTTATGTCCCCGTGTGCCGGGGGAAATTAAGGGCGTCGAGATTCCTACCGGATACTTGTGCGACCGCAACGATTGCAATAAATTCAACCGCGAAGGGCAACTTTCTCCGCAGGGGTACGCGTAGGTGGTTGTCGAATATCGCTTCGATACTGGTTTGAAACGAGCAGGAAGCATTCGTTTCGAATACGGGGCTCTCGATTTAAGTTTCTTTTTCGAATCGCGAGAGACCTTCCGCGCGAGGTTTCTCTTCTCCTTCTCTCTTCTTCTTCCTCTCTTCGTGTGCCCGTGCTCGGATCGCGTCGGCTTTGAACACGAGCCGTGTTAAAAACCGACGGCAAAAAAAAGTATTAATACCTCTGTGTTTTCATAAACTTCAAGACAGGTCGTTCGAGAGTCCGTTCGAAACGAGCCCAACGGCCGAACACGGCCGTTCTAATCATGGCCGGCGTAAGCAGTCGCTGCTCCGAGGAGTTCGCTCTGTTCAGAGCAGCTCTTCCGGGCATCTGACTCGTGAGCCTACGAATCAGATAATTTCGCGCGCCAATTACCTTATCGTGTAAACGGAGCAAGAAAAATTGACGGATACAGATAAGAGGGGGAGGCTGAAAACTTCATTCGCCGAGAGAAAAATCGCCCGGGAAAAATGGAGCCAGATATAGCCGGGAAGTATTAGAGCCGTGTACTCGCCGTGGACCCTATCTGATGGGAATTTGCATCTTCTCTTTTGCCTTGTTATAAATGCTCCAGTGCATAATGAGTTAACCTCTCGATGAACCGATTATATTGGCCTCGTGAAGGAATTTCACGCAAACAATGAGTAAGTGAAGTAACAGGGTTAAAAGATTTGATTATATTTTGTTTTTCATGAAAGTAGAAGCTCCATCTCTTTTGTATCGAATCACTAGATCAATTTCTAACATTCTTCATCTACGTCATCCACCTACAATCGCTCAGTAACATATGCAATATCCATTCTTCAGACATTTCTGACAACTACGACCAACCTCGAAGATGGATAGAACGAGCCGCCGGTTAAATCTGTTGGTCGTTTCGCGTGAAAAATTGGGACAAGAAAAATGGCGATAGATAGCCTTGGCGTAATAAAGCCGCGTACCGTGGACATTATCTGATGGGCATTTGCAACGTCCTCTCTCTTTCTCGCTGTCTCCTTCTCCCTCCGTTGCCTGCTATAAATACTAAGCGGCGGCCGCAGATGAACTGACTGGATTCGATTGGACTTGACTCGATTCGAGACTGGACTGAACTCGAGTAAACTCGTACGTGGTTGTCCGCGAGTGGGCCGCCGCGCTGCACTACGTTGCACTGAGCTGCACTATACTGCACCACGTTGCACAGCGATGCACCGCGCTGCACCTCGCACCTGTATTGTACTCCTTTTTCCAAGTGCTTTTTCAGCCAGCGCGCGGCTGGCGCGCGACTCCGCAAACGACAAATTATGTACTCCCATTTGCATATTTGATACGTAGCTACAACGTCCCGGAGGAAACAGTTCCGGCGCGGCGTTGAGTTACGTTACGACGCTTCGTTCTTCGGCTTTTCGTCTCCTGTATCGCTGCATTTACCCCACTTTCCATGCGTTCAATGGAAAAGTCTATGTAGAGGACATTTATACTTTCCTTGGTTTGTTCTATCGCATGCAGAACTCGACAGTTATCTAACTTCATTTGTTCCTCTTAGTTGAAGGTTCTGTGAGTTATGTGAAACTCACGCTGTGGTTGATCAAGAGGTTGTGCTAGTCCAAATTCAAATTGCTAATGCTGAATATGTTATAGAAAAAAAATCTTAGTAGAACCACTTTAACTAACCAGTAGAGGGGACAGGCAAAGTGGGGACCAGTGTCGTCAGATCAAGGAAATCGAGGGGAATACAGTTTACCCCTCTCTGATGGCCAGATTAATACGTGACCAGTCTATGGACTTAGTGGGAGAGGTTGGAGTATGCTAATGGTGCTGGAATGGGTTAGTGGAAGGGGAAAAGGAGGAGAGGAAAAATCGACCAGTTTTGGTCGATTCTGGTGATACTGGTGGGGACGGTAGAGTGGGGACACAAGTCTGGTGGTTCCAGTGGTTCAGTATAGGAAAAAGAAGGAAGACCAATTCACCAACGAATGGAATTAAAAATCTCATCGGGCAATCGATTGATTGAAGTCAGAAAATTTTAAGTGTACAGTAGAATAAACCGTGATCGGAATATTCGATCGGCGGCTACAGACACATTCTGACCGGACGAAGCCTAGATCACTCTCTCCAGCAGGAATCGATGCCGGCCAATGTATATACAGCATTCCACGCATCGGGCTCGTTAGTCAACGGGATCGAAAAAAATCGAGCAATCGCGGTCGAAACCCACCACCGCTACTGCCCTAATAGTCCACACGAACCAGTATACAGATTTATCAGCGGTGAACGACCGTACCAAATTATCGAAATCAAGACTGCCATTGAGTTTATGTGACACTAGAACCAAGCGAAAAGTTTCATTATGATTCGCGAGATAAGATATCTACACATGTTAGCGCATATCGCATGTCTGGTATCGATTAATTCAAGCTACCACATTTAGCTTTGCTGTTCTTGCACCTGAAGCAAAGAGAAAACTGATTTCGAAAAAGGAAACACTTTGGTCGTACACGAAATTAATATTAAACACTACCGATCGAATTACCGGTTTCGGACTTTTTATTCCACAATTAGTGAAGGTTACTAGGCACGTTGTAATAGTAGTCGTCCAAAATCTAGATCAATCGAATCTTTCAATTTTTGTAGTGCAGTGTCTATAAGTCACTTCTAGTGCTCGCTAGGTTTAGTATATTTAGTATTATGTATTTATTGTACACACAGTATTTAACTCGTTTAATTTAAGAAACAAATTATTTTAAATTTCTACAGCAGCGGCTTAGCATGGTGCACACGTCAACGCAGCCGATTACATAATTACGCGGAGCGAGAGGGTTGTCGGGCGCGTTTCTACGATCGCCGCTCTTTAATCCCATGGCGGGTTCGCAAGACTGGCCGATGACGCTTGTAGATTGTAACGCCGATGGGAAATCGGACTAGTAATTCAGGTAGCGACGGAAGAAGCTCGTATCTTAAGTCGATCGATGTCGTTCCACGTCGCGCTTTACAAATGGTTGCCCTGTCTTGGCCGGCATGGCGTCTCTCGGGCCCGACTATCGTCGATCGCGATCCACCGCAGATTTTTCGATCGCCGCGGGATCTCGAGCACCGGCTGATACCGAGAGAGAAACGACAAATTGTGCCCGCGTCATTTGCATATCGAACGCGTGGCCGGGCGGCAGCCGCCGCCGCCGCGCCGGCCTCCGTGGAACAAACAAACGTGAATTGCGACCGGTGAGTCGGATTAGATCATATTTGGAAAACCGGTATCACCGCGGAACGGACGTAACGCGATCGTGGAAAGAAAAGCGGTTCTCTGGACGCGAGTTATGCCTTCGACTCTCGAGAGCGGCCGCTGCACACGCGCGGATCGTTCGACACGTGGGACGCTCGGTTAAAATACGCGCGACTTTTGCGCCGTGCCATTGTAGCCGCTTTCTCTCTTTCTCTGTCTCTTTTTTCTCTCTTTTGCTTTCTTTCTATCCCTTCCGCGTGGAATACGCGCCGTAAAAAGCGCAGATCATAACAGCTTCATTTGCATAATTCACACGTAGGTACAGGATGCATGCGCTCGCGAGATCCTCGGATACAGTGCGCCTCAAAAGTATGCCCACCCTCGGAAGCGTTGGACGATCTCAGCATCCACAAAACTTATCAATATCTTCTTATCTAATATCGTCTTATCAATATGTAGACAGCGGATTTTATGCTTTTATGGTAAAATGGAGGTTACAATTGAACCTTTGAGATGCCTGGGTACTCGGGTATTAACGAGATACCAGAGTAACAAAAATTACCCGGGTAACCGGATACCCGAGTATCTCAAATAATATCTCAGATAGATGAAATATTTGAAACCGCCGATATGTATAGTAGGAAAATAAAAATAATTTTGTCATATGATTTTAACCGTTCAATTTTTATACCCGATTGGAATTTTAATTTTATTTTCTCATGTATTTCGTGTACCTCGTAACTGTCTGTATCTCAAAACTGTAAAGACGTCGAACTCATGTAGGCGAGATATTGTATTTTTCATATTATTAAAAGAAGGTATTCGTTCAACACTTGTTCTTTATAATTGACTTGGAAAACTTATATTTTGCATAAACATCCGCAGTTCACGTATCGCAATCTCGGGTTGCGGAGTGCGTAGGTGAAAGGAAAGTATGTTTGCAGGAATCTATTTGATTCATAAATGTATTATATATCATATAGTATACAAGATTTCAAATAAATTAAAATGATTTATGCCAGACAAATATGGAACCCCAAGTCGATAACTGAGAAATTGAAATTGTTATACGATAGTGAAGAAAATATGTATGGTGAGAAGGTTCTTCAAAATAAAAGAACAAGTAATTATAAATATGTACAAATTAATTCGTAGCCTTTACAATTAATCACTTGAACTTTAAACTTGAAAGCTATTGACTTCACCAGGCGCCTGAATGTATTGAAAATAATGGGGATAGCTTCATGCAAAATAAAAATTGATTTCATCTCTTAATTACATCGTAACATTAAAAGCAACAATATGTATATATTATACATTCCCCATCCAGCCAATTTCTTCATAAATACATACAAATCCACAGTCTGTAACTAAATTAATTTTACGAAAACAAATGAAATTTTTTGTGAACATGCCCCACCACATTTGTAATTAACTAAAATTTTTAAAAATGATCAAAACCAGAATACGGTCTTTGAGAGTCCGTGAACAATTGTTAACGAGTCACGGTATTTTTGAAAGTTACTGTATTATTTGTCTCGTTTACCCGGCCGAGCGGTGCTGCGCAGAGGCTCGGACTTTTCTTTCGCTTTGATCCCCGTGTTCTTTGTATTGTTCAACATCGCCAATATCTTCTCGATACACGGCGACTCCGGGCCCCGGGGGAACTCGTTTGCACGCGTGTGACGTTCGCCGCCAGAAATATCCATTCGTCGAGATATCGAAACGCTTGCAATGGCCCCGACAATGACAGTCTTTAGGATAGCCACCCTCGGTGTAATCGATACGCGGTATCGCGAAGAAGTTCGCGCGGTCGTTAAGCTTCGAGATTATCCTTCTTATCTCTCGTTATCGTGCCCGGGCTCCGTGCTCTATTATAACAGGGCCGATCGTTGTTACGATCCGCGTTATTAATATCACCGATACCCCCGCGTAATATTCATACTCGTTAAGCCCGGATTAGAGGCGGCCGGTGCCGGGGTGCCCAACTATATTCCTGGGTGCCAGCGTGAATACCCGGATAAATTCAATCTCGTGAATCCATTAAGTGCGACGCACTTCTTGGGGCCCGCGTTACCCTGGCGCGCGTGGGTGCCCGGTAATGGGAAGTGCACATAGAAACCGTCCTGCCCATATTTGTCTACCATTCGTCTTTTTCAACCTCGGCCTCCTTCCTTCGCTTCGCGCGTCCTGGCCGACGCGAACCAGCCATTTTCTGAACAGCTACAAGTAACTCGTCTATGCTCGCTATCAGAAACGTGCTTCACGCTCCTGCTACGGATTCTTAAGCAAACGTAAATTAATTTATAATTATCCAAGAAAGTAGAAATCTCTATAGCAATTTTGTTATTTTATCAACAAGAGCATATATACACTTCTTAAAGATAAATTGAAAGAGGGTATCCGAGTATCGACACGAGGGTTAATACAAACATTTATGCGCATACTTCAGACTTGTAATTTATATTTAGACTGTTCCACAATGCAACAACGACAAAAGGCTTTCGATCGAATTCCACCAAGCATTAAAATCCTCGTAGATAGCAGCTTATATGCACGGGAACGGATTTAAGCATGGTGCGTGTAGGAAGCACATTCCTGAATATCCTATGGGGACTGAGCAACCTAAGTCCCGCAGGTTTTTAGACTGACGGGTAGCGCAGACACTCGTCAGGTCTTACCGGACGTGACGAATGGGTACGAGCGATCACGCCGTTTGATAAACACATTATGTCGCTGGCCGAGCTTGCCTACCAGCAAACCGGGTAGATCCGAATCAATTTCACCTTGGACCACTCGCGTTAGAGGCTTATTTTGGGTTTTTGGCCTGTAATCTGCCTGGTAGAGCTGCCTACACCTTGCTTATGCTCTGAACGATTATGTTGCACGAGATTGATCCCGTCGATCCAATGATTACCTTGTAACTTGCACGAGTTGTCCCGAGCAGGAACCTCTAACATGACGTGTATATTAGAGTCAGCGAGATTTCTACCTCTCCGTGACTGTTTCTTCGTTTCAGAGGCGTTCCCATGGCCCGTATTGGGTCTCCTCAGGATCGATGTGAATTTAAAGTGGCAATGTGCCGGTGTCATATGTGCGAGTCACTATAAATATTAGCTCAGCCTCCAAACTCAGCCTGCCGTGCGTAAACGTTTGCGATTCGAACATGGCCGACGGTATGCACGACGAGGCAGTAAATTTCGCGTTAAGCCGAAGTCGAGGTAGGTGATTTACGTGAGTACAGAGGCAGAGAGAGTGAGAGAGAGAAAGAGCGACGCGGATGGCCCCTTTGCTTCGGACCGACAGGGCTAAAATCTTATTGGCCGACGCGGCGCTGTACGAATTTTGGTTGTCGAACCTCGCGACGTCGAAATATTGAGGATCCATTAAGCGAAATTGATGACCTTGAACGCGCAGGGAATGACATCCGCAAAGATATTCACATCCTTGTTGATCCTGGTTTTTTATGATTGTTGGGAACTTTTCAAGAATGGTTGTGTAGGTAACACTAATTGTTCGTATTACTCCTACGTTTAAATGACTGGTCCTGTTGTATCATCAGTTTGCATCAAATGCACTATTCTGGTATGAAGCGTTTAACAACTGGGTGTGCTCTGCAGAAGGAAAGTGTAGCCAAATATTCTTCCATCCATCTTTTGTTTTAAGGAATGTGAAAGTCTCCGTGGCTGCTTAGAACGAACTCGAGGTCACATCATCACAATGTCCTCTAAACTTGTGCAAACACTGTTGCTAACGCTATGTCTATCTATAATGTCAATAACAGCCACATTTTGAAAATGATCATTTCAATGGCGCATTTCGTTAGCACTTCAGGGCCTTTCTATACGATCAACGTTGATGTTATAATAATCTGCGAATGATTTGACTTTTTCATATTTTTCATATGTAGCTGTCTTCACATTCTAGGAAGAAAGTAAATATCAAGGTCCCAGCAACTATCGAAGTCAGCAATCAACTGTATGAAATCTCCCATTTCTACTATGTATGTCGAATCCTTGCTTCCCTTACTGTCGTGTATCATATGTTTTCCGTGACTAGATTTCGTTGACGAAATGCTACTAACGTACGAGTGCAACTATCGAGGGTCTACTGTGATCTGATCTTGTGTAATAAATAGACTGCGGATCTTTATGCAAAATAAAAAATGTTTGAAATAAGAATTTCTTTCTTCTTTTAACTGTCTGATTAAGTTGAAACCAATACAATTGTGCTTACAAAAATGCATAAAATTCGCACTCTAGTAATAAATTTTTAAATATTAGTCAGTCAGTGTAGTGCACAAACGTCGTCCCCGAAGGGTTAAGAATGCTGAATAGAAGAAGACACATTTTGAAGGACCACCCTGCATCGTCCGCGGGTCTTAAATATCCCGGGTCCAACTTATCAGCAACGTGTAACATAAAAATCGTTACCGAAATTCAGCAAGCCTAATTGCCTCCGCCGGTGAATAATGTCGCGTATCCTCTCACGAAACCCGAGGGAGTTAAGAAATGGAAATGGAGGTTCTAGTACATTTGCCACGCCGCACGCGACGCCTTCGTAACAATAGGATTTTAGGGTGCGTGGGCGGGTCGCGCGTTTATTTCGCGCAAGACAGTGCGAAATCCCTTGTTTACAACCAGTTGGTCGCGGACAATCCTGTCCACGCGTGTTCCTCCGGGTATTTCCCGCGGATGCTCCGTCATTAGTTTCACCCACAAGCATCTTCTACCTGTCCGTCCGTGCCAGTTGCCACTTCAACTGCGACCAACAACGAGAATTTCAACACTGAAACGATGTTGTCTTTCGAACCACAAATATACACTCTAATTATAGTGGCTGTGCGACTACTCTTCTTCTCTGCTGTCTCGCTGATTTACAGCGTTAATTTAAAACAAACAATTTGGCAGCACATGTATCTTTTCGTAATTACAATATCTCCGTATACGGTCAAGAAAATCCATATTTTGTCACATACATCAACTTAGAGACACATGAACCGACTCGAGACGGAAGGTAAAATAAAAAGGAGATTCGAAGCTCCAGAAGTATAAATCAGCCGGGGGCCACATGAAACAATGTCACCGTTAAAACTTGCTACCATGCATCTTCTTTAATGGATCCACCTAAGAAGGATCACCATAATTTTCTCGTGGCTGCTCTTAGCTAAACCGGAAACGGATTTCTAATCTTGGGAGCGTCTCGCCGCTCACGCGTGCAATTTCTCCGCGTCCTCAAAGAAACCGAACGTTCTCTAGATAAATCTTCGAAAATTAATGCCGCTTTTCGACGAGTTTCCTTTCTGCTCGAATCCCCGGAGTGGAACATAATACGGCTCCTTTTGTCGCTGACGAAAAAGGTCGAGGCCAAACCGAATTTTTCTCGGGACCTCGATTGTTGTACTGACAAACGACGACTGACATTTTTATGCCCGACCGGTCGACTGACAACGGAACGTTCAACGATGTTTGGCCACGTCTGGTCGTCAATCCGCGTTAATTTACGATGATTCGAGGGCCGATTGATTTTGTTTTGCAGTATGGCGAACAGCGTGTCTGCATGCTCGTAGCTTCTCTCTGTTCGATCCTCGAAAGCCGCGACTCCGAAGCAACACGACGCGGAGCCGCGACATCGCTCCACTTCAGCTACGAACGATCCTTCTTATGAATGCTGCTTACTGTCTCCGACAAGTGCATAATCAGCGGCCCTTTGAAAATAACCTCGTTATCGATGAATCGTGTCGCGTCTTGTCCCGATCAGATCCGAGGACACGCCCGGATTCGTCATCGTCTGGGAATACCGGTTCTTCGTATCCTCTTAGTAGTATACATAATCTCAAGGTCGTGATTATTTCGGTAATATCCGTCGATAGTAGATGCTTTTCGTTTCAATCTGTACGTGGATTTGTGCATCCTCCATCCGTATTGATCCTGGAAGGTCAATAACGTGGAATTCACCGTGATGCACGAAATTTCCAACTTTCCGATGTTTTTACTGCTGCCCGGAGTCCGGTTAACACTCGGCATATGCTCATATGCAGCGACGGCGGTGATTTAAATAAATTGTCTTCGACGGTCCGATCAAGTCCTTCCTCGTACATTTACTCCATATTTATTCCATTGCCTCGGCGAAACTGCTTGCCTAGGCACAAGAGCACACTGCCTTGTTGCGAACGCCCGGTCTTCAAGGCAATATCAATAATTTACGAAAATAATGCAGTTGTCCTTCGTCGAAATGATGCGAATCTCACTCGTGCGTAAACACGAGGATACGCGGGGCGATTTTTTCCTTTTTGCGACTCTTATTATCGTCATGGGGAGGATCGCGAAAAATACTTGGAGCCTGGCGAGAGCACGTGCGCTTCATGGTCGTCGAACGGGCAACGCTGATCTATATTTTCGTGCACCAAGTATTTCCGGCGAGGTTTACACTCTGGCCATATATTTATTAAGGAGAGGATGTTCATTGGCCGAACGAGCCAGATATCGCGACAAGCGACTGGCAAGGGGGCACCCGATGGAAACGGTCTCGAGGCGCACCTGAAAACCGGTCGCATTCTGCTAATTGGCTAAACAGTGTAACTACCCCGACTTATAGCCCGATTTACATCGCCCATAAGAAATTTGTTGCTCCGCTACTTGCCACGGCGGCCATAACGCCGGCTATTACTTTAATAGAATATTGCCGGAGAAAAGGGGTCCGGCTCCGATTCGACGCTTCAATCTTTAAACGAACGCGTTTCCGATCCACTGACAGTCCCGCATCGGTGTCTTTGAACCACCGCGCAGCGGCGTACTATTGACGCTCGTTTCGTTGGAATCTAGCTTTGGATAGCGACGCCTATTAGCTTTCCAATAATACTGGACTGCCTCGGACCGACTCCACTCGTTTTGCTCTTCGCCGCGGCAGCGGTTCTGCGCTTTTATTCTCCGATGGAATAACTGATAGAGTGAAAGAAGATACTTGACTCGAGTCCGCTAGATTGTTAACGATTAGGTACCTTCTCCTGTCCGCAGAGATAACACTTTGTCAGCTTTACAGATTATTATTTCCATGAATTTGTTGAAGGAGCTATCTCTTCAATGAAATTTGTCGCATGGAAAAATTGTTGAAACTTGCCCTTGCTATCTTTTGTTTACACAGTCTTCCACAACACGTCACGCTTAAAACATTGTACATGGGACAGGTTGAAATGGGGATTTTCGTATTTTATAATATAATCGCCTCTGATGGATATGATTGACGGAACGGTTCATAATAAGGAGTAAAAAAGATCCTAAGCATAGTAATATACATATTGTTTTCAGCTCAATGAAATTATTACAGAAAGAAATAATTGATTTCTTGCAACTGGTACAGATAACGGCAATTTTCCCTGAATATCCACAGTCTAGTTATAAAATATATGATTTTCTGCAATATTCTCTTTTATCATAATATTTCTTTTCGTATTTCTTTAAAAGACGCGTTACATTTAATAGAAAGTTATAATTAAGTCCTAGTGGACTTAATGTACCTAGCTCGGATAAATAAATTCCAACTGGTCATTGCTTTACTGATTGTCCGGTGTTTTGCAAGAATACCAGCCTCCAGAGATTTTGTTAAAATATGAGTATTGGTACATGTTTCTGAATTTTAATTTTATGGTTCGTCGTTTCTAGTAGTATTGTCATAAAAGTCGTCATAAAAATCTCGAACTTACGCAAGCTAACGCACCGACTCTTGTCAGTGCACAATCCTGACAGTGATTTGCAATAAATAGTATACGATTTATAGACTTGCGTGCATGTTCTCATGATCTAAATTCTATTTTATGGGACACTTTAATGCGTTGAACTTTATTTAACAATCGCCAATTTCATGAATGCAGCACTGTATTGAACGAGGCATATCATAGATGAGAATATTCAGGGGAATTCGCTCAACAACGAACAGCAGTTAACGGTAGATTATATTTAGTAATGCAAACATATCGGAAAGATTTTATGAAAAGAGTCAGGAAAATTTAATACTGGCAGAATGCAACCAAACCAATGAGCTTCAAAAAATAATTCTTATTTAATTTTATTATAATATGTGCTTCAATAAAGTTCATTCGAAAATTCCTGATGAGAACACTTTCATAAGAGATAGTGAAAGAAAATATTAGAAACCAGTCATTCTAACCGGTCCGCTAATTGTACTGTAAACAAATCTAGCGAGAAAGGAAGAATATTAAAGAAATTGGTAGTAGGTAGGGTATTAAAGTAAGAATTAATGTGTAAAGCAAAGATAGATGCAGTATTATCCTAGGATCTTTAGTGCGACTACTCTTAAGGAACGTAGACGGGTTAAATAAACAGCTTTGATTTTATCTAATTATAGTAACTGCAGAGTCGTCGGTGAACGCGTAAATATCGCATACCTGCACTAAGTATTTTCTCAAGTAAATGTCAACCCGTCCGATTTGATCTAGGAAGAATCCTGCAGATCGTGACGTTCTCCTGTCGGTCGTAATGAAGATTTAAACCTGTAGTACAATAGGATTAGTTCATCGTTCGACGCTGATGAAGTCAGCCCCCTAAGACCGAACGCCATCCTATTAATTAACCGTGTCGATGCGTCGGGACCGATTAAACCGACATACCGAGCGACGTGGTTAGTTCGCGAGGGCGTTTCACAGTTCCCTTAAGACCGCATTAATTGCTCGTGAAAACGCCCCCGCACGCACGAACACACACGCGCGGCCCGGTTTCGCCACAGTTCATTAGTGTCCTCGGCGGGTAACTCCGGTTGGATCTGCTGCTGTCGTGAAAATAAATCCTTCATGGATGGTCGACGACGCCGCCTGTGCGCCGCGGTCGTTGCAGAAGGCGCCATCTTGAAGAGCAAAGAAAGGCCCACGCGGAAGCTCACCGTGTTCCGCTACCATCGCCGCCGTCTCTCTCCCCACTTGCACCTTGATCGGGCTTCCTCTCCTTTCCGCCGTGTTATCGCCGCCCATTCGATCTCCCCGAGAGATCGATTCTCGTCGACGCGACGGTTCCTTTGATGCTTCAATTTTCACCCAGCGGCGTAGGAGCCCCTCTCGATTCCACTCCGATTTTAACACGAGGTCTCCAGAACCGGTCAAAGTAACGCCGCGCCCCATTCTGATTCTATCTTTAACAATTTTAACCTCTGGGCTGTAGTACTCGAGTTTTAAAGTAGTTGGCAAAAGTTTTTCAATATTTTATTAATCGCACTGTGATTATACAAATATTCTAACATACTTGATAATTACCAGACTGCGGATCTTTATGTATTAATGTCTTATGAAAATTTTCAAAAAATGCTACAGTATAAAATGCGATAGAATTTTCATAATTTTCATAATCGGAGTGCTAAAGTAGTAAATAACTCGTAAATCCGAGAGGCCAAGTTAACTCGTCGATCTCGTTTGACTCTCGGCTCCCGACAACATTTCATTTTACTGTTTATTCGACCAATAATTTCCAGACCGTATTGCCGCCGTATCTGTATTGAACTATGTCGCGTTCATACGGTAAAATCCTGATTGGATTAATTTTATCTGTTTCGAGTTTTACTCGCGCGTGTGTCCCGGAAAATTAACTGGTTTCCTTATGGTTGTCGGTCAAACACGAGGCCCCGTATAAATTATTCAGAAAATCGGAATTAGTATGCACCGACCGAACGAATGAATCACGTCGATATCGCGGAAGAATCAGAAATATTGAATCGCGGGTTTGTGGAGCAGACCGCGGTGGGGATAATTTCTATTAATAACACCCTTTAAGGATCAACTCCAAACAGTTCGATCCGACGTCCGGGAAGGTGGCGTGAAATAACACATTCGAATGGTACGCTGGGTTTATCGCATTCCGATCACAATAAATTAATAAACGCTCTTTTTTCTCGGTCTGCTCGCGCCACGGAGATCGTTCGGCCGCGATATTAGCGGTTTATTAATTTATTTTTTCTTTATTAGGCGGACGAGTCGCGCCCACCGGTAATCAGGGATCTGTAATTAGTCGAACATGCTGTCTGTCTGTCCATAGCGATTTATGCCGTGCCCCCGGGGATAACTTCCTCCCCTTTGCCCCTCTGTTCGCCCCGTCATCGTCCAGAAACGACCATCTCACTTTCGTCCATTCCTTCCACCAACGCTTCTTCGATACTCCCTTGTCCGGTGATCATCCCGGCGTCCGTTCAGCGTCCTTCGCGTCATCTTCGAATCTCCCTTCGAGGAAAGACGAATTCCTCGCCTTCTACCACCTATCGCCGCGACTTATCCCCGAACCAGCCGTAATTGTTGGTTTAGACCAGGAAACACGAACGCTGCCGGTTGATCGATCGCTTCGTTGCGCCGTGAATTTCGTTCGCCGCGAAATATTCGTTAACGTACACACGGCGCCGCATAATGTTTCGAAAATTATATGCTATTCCTCGCTCGAATACGTGATTATATCCAGTCGCACGATAATCGCCGGTCTCGCGCTCTTTTCTCCGTATAATGTCCACCAATCCTTCTCGCAATCTTTCGTGATTTTTTGAAACCTCGCCAAATTGTTCTTTTATTGATCGTGCAATTGGATCGGGCGCATTAGATTTCTCGCGGTTTTATTCAGAATTCAATTTTACGAACCTGCTCTGCTATTGGACTCGACGATAAGGCTACGTAGCAGACCTTGCCTTATGCGACGTATGTATGCAGTTATGGCAAAAATTAGTACGTGTAATTTAGAACAGTAGAGACATTAGAAAAAAAATGTACAGATACTGTTATATTATTTTCAACCTATTAAACATATTATTTTTTTATTTAAGCTAACTCAGACCTCTAAGTGTGGTCTATACAGCTGAACATAATTTACATTGTGTTACGCAATATATTAAGAAAGGAAATAAATTTCTATTTCACTCCTTACGTTATAATTAACGTAAAAAAATTCTGTTTTGCATGAAAGGTTCGCTGCCTAATCATTATCCAATTCGCCTTTTTATGGAAAATTTAAAAATTTTTTATTTTTTGTTCTACGTTAAAAATTGTACGGGTTATTGTTTCGGAGTGAGAAGAGGTTACCATTGCAGAGCTATGATATCATAACACAATTATTATAACGAATATCGAAGACCTGAAAATAGATTTTCCATTTCTCCCATTACATTCCCGTAAAAAGTTCTCAAAATTGTTTTTCGTGATCTAGTGTGGCTTCAGCCCCTAAGCATTGGCAGTTCCTATGAAAAATCGTTAATCCGCGTCTCTAACAATTGGATCGTCCACAGTAAACATTAGCTTCCGTAGACGGCTGAAGCATTCTAACCGTTGCGTATCAACGGAAAGCGAAACGCTTAAAGTAGACATCCGCTAAGTAAGGAACGCGTGGCCGCTGCGTAACTCGTAGTCGCTTATTATCTTGGAAGGATGAGGCTGCTTAGATGCAATCGTTTGTCGAGTAGGGCCCCGAGGCTTTAGCGTGCTGGCCGGCCGCTCTTATTCCGCTTTTCGGCTGGCGTTAACGAGCAACCGGCCTCGATAAACACGCACGATAAGAATCTCCTCGCGGCAGCTTGTTCATCCTTTGACTAAGTGGTTCGCGGGATGCGAGGAATATGGACTCAGCTCGCTGTCTGGTTGGATTTAAGACCAGACGTCTGTTTGTTCGTCAATGACCACATCTTGACCACACTATCCGGCGCATCTCGTTTGTTCTATGGCACCGATGAGATATTGTTAAAGACTGCAAACCTTATGAAACATCGTGACCTTTCAAAAATTTTACTTTAATTTTTATGCGCAACTCTACAGCGAATCTTCACGGACCATCATTTTATTTGTCTTACCAATCTACTGAGACGGGACAACATATCTGAAAAAGTTTTCAGTCATCTTGACTAGTTCGGTAGTTCTAGTTTGTCGCGTATAGTCCGGACGACGACCACGTCTCTCATGCGTATAGTTCACGTTTGGCCCGATCGACGTACCACGTCTCTCATGCGTGTTGTTTACGTTTGGTCCGATCGGCGTATCACGTCTCTCACACGATATTGTAGGCGAAGGGGTTAAGTATGGTGGATTCAAGTGTCTCTCCGCTCTATTTGTTCACTATTTCCAGGAAGAAACATCAAAAAAGCTTGTTGCTAGATTGCGTCGAATTGTAAACGCCGTCATTGCCCAGCGAGGGTTACCATTGATGAACGAGGTATTTAATAACTTTCATCTATTTACTGGTAAAATCCTTAACATGTACTGAATTATAATGCTTCTATGGCAATCATATTCATTTATATTCATTCTACTTCGAAGTAATTTAGGTTATAACGTTGATATAAACTTTTAGATTCTCGATTCCGCCAAGTGGTCAAATACTTACTATCGTTTCCGTGTTTCATCATTCGATGGAAATCAAGATTATTTACCTTAATTTTTTTAAAATTAATGATGTATTCCTGCAAATCGTGCTACCTTCTCGCGATAATTTGCTCTTGTATTGTGACAATCAATTGTATTTGAATTTGTGTCGTGGGATAGAAATCAAGGTTATTTATTTTCAAGGTTAGTTATTTGTTTCTGTTACAGATTCCGAGGGAAACGAACCAATCGATCGAAAGAGCATCTTGGTATCCGAGATCGATGCTTTTGATAATCGAAAGCAAGACGCAGCGTCATGTCGTACTTTCTTCAAGCAGGAGAGGACGCGAGCGTAAGTACAAATTATATTTCTAATTACACTGTGGTATTGAACATCTTTCTTCATACCATTAATGAATAATTAATAAATATTCAAGTTGAATTGTTTATTTCCTATTAATTCCAATTTACTCTTGTGTCGTGACGATCAATTGACTTTGAATTCGTGTCGTGCGATAATTTCCGTTAAAATAAATTTCTATTTTATGTTCAAATTGAATTGTTTATGTACTATTAATTCTTATTTTAGTTTTTCTGACTTTTTGTCAATATTATAATTAATGAATTTGTTCTTTCTGTTACAGTTGAATCAATCAATCGAAAGAGCATTTTGGTAGCGAGATCGATGCTTTCGAGAATCGAAAACGTGACGTAGCATCATGGCGGACTTTCTGGAAGCAGGAGAGGACGCGAGCGTGAGTACAAATTATTTTTCAAAGTAACTTGTGTTATTCAACATTTTATTTCAAACCATTAAGGAATAATTAATAAATATTCAAGTTGAATTGTTTAATCCCTATTAATTCCAATTTACTCTTGTGTCGTGATGATTAATTGGATTTGAAATCGTTTCGTGCGATAGAAATCGAATTTATTTCATTTTCGTTAAAATTAAATTCGATTTTATAGTCAACTTGAATTATTTATTTATTATTAATTGTGATTTAGTTTCCGACTGTTTGCCAATTGAAATTAATAAATTTGTTCTTTTTGTTACAGATTCCGCGAGAAAAGGATCAATCTATTGAAATCAATCGAAAGTGTGACGTAGCATTATGGCGGACTTTCTTGAAGCGGGAGAAGACACGAACGTGAGTACAAATTAAATTTCAAATTATACTATGTTATTGAACATCTTTATTCATACCATTAATGAACAATTAATAAATATTCAATTTTAATTGTTCATTTCCTATTAATTCGCATTTACTTACTATATTATTCGAGTTTATTTAATTTTCGTTAAAATTAATTTCGATTTTATATTCAACTTGAATTATTCATTTATTATTAATTCTTATTTAGTTTCTGACTTTTTGTAAATTATAATTAATAAATTTGCTCTTTCTGTTACAGATTCCGCGAGAAAAAAATCCATGTTTACTACTCGATGCTACTCGGTGCTTTCTTCAAGCAGGAGAGGACGTGAGCGTAAGTACAATTAATAAATATTCAACTTTAATTATCTGATCCCTATTGAATTAAATGAATTTATTCTATCTGTTGCAGAGCCCTAACGGTATAAAATATTTTGAGGCAGCCTACGTGGATGACTAATGCTGCCTACCTTGACGACCAAAGACGACATCGATATTGAGATCGAGAGCAACGTGTCGTGCTGTCTTCAAGGGGGAGAGAATGTAAGTACCAAGATATCTTCACAATTAATCATTATTATTGAACACTTCTTTTCAAAGCATTAATGAAAAAAGTATTGAAATTGAACAGCCTACACTTCTTATTTCGAAAATCATTTAAATAATATTTACATTAATCCTTTGCACTCCGAATTATTTTTCAATTTTATTGCCAACAACTCCCTACTATTTTAAGTGTTTCATTTGTACTTTGTAGGACAGTTCCTTGACGACTTGTTGTAATTTATATTTGCTGCACGTATATCTTTTTTAACTAAAAAATACGACTTAAATAAATAAAGGAAGAACCAAATACAGATAAAAACACATTTTCCTTTGTCCGATGTCGAGTCACACTCGACAAAGGAGAGCAAAGGGTTAAAATCTTTTTATATGCCAATAGAATTGTATGATAGATTTTAATATCTTTTTGTTTCTTGATTTCAGGACTCTAACGCAGCTTCTCTTCCCCCAACAAGTAGTGAGTGAATACGCAACTGTCCTTTTTATTGTTATATTTGATTCGTAGTTGATTTTGACGAGTATAGTGACCGTGGAAATGCCAGGCGTTTCCGCGGGTAGTTATCTGTTTCCTAGCTAGGTAGGGTCTTTTTGTACGTCGCGTTGATTTTATAAACATAACAATTTCGATAAATGAAACTCCAATTTCCGAGAAGATAAAAATTTTCTGTAATTGGTAGCACAATTACTAGAATCACTTTTTATTATCAAGATAATCGTTAGAAACCACGTACAAAAAGACACTTCGCGACGGATAGATGCTTTAGACAAAGCAATTAACCTATATTAATTTTGCTTTGTCGAAACGGTCGTCCGCGGGTTTTTCTAAATATTTCTATATTTCCATAAATATTGACGATAAATAAATCAATAAATGAATATCTCTATTAAAATCTTGCTTAGTCCTTCTTTGCTCGACAATGAAATTTTCATGTCTTTCCAATAATTAAATATTTGATTTTTAAATTGTATTCAATTTTTAGTTGTAAGTCGTCATTTAAAAGCCATTTTGCAAGAACGCAGAAACATTAGTCCGCAAAAAATCTAACAAATTCTTTTAGCTAGGATTTTCAGGATATTGAGATTCCCTGTTCGTTGCTCAAATCCTCTCGCGTGCCCAGGTGCTACTCGGGAGGGTGAGAGCAACGGACACATGGAATATTGTTTTCTAATCATATGTGTGGCGACTGATAATGGTTAGTGTATCGTGCACGACGTATTTTCCACTTGTGTGTGTGTGTGTCGTTAAGCAGTGGAATTGCGTCGGTTGTTTAAAATAGATTCAGTAGCGCACATTCCTATCGATCCGTGACATGCTACATGGATCTTCGTGGAATATGTGTAATAGTTTTCTCTATTGACTAAAAACAATGTGCCGTATTCAGAATTACGCATAATTTAATTCAGTGTCAATTCAACTGTTATTTAAATTTATTCATGTGTTTCGCAATGATCACTGCCATTGTCAATCGATTTCAGGAAAATTGGTACGTACCTTAGAGTGTGCTTGCATGAGATTCAAACGTTAGGGTGTCGGAGGCGTCCCGGGACGTTCTCTCTAGGTGGTAGGCTCTTGCGCCCTGGCGTCTGTGTGGAGATCGTGTTGCGAATGTGTTGGAGAGCTTGTATTTTTTGCAATTTTTTAAATATAGGGCTAGGTAGGTAGGTAGCTTTTCTTCTTGGTGTGACTGTTCGTTCTAAGTAAGTAGGGGCCGGGGCTGGTTACCACTTTCTCTTTCGGGTAGGCCGCGATTCGCACGGTAGTCAGTCACTGGAAGAGCTCGAAGTTTCGTCTCGAAGCTAAATCGAACGAGGCATGACGTTCGAATTGATGCTTTGTGCTCGATTCTTCGTGTTCGTGTAGCTTTTCGCGGACGTGGACGCGAACGCGCGCGAATTAGGGTTTCGAAACGTTGCGCACCTGCTCGATCGCACCAACGGAACGATCGGCTTCTCTCGAAACTTGGGATTCGTTTCGGATGTCGTCGATCATTTTCGCTGCGAGCATGTTTAGGGTTTCAGATGTTTGGCGGACCGCCGAAGAAAAGAAGAGGCTATATGCCGAAGTGGCCCCGACAAACTGTCGCTAAAGAGGGCAACTACAATGGCCTCGCATCTTCGAATGCGAGGTCATTTCATTAATACTTTGTCACTGTACTCGTCTGTAGAAATAGTAGTAGTATAAGTAGTTAGTTTTACACATGGGCAGGCCTCGCCGCCCCAACGATCAGCGGAGATGGGCACATCCGCGATTTGCAGTAGCGTTGCGAACAAAATCACGCGTGTTGCGTTAATCGTTTTTGAACAGAGATCAAAGTTAGCGTTGCGGAGATACTCGCGATTCCCATTCACTTCCATGAAGTATATTCAATTAACTTCAATTTCCATTGTATTCAATATGTAGCGAATGAAATAGTTGCGATTCCCTTCTCCAGTTTTACTTCTACTTGAAGCAATTTTAAGATATTCCAATTTGTTTTGCAGAAAATATAAAGTAATCTTTTGGATCTCTGTTGAATTAGCGTTGCGCAGCAAAAGAATCGCGTTTGCGTTAGAATCTTTCGACATTTCAGGAGCCCATGCTCCAGCTGCAAGGAGCCACTGCAAAAGTGGTACACGCAGTCGATGCGGCTGCCGGGTGCGGTGTAGGTATTCGCGATTTCGATTAGAGTTGCGAGAGAATCACAATTTGTTGTCGCGATTGTCTTAGTGTCGCGAAAAATATCATCGCGTTGTCTTAAGGCGGAATTAAAGTGGACGCGATGGTTGAACGATCGCGTCTACACGCATATCGGAAAACTCACTTGAACGATTCGATTGAATTATAAGAGTCGCGACCTCGTATTAGAGTAGATGATTGCCTTTTAGAGTTGCGATAAGTAAAATGCCGCACTGCACCTTAACATAACTGCCGCTGGTGATCCGATCGCTCCCGACGAAAAACGAGCCTGGAAAAGAATGTTACTCGGGGAACCGGGTAATAATAGACGGTGGTCTGAAAACTCAGGGAAAAAGGCGGCATAATTATACAAGGTACAAGGGGAGAGAGGCCCGAGGCGTCCCGCCGCGAGATACTTACGTGTGTGGATTGTTCAGCAACGTCCGAATGATGTGGACATTTCCCCTCGGTATTTATATTTCCCGTTGCGCGTACCTCATCGGCCGCAGTAAAGGTGCGTACAATCACGCGTATACATTTTTCTTCGTGAAAGTTTAATTCCATCTTGTCCACGGTTTCTCCTGCCCGTTTACGGTTCACTCGCCGACCGCGGCCCCGCAGCCCAGCGCTTATCGTCCAAATGACTTATCGTTCGAACAGCACCCTTTTCGCGAGCCCGGCTCCGTCGTAACAACCTAAATTAAGTCCGTGCCTTTGTCTCTCACCCGTATTTCATTTACACCGGTACGGGCCGCGCGCAAGCTCGTTTTCTCCGTTTAACCCTCGTGTGCGGTGCGTACACGTATGTAAGTGCGCGGACGGCGATCGTTTTCAATCGTATAACATATTTAGGTGTGTAGCCGGAGTCGCCAGATTAAGACTTGTGTCCTCACTCTATCTTCCCCTTCTACGACGTTACTCCCCACGCTTCCGCCGCAGGCTGATCACGTGACCCGTTTTGTCTCTGTCGAGCATGTGTCACAATGTCACGTGAATAATTCGGTACTGGCAGAGAGGGGGTAACTTTCCCCCTTAATTCGTGCTCCCTCTCCTCATCTGATGACTCTGCGTATTTATTGTAGATACACGAGCATTAATAGCTTTAGCACAATTTACATGGTCTTTTAAACGGGGTGAGAATCATAGTGGTGTAAATCCAAATTCTGAAGATTTCAGTTAACATTATCTTTCGAATATTAAAGACATTATTTATTTACAGTTAATTCTTACTTTACTGAAAGATGGCAGCACATTCTTTTGTCACTAAACAAATAGAACGAATTATTTGGGATCATAGAAAGTCCGCCTCACGCTCTTTTTTGTCAACCCCATTTATCTAAAAAATGGAGATATGCTATCTATTCGTAAAGAGTATCCGAGTATTAATTCCTGCCACAGTATCTGTCAACAAAATTGCAATAATAATTGCTAACGCAGCTGAATAAACGAGTGCAAAGATATGAAGGTACGAAAGTAGTATTGCCAAGAAAACAAAGAACAGTGCCACTGAGAACGTCGGAGAAAAGCAGACCACTGTGCGACGCGACGCGACGTCGTGTCGTCGAGGCCGTGTGCATACAAACGGGCTTGGAATCAGTAATTGGTCCGAGGACGTCGAATCTAAAACGTTAGATGGTCCGGTTCCGGTGAACGTTTTCGGTCAATCGTTCCTTGGTTCTTCACTACACCGGTTTACGACAACGTCCCGCCTCGTAAAACGAACGAACTGGTCGCCGGAAGGTTCTGCGCACGGCCGTGTGTGCTGTTCTCCGACTTCGATAATGCGACGGGACTGTCGCAATCGTCGGATATCCGTCGCACGGATCCATTAACGGTGAATTGTGGACCGAACGATCACGATTTACGATCAATATACGACTCATTACGGAGAAAAGTAGCCGTTTACGACAACTATGAAGCGGATTCGAGTTCGAGTTATTTACGATATCGGCAGTCCTCACCGGTGTAGAGATAACAGGCCGAGAAGATTCTTCTTGAATCATGGCTGTTCATGCTTTACGCGCGTTCCCGGAGCACCCTCTTCGCGTTCGTCAGATATGTTTTCGTCGTACGGTATATAGCCGGTGCTATCTCCATTTTGGAGATACTCAAGCTACAGTGCAGAAAGAGAAACAGATTTCGTGTAGTAAGATCGCACTTTCGACTGATAATAAAACTTATAAACTGCCAGGACAGAATCAATACATGCATTCCAAATATTTTGCAACGACAACATATTACTTTCATCGCCATTATTAATTGAATAGCTTAGTGAATGAACGTATTAAATGATATTCTTATGAAAATGGAGATTTCCGGGTAGAAGAACATGTTAAGAGTAATCTAAAAAATTTGAAGCTGATTTTCTTAAATTCACTAAATTTTTACTTCATATGCTCATCCACTGAGCCAGGCCCGGGCAACATCTTCCCCGGTGGCGCTTCACGACTTCCACTACCAGTGTACCGGTTCCCCCACTATTTTATGTTGCTCCTACCGTGATTTGCCTCCTACACTCTACAGGAGTTTGGTGGGGAGGATCCAGGAGTAGAGGGAGGAGTCGTCTGTGTTGCCCAGACCTGCACTAAGCTCTTCAATTCTTGCTTCACCCATCAGAGTAAATCCAAATTTATTTTTAAAGAAACAACATTCATAACAAACATACAGTAGAGGGTTAAAGATAACAGGTTATTTTCAAACAAACAGAACATATCAAAAAGTTCCATAAATTTTTGACCATTTGGCTCTAAGTGTTCTCCTAGCATCTGTAACTAGACAATAGAGACATACTAGGGACGTGTTAGTGGAGCATTGTCACGTTTATGTGTTCATTTCAATGGATGTCCTGGGACCAGTATAAGAAGGTGTTGGCCTCGTGTTCTCGTGCGTTGCTTTTGTCTCAACGCAAGCATTGTTACCCTCGCGATAATGGTACGCATGTGGGAAGCAGTCGCCGAGAATCGCGGACTTAATTTAAACAATTACAGCGTCCGGGCTCGGATCATCGCGTTTCTCGATAAGCTGTTTCGGCCCGGAGGATATAAATACTTTGGTCACGGCCGATTAAGCAGGAAGCTGTTCCTCTTGATCTACATTAATCCTGCTTAAAAACGCGCTAAGACGCGCATAAATCTTCTCTCACGTACTCTCTCTTTCTTCCTTGTTTCATGACCGTAACTGGCCGCCACGCATGCGACCACCTAAATGTTTAAATCAGGTTTATTTCAGGTTTATTATGTTGTGGACGTTGCGACACGTCGCGATCACTTATTTGCCTTCATTTGTCCGTTCCTCGCACGGGCTGTATTTACGCGCTGTCACATTTTTTATTTGAATTTATTCACTCGTGAATTCAAATTTCGTGAACATAAATTTCCGGAAGACTCGCGGCTTGAAACGGCAGCTCCTCGAATTAGTTTAACACCGATGTGCTTGGAGACATTGCGCTGAGGAAAATAAATGTTTCAGTTCACGACTTGAAATTATTTATTTTACTATTTGCTGGATATGTGCGCGCGCGTTACATATTAACATTCATTCAGCTAGGAATATATGAAATGTACAAGATAGGTGTGAAATATGCTGACGCATATAGTCGTTGCCCACGCGTGTACTCTAATAAAAGTGCAACAAGCTGGTAAAAATGATCACAAATTCCCAACTTCCTTAATATGTAGATATTCGTTGCTCTGGTTTCGAGCCGTTGAACCCATAAAACATTGCAACTCGGGAACTACTTCCGTAGATTGAAGTCTTTGAATAGTCTGAAAATAATGTAAGACTAGAATAAACGTGGCGAATTAAAATAATTAGATGAATTTATCCGGAATGTTCAAAATATCAACACTAAGCCTTAAAAGTAACTGGTACATGTTCTATATAAAAATGACAAGATAGATTTTATTTACACTTTGTGCGGCTCCCATTGTAATACTTGCTTAAAGATATCTATCATTTCTTATGAAATCATTTTCATTATTTCAATAATTGTAAAATGAAAAATCTGGAACCGGTCATTGTGACCGGTTTCTACTTTGTTGTGAATACTTAAAACGTCACACTTCGAAGCGGCATTTTCCTCTATTCATTACATTTCTATCCAGTTCTACAACCACATAATTCTTTCCTTCTTTTCTTCCGTCCACTGTAAAATCACTTGGCTACCGGCACTGCGCGACATCGCATAACGCGCTCTAATCGCTAGATGATCGCGACAGGATTCGACTTTCTTCACCCATTATTCCCACTTCTTAACTCTGCGCGGACGTTAACAGCGATGTCTATCAACCGTACGGATACGTTCAGCTCGTTCGCGTCTCGGATAGACTGTTAATTCTGTAATGTGATAGAAGCGATCGGCAATTCCAGAGACTTGTAAGCCTGTCGCGCGCGGTAGTTCGCGAGCAGTCGAGATCATAATCGACCGGTTGAACTTCGGATACCGGGGGATCCTTTCGATTCACAGCTGTAGCGACGCGTCTGTTTCAATGTTAGGGTGTGTATCCATTTGCATCTATCGTTGCGTACACATCCGTGTCCAAACAGAATCTCGAGTCAGTTTCTCGCGTTGGAAACAAGCAGATAATTGAACTTCAAGGTCAAAAGGTCAACCATTCTTTTTTTATTGCATCGTATTCTATTCATGCCAATTTTTGCGGCAGTTTTCTCTCTGTTATACTGTGGCGGCTAACTCCTACCCTCGCCACAAGATGGACAGATAGTCAAAGACCTTCCTCGCTACTACCTGATCCGTCATAGATCCCTATATGCAATACAGTTCTCAACCGCCTTCCGACATAGCCTTACCGATGAGTCCTCTAGCGGGTCTAGGACGAAACGCTCCCCTTCCTTTTCCTCCTGTCTCTCGCATTTAAGAGCCCCCTCAATACAAACGAAGAAACGATAATAAAGGGGAGATTTAGTGGACTCTTATTATCCGAATGATCTAGCAATCCAAATCGCCTTGTCCATCAAGTGATTCGAATAAACAAGGTCTCACTGTATTATATCTTGATACCCAAAGATGCAGCACATGTCCACGGTAACACGATACGATAGATGACCCGACTCGGACACGCAACAAATGGATACTCGCCTTTAGAAGAGCAGTGGAGTCCTAGCGAAGGTAAAGGGACGAGAGGAACGAAAATGATGTAGGAAGAAATAGAAGGCAGAAAGATCAGCGAAGGAAGCAGGACGACGAGAGGTGGTGCGCGAGCGTAGCATAAGCGTAGCCGGCATGAAATACGATGAGAGAGCGCCTCGGGTGCGAGACTTATGCTAAGTACACGCACACCGAGCCGTTGCCTGTATGTATTTTATGTCCGTTCATGTATCACGGACTCGCCGTTCTCGTCTCCCGTCTTCGTTTTCGTCTCCGCGATCGCATCCTCGCGTTGCAATTCTCCGACGAGGCTCGTGTGTGCGTGCGTGGTCGCGTGTTTCGCGCGTTTGCGCTGCGCTCGCTGCGGCTCCCGCGTTCTACCTGTACCAAGCCTTTATATGGGATTCTGCGCCGCTCCGGAACATGGTAGTACTCAATTCTCTTGCCGGTGGGTCGTCCACGCTCGAAACTGTTCTGTTTTTTATTAACGTTGATAAGGCTACGAGATTCATCAAGGTTCGCTTCACCGTCCAACGAGGACTGACTCTTCCAATCCTCACCCGTTTTTCGTTTGTCCAACTTCATTTAATCCTGGAGATCAAACATTTTCTTTCTTCCTAGAATTTGTTGATAGTTTGTTGATTGTCGATCCTTCATTTGGATCGATCTTTTGTTAAATGTCAGGTACTATAGACTGGACTAAAAAATCTTGTTTAATAATGCAAGAATAGAAAAGACGAAGTTTTGTGTCAAAATGATTTTTGTAATATTGTCATACCTCATAGATTCTAATAAAATTTGGTTCACTTAGTAGATTGTAGTAGAAGTTGATTTTCAAGTTTGGTAAAAATTAATTTTTAAAATTAATGTTATCAATTATTCCTCGATTCTGCGTTCGAGCAACTAAATTTATGAAAATATGTTTACGAAATGACTCACGTCTACCAATTTGTAGTTGGTTTGAGCACCGACGACTCAAAGAAAAAACAATCCACTAAGCCACCTCTTTAGCAGATTCATCTAAAGAAGCAATAAATAGGAACTTAAAATAATCTTGATTGCCAAAGCACAGCTCCAAGTGAAAAGAAAGTTACGAGGATCAATTCGGTAACTGTATTTCACCAGCACATAAATATCAGGTTCGAGCCGTGGAACGGTCGTAAACCAAGGAGCCGTGTAGTATTTTAAATTCCGAGGAGATGGCTTCTGAATTGGTCCGGCTTTGATCCCGGGCCGATCGATCTGGACGATTTGTCGCATCGGGGCGGTCATATCGGCTGGGGTCCGGTGACATTACTCAATGTTCCCCGTGACAAGCATATAAAGGCTGACCGACGCGACGCGACGCCTGCATTACGGCGTGCGGGCACGCGAGCATTTATAAATTCGCTTACGAGAGAGCCCGTGGGGTGGTTCGGGTTTGTGACGGGCTTGTGAGCCACAGGCGATGCTCGTCGTAACTCATCTTCGTCTCCGGCGTCATCGTGTCGGTTCCTCGGACCGATATGTATATTCCGCGTTCGGTAAATAAATTCTGCTAAACCGGGATCGCGGCGTGAATAAACGATAAACTGGCCAAGCGGCGAGTTTCCTACATATGCCACGTTCTTCGACGGATACCGCTCCCGCAAATATTGGGTGAGTGCAAAACTTGGTGCCCGATTTCAGGTTCTAGAAAAGTTCTAGAAAATTTGCAATGTTCGGGCGTCTAGAACTGCAGTTGGATGGAGTCAGATGCGAGAATCCTAAAAATTTGCGATCACACGAATATGGCGCTTTTTTCATGACGTTACAATCACAAATTTTGCATTTTAACTTGAAAGAGAAAGGCTAGCCAGTAACGTAAGAATTTTGCTCCTGGATCCCAAACTTTGTAATTGAAGTGAGCACTACCGTAATTCCCCGACGCTACCGCTTCGTTGTAGATCGGGATAGCTTATAAGATTAGTTTAATCAACCGTACATGGTGCTTACTGTCCCGACGGGTCGAGGATAATCGGCCCGGTGAATGCCATCAACCGACAAGGATATAGACACGTAACGAAAGGCCCGAGAGCAAACCGTGGCGCAGACCAAGCCCGCCGGCCGGCGGATCTGGTTCTCTCGTTTTATTCGGGGCCGGAGCCTGATCGTGCGGCGAGGTCGTCCGAAACAAAGTGGCACATTAGTGTTCCTTACGTGTATTGTTAACGAGCACGCAAATCGATCCATTCGTTAACTGGCGGATCAGTCGGCGCGGTAGCTTGTCTCGTCTTTCCATCGCCATATTTTACTTTGGTCCATCCGACGATTTGTCAACCGTGCTGTCCGCGCACCCCTCCTTCTGCTGATCCTATACAAACGGGTTATTTCGAGAAAAGCTGCTCGTCGAACAATGATTGGTTTAATTTGTGAGGGGGAAGAGAATTGGCCAATCGGTGGGATCAGGAATAGATAATGGCAACGAATTTGTTTTGACCGAAACATAGCCACACAAAATGAATGCTGAACGAACAAGGATTCCTTAAAGTATTACAGATATCCTATCGTAAATATATCCATTATGTATCTAAATATTTCGTTATTTAACTCTTTGCAGTCATCACATGACTGAGAATTTCTTTATGCGTACACGAATTAAAGACAGCACTAATTATAAAATCTTCGGACAGAGGGCACCCATTTCTTACAAAGATTTTAGACCATATTCGGTACCTTTCCCATAATAGACTATCTTCCTCCACAATTTTCCCTTGTTAGCGTCACGTTTTTATCCAATTTTATTATTCTATCCAATAGCACTCGTTGTCTTTGGCCAGGACGTCCACCATCGAATATAAGACACGATCTACTCGATATCGTCCCGCAGTATCCACAGTATCCAACAAGACCAACAAGACAAGATCATCAATTTAGAAACGATTTAGTCCGCGAAAGAACGAAACTAGGTACATCCTCGTTTACATTCCTCGATACAGAGCGAATTGTTTCGCATGAATTTATCTCCGCGAGGCTGGGAAAGTTGGGACCGGGAAGATCGTCACGATATCGATCCCCAAGGAGAAGAGAGCGTCGTTCCCGAAGAGGGAGGGTGCGTAAACGGCGGGCAGTTCTGACAGAATCCATAACTGTAACGAACGGGTATGATATACTCCGGCGTGAAATTGCGCCATTAACACTTGCCGGGATATTATGCGTTTGGGAACGGACCATTGCCGATGGAAGATACGAGACAATCGTGTGGTGCGGCGTAAGCGTCGATACCACGCCCTCAGGGACACGATTCGTGGACAACGGCGAGGTAAGGACATGCGCAAGGACATGCCGGCGTTGCAAACGATCCGCAACGATCTGCAACGATATGTTGTGGAGCGTGGGCACCGGTGCCGATTCGCTTTGCTCGTCGGTGATCGTGCCAGGCCGCTGCGCTGGGGTACCACGAAGAAGGGGGAGCGACACTTTAATGTCCCCCATAGAAGCGTTTCCAGAGCTGTTCCTTTCGAAAACGATCGCGTGCCAGGCCGGGCCCGCGGATCCGGACCGTTCAACCGGACGAGAAATCTTGTTTAATCGGCGGCGATACGGTACGGATCTCGCCATAAGGCATTCATTAACGTCACCGTTCCCTATTACCATCGACGCATATTCCCGCAACAATGCCACTAGCTAGAGCCTGCATTCCTTCATGTCCACGTGGGCGAACGTCCGCCAGATACGGATCTGTGTTTCATTATCGCATCACGATAACTGGTCCGACCGTGTGCCCCGGCGTTACACGAGATTCCTGACCTATCGAAATGCCCACGTTTCCTGATCCGTGTCGTTTACGCTGTCGTATTAGCCGGCTTAATGAACGAACAACGGGAAACGGATTGTCGTTCGCCGGCGAAACGGCCGGATTTCGATACGCTTATCGACGCCGGAGAGGAGCGTAAATTCTGTTATTAACGGAAGATACACACACTCTGAAAGATCGGGATCGCGACGATACGTCCGCCATTTTCTAAATGCCACGGACAGCCAGTACCTTTCAGTAACAGGACGTTTAGCAAAGGTTAACCTCTTAGCTACGGCCCACAGTAGGACATCAAATATCGATTTTCGTAATATTGTAATTTCAACCAAAAATTGATGTTACTCGAGAGGGAATAAATTGTATTATAATATGGTAAACTTCCTTTTCTAATATTTTATTAAGTACATGCATAGGGAAACATTTTAATAGCTTCTTTAGTAATTCGCGACAAATTCGCGACGAAGAATTTGGACAGGCCTGGTTCAGCCAAAGAAGTCTTAACAAAAACTTTAACTTGTTCTAAACTTCATTATTTGCGGGAACGGATTTTGTCAGACTCTTGTACTATTTCCCGTTTGCTTATAGTCTGCGTGGCCTTCCAATGATTATCCCGTGGCGAAGTACCTTTTTGTGGTTTCCATGGCAATATATCGAGAATGCGTTTTCACAATAAGTCGTGTCATAAAATTTGCGGAGATCTCGAGAGCTCTGTAATCAAGAATTACAACTTCGTAAACGTAAAAGCGTTTTAGTAGAAGAGTCCCATCTTGTGCAAGGTAAAAAGACAAACGAGTGAGATCGTATGAAAATGGGCTGGGCAATTTCTGTTTTGTTCGCGAGGAAAGCGGTGTGGGATTTCACGAAAATATTTATTTGTTCGTTAAGCCAGTGATTTCCTCGATTCATCATTGTTCTTGATCTTTCTCGCACGATAGTAAAACTACGGCGTGGGTGAACCGTCATATCCCACGTCTGTAGCGCGGCACTAGCGTCAGCATCGAGGATGATTTCTGCGTACATTCGAAACTCGAGTCCGTATCTGGTTGGTCGGCCAAGACAAGAATCTCATTCCATCCACGCCCGGGACGAGGCGCTGCATAACATTGTACCGGAGCAAGTATAAATATCCGCGGAAATTATGATGTACCATAACTGACGACACCGTAGATCAGTCTTGGTCCGTTCTGCTACGCGCAGGGGAAACTATTATCATAAATAAGCGAGCAAGAACGTGCCTCCTTCCTTGTACGTTGTCACGTCGAAGTCGACCCATTAACTTCTTCTACGGACTCGTTAAAGAGGATTTCCAACATTTCGTGGGTGATGCGAGAGAGACCTGAAACCACCGAGCGGAGAGTTGACCGCACGAACGGGATTCGGTATTATCGATCGCCATCAATTCCGGACCGCCCGAGATTGTAGCTCGTTAAGTTGATATAGATTAGATCGTTCTGTGTCCTTTTCTTCCTCTTGTCCGACCCGTGCACGTGTTGTCGAAATCTCGCTCGTCAACGTGTTAGAACCAGGAGATTGATGTCTTCATTCATCTTTTTTCCCCGAAGGTTCGCAAGGAGATGAATGGGTCTCTTCGCTTGTCTGGCCATATTCAGTTAGTTCCCAAATATTCGACTTTTATAGATGGCGCGTGGAAGTGTTTTCGATGTTCCTGAATCAATTAATTAGTGGGTCGAATCACTTAGTAGGATCACAGCTCTGGATCGTACCAAAGGTACAAATTGCTAAAGGTCTCTAAATGGTAGAACCAAAAAGGACAAATTCAATCCAGTTACTAGGACTTAATTCAAAACAGTTTAAATAATATACAGTACAACTTCGTTCGAGGCACGGTACAACGAAAGAGATAACCAATCTCAGTGATTCGCAGTGTCGATCTTCTTTTCTTTCTACGAAAGCCACAATTCCCACCACTAGTTCCACAACCTTGAACACCTCGTGGTGGGGATCGCTAGTATGCTATGAAACGAGGATTCCGAAGTTTTACTATAGTTATAATGTATACTGATACCTATACTATCCAATAGAAATAATTCATAGATTTGGGGCAACAATCATACGCACTCAGGATGGATGGGTCGAAACGATTAATCTAAAACTTCAAACTAAAAGGCCCAAAATTAAGTGTTTCTGAATGTAAAGATCTTCGGCCGATTAATCTATGGATGGATCTACAGTCCAAAACACAGGACACGATCTTTCGATCCCAAAGGTTGTTATGGACGTTAGGCGCGCAGGTCCAGACTCCTCAAAATTGAATCTTTGTGTGGTACCAGGTGAGCTTCATTCAAGTGTCTGTATCCTGTATTGATCTGATTCGTGGTCTTCGTTTTTGTATTGATGTAATTCGAGTCTCTTTGTCTTGGATTCGCTCGGTTCGTGTTTCTTTAAATTTTCTTGATTCAATTGGAGAGCCTCCTACCGAGATCGATCCATTCGGTCTCTTAGCAACAAAATTAGTTTAACTTTACAGGATCATACATTAGTCGAATTTTTATTGGTTGATTTTCGACATTGATTTCTTGCACATAGAATATTTTTAGCAGTAACGTTAAATAAGTGTAACTATGTCTAAGTAAACTTTAATTAAAAAAATAAATGGATCTCTCAGGCTCGAACACATTCATCAATGATACCACAATTTTAAAAGCATCTCTAACAGTTTTTACCTGTTCTAAACGAGTTAGTAGAGATGCATATGGGAATATAGTTAGAACAAATTATGAAATAAAAAGAACGGGAACTCTTTGGACGGCAAAGGGTTAACAATTGCTCCGCAGTAATCCCATCATGGAAGACTGCCAAAATTATTTGAAAATGTGCGCAACCGCATGTCCTTCGCTCCATTTTTCCGTAGCGGTCAAAGTCATACACCTAACGAGCTCCGGCCGTAAACGGCGGCGTACCTGAATCGTTGCGCGTATATAAGTATGTCAATAGCACCCACATATAGTACGCATCTCGGCTACTCACGTGGTAAACACACCGGCATGCCGGTCTCTCGGTGAGATTTCTCTCCTCTCTGTCTCTCTTGATCGCTCCTCCCCCCAACCGTTTTCCCCGAGCTCAGCCACGGACACACGACCAGCCTGCACCGAAAGAGAGGCAGGGGAGTATATGTCTGTGTTCGTATCCGTGTCTACGTAGGTGTATTCCAGCGGCACACACGCACACAGACACAGACAACCAGCCGGCCGTTTCTCTCTCCCTCTTGGTCCCTTGGTCTAAGGCGACTTACGCCTACACGTTGTAGTTGCAGCATCCACACTTTGCCCTCCTCAGTCCAGCGCGTGCCTCCACGCGACCAACCACCACCTCAACCACTGCTCTCTCACTCTCGCGCAGGATCGCGGGTAGTCGCCGTGAATATCGAGCGGGGCCCTCAGCACCGCGTTGACAGTGCGTTTTGGCAACGGTTAATTTTCGCGTCCACGGTCTCGCGAATACGTCACTCAACGGTGCATCGGTCGGAACCGATCCCGCGCGCATACGTTTTTTCCGCCGCCGACGATTCTCGACGGGCTTCAATCACACCGGTCAAATCGGGATCGATACGCTCGAGCGTGTCGCCGCCGAACGGGACGCGGTGGAAATTCGCGATTTTTCCGACGTCGTAGTTGTTTCACGTGTCAGTGATCAGTGACTGGATCCATAGTGCCGGTTTGGTGTTTCGCGAGTGGAAGCGTCTTCTCCGTGAGAACCGAGGAAATGAAAAAGTCAACGGGGGGATAGCTCAGTTTCAGTGAAAGTCGATCAATCGTGGATAGCAATTAGCGCGTAGATCGTTCGACGACGAGCGCGTTGGGATTCGAGGAAGATCGCTCGCCCTGATTGCGCGTGTCGAGTTTCTCTGATTTCACGACGATCGAGAGAGCCGGTCGAACAGAAGAAGCGCGCGGCTATCGGCTGACATAAACGGCAGCTTATTGCTCGATCGTTCGCGCCCGATGCGCCCGGTAGGACGCGGGTAATCGTGCGTGATCGCGCGCGTATTCCGTAACAATATCGCAGCGCGCCGGCCCTAGTCGCATCCGAGTAACGATAAAACGTCTCGGTAACGACGACAACTGGCCGCCGAATCGACGGTTTATCGATCACGCGATCGAATCTCCGCGCGAGGTTTCGCACTTGCCACGAACGGTGGAACGGGAAACGAGTCGCGGCGCGCGGATTGGAAATCGGCGAGCGTGGGTCGACACACGGCGCCAACCTGTTGCTCAAGATCACACGCCTCGTAAGATCGGACTCGTTTCCATTTAGAGGGCTCAGCAGTCCCCGACCGGCCAGGTATCTCTTTCGAGAACGACGATGCTTCGCCGATCGACAGCCGGGAACTAATCAAATCGTGACGCGACGGAGGATATCGAGCCTCCTTCGATCCGAAGCCCTCGGAACGCCGCGCCGTGACGTTTCTGGGTGGATATCAGTTTCCGAGTATCACAGGGAACTTCCCGTGGACCATCCATCATTTTCACTCCGAGATCCTCGACGCCGATTACGCGTCCCCCGGCCCGGGACGGTGTGAATTAATCGAAATAATCACCGCCCGCCTTTTTCTACCGTCGGCAATCGAAGCGAGAACGTAATGAACGCGACGCCGCGTGAATAATTACGGACAATCAGTTACATCGGTAACGAGAGCATATTGTGGACACCTGCGGAATAAATACGTGACTATCAACATGCGTGTCAACATGGAGATCGTGTTCCTCGCGTTGTGGACCAGCTTGATGCTGCCACTCGCTGTCTCGACGACACGCGAGCTTCTGGATTGTCGGGCTAACTTGACCACTGCCATCCGGAACGATACTATGTTCCTGAACAAGGTCCGCCAGGCGGACTACATTTTCACTGGAAAAATCAAGGATCTCAGGGGCGGACACTTGCACGTGCGCGTCAAGAGGGCGATCAAGGGTGTGCTCAACGCCACCCTCGATCTAGCGCTCAATGACACCTGTGGACGCTACATGCGACGCAGTTATACCGGCATCTTCATGGCCCGACATGACAACGGATTCGGTGATCGTCGGCATGTGAACAGAATCGTGATGCACTTCGGACCTGTGCCGCTCACGCTCGCGAACTTGGATAGACTGAACGCTGCTGTTAAAGGTGAGCATCTTCTCAGACCTTCTCTATAGTTGCACATCAATTTTTAGTTTCTTGCAGCTGTTCCGATTACTTTCTTTTTGGAATGACTGATAGTGATGTTTCGGCGATTCTCTTCGAAACGAAACGTAACCCTCTTTCTAACTTTGGAGTCACATATATCGTTATTTTTGAGGCTGATTTTATTTTTAGCTACGGCGTGATAAAACTAGGTTGTTCTGTTGTGTCTCTTTCGTAACCAAAGAAGTTGTGCATCGCTATTCAATAGCGCTATTAAGTTCAATCTTTTTTGAACTTTACGTTCACTGTTCACCGTGTTCACACGTCGAGTGATACACCAATGCCCATCAAAGTCAGACAAAACTGTTTAGTAATACAAAAATGGAAAAGACGAAGTTTATCGTAACAAGATTCTCACACCTCGCCTAATAACATTTGGCGAGAAAATTAAAATTCGAACGAGTGACAAAAAGATTTATACTTTCCTGGCGGGATGGCAGTTCAAAACGTGATCCACAAATTAGACCTTGTAGGACTTTAATGTGACAGATATAGTTACTATAACGGTTGGAATTAGTTGTATTTTATTATTCTTCATGCTGGAAATTTTCTACACGCGTGTCACAGTCACAATATACTCCGAGATTTCAGATTTTATTATGACATATAACAGTATTATTTGCCCCCGTTAGACACGTGCTTGTACGGCGAGGGTTAATAAATGGAATTTGGTTTTTATGACTTCATCAAGTCCTTGTCTACCGAAACAAATATTTTGATGAAGTATTTCATTATTGTGAGTCAACTTCTGCGCATGTCTTACATGATTTCTCAAAAATACAATATTTCAGTAAATATACGTCATTAATTGGCTCCTGTTTCTTACGATGGATGTACGATGTTTTGATCGTGTTAATGAAACGGTTGTTAAATTTTACAATTATTTTATGCAAATTTCACTACGGTATTTATTTTGTGGAGCCCAACAAACAAATGATTGCGACTCCAATCTCGCAGCTTCAGATTGCAGATACGTTTTCAAAAATTTGGTAATTCCAACTGGATAACTGGAAAACAAATTGGAGCGTTAAAGGGTAATTGGTTGGGTTAGGAATCGCGCCCGGGGCATCATGTGTAAACCATGGGAAAAACGGACTGTTCCATTTATTCCCAATTATTCGTAATGGATGGGTGTCGCGCTACAGTTTTTTGCCACGATGGACAGAGTTAAACGAAGTGACTTTTAAAGAAATCGGAACCTGGAGTTATGAAATAGTATGTTTTCGATATCCCATTTATGAATATATGAATATATGAATGAGATGAGTATTTTTAAAGAAGTCCTAATAGCGGTAAATTGCTGTTCGTAAATTTTTCAACTGCGAGTTATGCAAATCCTTTCATCCACCTGAAGACGTTTCCCCCCTGTTAATATTAACCAAATTTTTAATATTAATAGTTTCGTTCTTTATTTTATCAGTCGACAATACTTTTAGATCAACTACTCGAATAAATAATTTATTTTATCGGTACGAACGGCGAAAAAATTCCATTTTTCGTAGTATAATTTCGTTGATAGAACAATTGTATGTACTTTGATCAATAAGCTTTATTTAAAAGAACGTTATGTTTGTTTAAAATGACTGCTCATATGGAACGACCTGATTGTCTGAATATTATTTTCTAACAATCTATTTCACGAATAATAGCCAACTTTAAACCATCTACTAAAAATATTGCAATTCAACGGCTGGAATATTAATTTAGATTCTAGTACTATAGTGAACAGCTGAGTCAAAGATTCCGAAGGTCAATGCGCAATGACGTATTAGCGTTTCACAGCGGCACGACTACCGCTGAAAGCACGCACATAACGTGTCTCTATTCGCGAAACTCCGTTGCAGACATTTACCGAAGTCTGAGATTGTTCTGCGAGTGAAGTGGACGCGTGCCGACGCGACGCGGTGAGCGTTGTCCACGCTTTGCAACCACATCGCGTTCAAGGTCCTCACCCTCTCTAAACTGGTCACCAGAAAGAAAAATCCATCCAGTCTTCTATTATTAAACTATCATAGAACCTATATAAAGTTCGCATTGGTCAGTTTCGATGAATAACTCACGACACTTATGATAGCGGTAAATTTCCGGATAGAGGGTGGGGGTAATGTCGGTGTCGAGTGTCGCGTCTAGGGGAAGACAAACCATCGGCCGGGTCTATTAGCGATATTAATGTAGGAATTATCAGATGAAACTCGAAGATATTGGCTGGCCGGCGTAAAGGGTCGAATGATTTATTTAATAACGAAGGGGTTAAACGCAGCGGCGGCCTCATCGGGTTTTCTCTTTTTTCGAGGATCTCGGCTTACAGGCGACGGAGTGGCCTGTGTCAGCGAGGAGCGCGTGTGACACTGATGAATAAAAGTGTGTCCGTGGTTACCCGCGGGCTGCGGGACACTCGCAGCATAATCGTTTAATCTCGATAAGTTACAATACCGGCCGACAAGGATATCATCGTTCCGGCACGCAGGATCGCTCTTTTCTCCCATCATTTGCAAGTCGATCACTGTGGTGCGCGCGCTTCGCCACCATAAAATGTCGACGACGTTTTCTCCGAAAGCCCGTCACGTCGCGTCTGCAATTAGGCGTTTTTCTCGGTCGTCGTCGTGCCGCGAGCGAAATTCCGATTAACCTAACGGCCGAACGTCACTCAACCGGCACGGAAGCGTTCGTTCGAAATAATGAAAGGGTTAACGCCGAGCCAGGAAAATCGCAACTTCGAATGGCCGGGAGAGCCAGCGGACAGGATTGATTAGCACCGCTGTTCCTTCCTTTCCGCAAGTTTTTCCCCAGGACGTCGAACCCTCTCGTTTTTCCCGCGGACTCCGTCAATCCGGCGCCTCGATAATCACGGTGTCGATGCATTCCTCGAACGCCTGCCTCTCCGGACACGCGTTTGTCATTCCGCGTCGAGTTACTCGTTCGTTCAGCTCACTTGTCCTTTGCACTTCGAATTTTATTCCGATTTTGTTACCAGAGTTTCACCCCTTCACGAAATTTCATTCTTGAATTTCTTTCTATCCAATATTTATCGTTTCCCATTAATGCTTTAACACTAAACCTACCACCACTGGTTAAAATGACCGGCTTCAGATTTTTATTTTACAATTATTGAAATAATAAAAATGATTCCATAAGAAATGGTTGTATAGATATCTTTAGTAGAGCATGCATTACAATAGAAGCCAAAGTCTAAATAAAATCAAACTTCTCATTTTTATAAGGGAACATGTTCCAGTTACTTTTAAGGCCTCGGTAGGTTTAGTGTTAAATATTTGAAGGTGCAACGATTACATATTAAAGTAGGACTCTAGGGAACTTTTTTAGATTTTTTGGAAATCTAGAACAATAAAAAAATTAGTCTAGAACATGAACGATGGTTGACCAAGGATGGTTAATTGTTTAGCTTAATAACTTTATTTCAATAACTAACTACATTTTAACTAAGAAACCGGTGCTAGCTAAATTGTATACGTGTACTGAATATCGTAGTAGTCGAAGTCCCAAGTCGATAGAGCTAAGATGATCGATTTGACAGCAACATGTGTAAAGGCGTGCAACAGAGACGCGTTACGAAAATGTTGAAATTAAAACCTGTTCACGATGAGAATTCTTTATCGAGGGTACAGGTTCTTAAATTGATTGAAGTATTTTTTAAAACCTTGCACGTCAGAAGCGATCGAGAATATGGAGAAAATTGAGAACTTTTGGTAGTCAGACAACAGTCACAATGATTGCCTTCGATCGTCTAAATCGACAACATATACAAGCAGTATAGACGACAAGCTACGCGACCATACATTAAGAAAAATTGCGAACATAGACGGCAATCTCAGAAATCATCGAGTAGAACCACAAAGGCCACGTTTACACCATCTCCTAAATTTCCAGACGCAGTTTGCTCAATCTCAGAGTCAATCACGTACACTTTCGTTCCGCGACACGAATTCATTATTCCGCATAAATCCGCGCGTTGCACGTAACCCGATACCGCGCCCTGTCCATTCACAAACTTCCCCGAACGTGGTCTTATCTATCCGTTCAGTCTGGATATTACCGGCATCGTTTCCAGCTTCCCATTACGTTATCTTCATCTGTCTCCTGGAAGAAATATCGTCGGCTTGAGCTTTCCTTTCCGATTGAATTCTCGCGGAGCGTTTCCTTCTCGGCATCTGGATAGTCAGCGCGTCGTTCACCGGTAGTCCATTGGCTTTGACACAGATTCTCCGCGCGGAATCGGAATTCCCGATTCGAATGAAGTCGCATACCGTTGACAGCCATCGTGGGAAACGGTTCGCGATTTTTCGCGCAGCGGACCGAGTCGGTCGCGTGGAAAATGGCAACCGCTGCTACCTGCGACACCTGGTCTGCTCTATAGCCGTCGCCCACGCGGCAATGTACGCGAGCGCGTATGGCAGCGTCACTTGATGCGCGTTTTCAATGCGACAGGCCACGGTATTTCTGCGTGGACTCGAGCTAGCCAGCCCTGAAAGTCGATTCAAGTCTCCGGCGCGCGAGTTCGGCCGGCAAGCACCGAGAGGGATCAGCATAATACGAGGCCTGCCTACGCGTTTCGCCAAGCTGTGCCAAGTTGGCACTGCCAACACACTGGCACGCCCTACCTACATAACCCGACAAGCGGCCCAGGTGTGCCCGATTTCGAGGATTTTCCCTCATCCCCTCTCGAGCTCAGATCTCGCGGGTCCTCTCCTACGCCGCGAATACTTTCCATGTGCTCCCGCTCTGCGGTATAATATATTCGAATCCGAATGAGAAATTTGTATTCTATTCATATTTTAATTGCGGAATATATTTCGGCCGCGGCTCTCTTGCGTGGCGGTAGCGTGATCGGAATTTTAATACTTTGACGGGACGGTGTCGCCCGCGAGTCACATACGCTGTGTTGATCCGTGCTGCAGCCCTCCTTGACACTATAAGATCCTTATTTATGTACTTTTCTAAATAATTTGTTATTTTTATACTTTCTGGAAATACATTGAAGGAAATAACGAGTTTACACATTCCCAAAATTAATATGTGTGTAGTGTAATTTAGCTAATGTTGTGTAATCATCCCCTGATATATATTAACGCATTGTATAAACCATATCAAAATTTATAGTATTAGAAAATATTTGGAAATTACACTGTTCTAGTTGTAAAAATTTTAATTCCCTTCCAAAACATTAACACTTTAGCTATCAGGAATTATCTATTCCTAAAAATAAAAAATAAACAATTGCAAGCTTTTTGAAAAAACAACAAATTGAATAATAAAATCTAATAAATGCTTTTAGGAGATTACCATTTACAAGAAGATTGTTAACACATGTCAGCACATTTCTCACATATCGTCCGGTGGAATATCGATATGCAACCTTATTTGCATGAAACAGTATTTTATATAATAACGATGGCGAAGATAAAATCACGCCGAGGAAGTAAAGGGTTTACAGTACATGTATTGGCAATTAGAATAATTTTCTGAAATCCTTTCGAACGCAGTGAAGCAGCCCGCATGTGTGTTAAGCTTCCTTTAAATACAGCACAGTCATTAAAGATCTCGTTAATAGACTTCCTCTGCTGAAGTGTTAAGATAAAAGCCAGCAGATATCGCAATCAGAAACATATTCTTTTGCAAGACTGCATAACTCCAGCTTTCTATTAGCCGCGTTACCAGAACCGAACACCCAGCAGTCAACCGTTCGAATGATAAAATAAGAGAAACAGGATAGCAAACGCCCTTTAACTCCTCCGGCGAGCAATACCGCGGATATATTAGGTGCGTGAAACGCAACTCTGTCGTTCAATCACCACGGAGCATGTATCGACAATCGTCGCACGAACACCCATACGATCCAACTATGGTTTCGTGCATAGTCATCCTTATATGGGGGAGTGATGCCGGAACAATGGATTTTTTCTAGACTTCCAGATCGCGCTACGTCTACGATTGAAAAGAGTGTCGACAATGAATCGTGGATCGGGTTTGCGACTATTGTTACGACGCCGCGGTTCCATCAATGTCCGCGGGTATACGATTTCAAAACGGTAATTATCAGCGCGCCGCCTACGCTAGAGAGCGTAGAAAGAGCTCGGCCACGATCATTTCCTCGATCGATATCCGACTGCGAGACGAAAAGGGACACGGACGGAAGCGAGATGCGTCAAGATCGAAGCTCCCATTCTTCGATCCTTCGGCCGGTTAACCCGCAAACGCACCGTGAAATTGGTGCCTTGTGGATTATGATATATAGTTTCGACCCCTGCCGAAACGCGTAGCCGCATTCCGTGCGGCGAACAGCTAATTACATAATGACCCAGTTCGCATTGTTAAACGGGAACATTAAGCTATGTATCCACCAACAGTTAATACTATTTTTATAATGGACAACGCGTTCGTAAAATTTTTCAAAATTCGTGCAACTTAAATTTTTCAGGTTGTCAAATAATGACAATACGGAAAATATGCTTATCTGTTGTCTCTAGGAAACTAATACACTTTTGGATTTTGTTACATTTTTATCGAGATTTTACGATACTCCATATCACCTACCCAGTAGTTTTCTAAATCAGTATCGATAATGAAAATAAGGAACCCGTTGGCAGATCACATGCCGGTAGTTTAATAGCGAAGCTGGGAAACCTGGTTTATAGATTCATTAAGTTTAGTAGCATTAAAAAGGATTACAGCAGATGGAATTCTAGATATTAGAATGTGATATGTTAAGAGAGACTAGTTCCTAATGTGACGGTAAACTTCATCACCAGGCGAAATTAATTCCGACGTTCCAATCAAGATATTATGACTTATAAGTACACCTAAAAGCGATAAAGGCAAGGCTGTACATATCCGAGAATTTTTTTGTAAGCAAAATTACGTTTTATTGCATAATTGTTATTACTATTTTATAGTATGTAGTTTTCAAGTCAGATATTTCCGGTAATTTTTATACATATAAAAAGCAACCATTCGTTGAAAGTAGGAGTAAAAAATAAACCTAGTAGAACCAGCCATGAGCGTACTAAAACTATCAAGCCATCCAATAATGACTGGACTGAATTTATTCAGATATAGAACAAATTTTGTTATAATATTTGTTTGAAGAAATTAATTCTTTTGAAACATTTCTCTTAAAAGAATTTATAAGAAAAAGAAAATTTTCACAGGCACTACAAACGCACGGCTCGAAGTTCCCGTAACATAATTATCCAGAGAATTTCACCTATGCGAATAGAGAAAAACCGACGCGAGCCGGAGGTATCATTTGGCCGCGTAACTCAAGCGGGATTCGAGTTTCACGCGCGTTAAAGTATTCCACCCGTGACACCTTGTTGCCGTGAATTATCCGGATCGATAAATCGCTAGTGGATCCCGGAGATCCGAGGGTGATCCACTGTGCTCTCGAGCGTTTAGAAGGCTGTGGCCCGCCGCGGTTCAATTTCTTCTGACAGGCGAAACGGAGCGAGCGAAAGCTAGTTGGTGGCGCACGCGTCCCGTATAGATCGGTAATTGCAATTTATAACCGCGGCTCTTAATGACGCGTGTCATTTGTCGTTCGGCGCCGCACTGTACGTCGTTCCGTGCCCGTTCGAGATCAAAGCCCACCGTGCACGAACATCCAAATCGGAGTCCGTTGCTAATCCCGTGAACGGGACAATCATCCGCGGCGCCAAATAAATGTACAGTGACGCAAGAGCTTGGACGCGCGACGACTGTTGATGCGTAATGAAGTGGGGACTGTGGGGATTGGGTCTTCCCCAATTCGCATTTGTCAAGAACCTATAGAGTGATTTAAAAATTCGCTCATTTTAGATCTCTTGATTTTCGAATTGTTTTTGCCAAATGATATTGGGTATGGGAATAAGTGTCGTGGAAGAGGAAGATAGGGAGACAAGTCTTAACTTGGCGGCTCTGTATATTAGTTTTTGAGATACACTTTCGACCTGCATAAAGTGTTTACAAAAAGGAATTTTGCAGAGATATCGCGTCCAGGCTCTTGTGTTACAGACCACATAACTTTCACCTGGATGAAACGGCCGAGCTCAGACTGCGGCGCAAATGTAGTGGGCGCATCGATTGAGAGTTTCTCCGTGGAATCGAGCTTCGCGCACCCGTCACGGTTAAATGGCGGATATTTCCCCCTGGAAATTTACGTCGAGCTTCGTTTGCCGATTAACGTGCGCGCTACCGTCTGTTTGGATTAGCGCACTACGCTCTGTTCGCATCGCGACTTTCTTCGCGGCGCGATGCAAATTACGGTCATAGAACTTGCGGCTGTAATTTATAGGCTCCAGAGGCGGGTACCAGCTTCGTTCTTGCCTTTTTCCCCCTTTTAGCCGAGGTGCTAATTAAATCTTTGACCACTATTTGTCTAGCCGCCTTGCGCTTCGGACGATTCGATTTGGGTACTTTGCTGTATAAGGAGTGAAATTATAATGGCGTCGTATTATGATTTAGAGTCTGGGCATAATTTAGCATACGTTAGAGTCCCGAGTTCGTAAATCAGCTGGGATGCCTGTTTTATTGCGAGAAGTGAAAACGGACATCGGTCATTACCAGTCGGATTACTATAAATTAGCGCCTTAATTAACTTCTTCGGAGTCCGTTCCACGAAAACTATGTTTCTGTGAAATTGATCGATATCGGAGTCTGCTCGCTGTGACTCTCGTGGTTTTAGATGTCTGTGTTTACTTTCTCGAACCTCGATCGTGCTCATATTAGCCAACTCTTGATGTTCTAAAAGTGTAAATATTATATTCGATTATTTATCTATATGATATTATTGCACACGGTGGGTGCATGACTACAGTCGAGAAATCAGGAAAAATTGTTTTATTATATTTTTACTAAACTGACAGGAAAACGACATTTATTTATCGCAACAACAAGAAAATGAGCCGCATGTGAGCAAAATAAACTCAGCGAAACGAAGGTGTGAGTTTCGCCGCGCGACTCAATAACCTCTTGATTAATGGATCATTTTCTCTTAATAATCGCAATCTCGCGTCCCAGGCTTTCTCGGTACATTATGCAGTCTTGTACCAGTCTAACTGTTAAATTATTTATCAGTCCAGTTAATTGCCGCGTTCGCGCGTTGATTGGAACGTTCATGAATACCGCGGTAAAAACGGATCTCTGATTAACATAAGATCATGCGGACATCGAGCCGCGTTGCGTCGAAAATGATAACGTTGTTACGTGGTGGATGGGGTTAATTGACGCACACTGATCGCGACACTAATTTCCAGTCCTTTACTTTCAGTTGCTATACATGTTGAATAATTTTGGCAGCTATTTTATCATCGAGAGAAATAACTAGAATTGTTTTATTTATTGGAAAAGCATTTTGTGAAGGATAATATAAGAAACTAAACCTATTAGTCTTCAGATGAGGGAAATTTACTCGAATTGAGGGGAGAAAGTTACCCTATCTCTGGCAGTGCCGGATCAGTCATGTGACATTGTGACAGATGCACGACAGAGATGGCACGCGTTACATGACCGGCCGTGGCGAAGGATGGGGGAATATCGTTGTAGAAGGGGAAGGTGGAGTGGGGCACAAGTTTTCTTATCGTATAATGCAGCGCAGCAAAATTGAGTAGAGATTCGTTTGCATTTCTATTGTTTGTATTACCGCAATGTTTGTAATCGTGCATTGCAAATATTGGACGATGGTTCCCTGAATATTTGAATAATTAATTATTTTATAAATAAACCCTTGTTCAGTATTCAGATAAACGGTCCATACTTCTGACAATATTCTTGGTTTAATAAACCAGAATATAATGTTAAACGCAGAGGCAGGTGAGAAGACATTCTGTCAAATCCACTACATTCGAGTTCCGCAATGGACAGATTGCGAAAGCGCTACTCGCGAACAGGCATGCAGTATGAGAGATGGTTCACGAGTTGTTGGCGAGTGATGAGGAAACGTCGGAAGAGGTGACGAAGTAGATTACGCTTCCCTTAATAACGTTATTAGTCGGACGGTAACGATCCGCGAAAATTGTCTCTAATCGGTTCTTAAGCAGATTGCGACATGTAATCGCGCGCGGTCGAATGCGTCTGTCACCGCATCGGAGTTTCTACAGAGGCTGATTCCGAGGGATTAGTCGGTGAGTTGTCGGTCTGGGCAAGGTTTACCATGTGTTCGTGTTACTCGTGTTGCACTGTGCGCGCCCGGGTAGGCGGCTGATTGCACAGAGCAGCGACGAGTATGCACCGAGGGTGCGTATTATGCACGCTTTGTAAGCCGAGCTGCTGAAAAATTAGTCGCGGGCTTGCATCGCGTGGCCCAGGCCTGTCCGCTCCGGTAACTTAATACGAGGGACCCGTGTTTGTATCGAAATTAAAAAGAGAAAGAAGGAAAGCACAACAAAAAGAAGACGAAATCAAGCCTGTGTATCGAGACCAAATTAGGGTAATTTTGTTCGGGCAACAATATTTAAAGATGCCACCACCGGACGTCTTTATTCCTCTCATTTGCATGCGAATTCCTCTTAGAACGATATCCTCTCTTTTAAGATTTCCTCGTCGCCTCGCGAATCGGCGCGAGAACCGTTTAACTGTTGCGTTGCTGCCTTTGTTTTTGTATCGCGTCTTCTAGACCACGGTCGTGCAGATCTCTTCGCGGATGAAAGATATCGGGCGCGCTCTCGTGTATTAGGCTGTCAGAATGGTCGATGCATTTATGGTAGGGCTTGTACATGTAGTTTATAGTTGGTTTTTCGAAAGCAGAGATCGCTGGTCCGATAGTTCTCCCTAACGCTCCAGTATCATCATTTTTGGATGGCCAGAGCAGAAAGGATTTTTTGAAGAATTATTTTTTGCAACAGTATTCGTAAAAAACATCCTGATCACCTGAACTGAATCACGTTTTGTCTTCAAGGACATTGTGTATATTTTGACTACATTAACACACTCAATTATGAAATCAATGAGGAGTAGTATGCATATAGTATACGTACATATATTACGGGTAGGGGAAGTGTAAACGTGGTTTTTATCATAATGAAAAATTTATTAGAGCCTTTTATGTTCGAATAAAAAGGTTTATGAACGTTCTTCAACTCTGAAATTAAATAACAGTGTTAAGTAGTAATCAAAATGAAATTGTTATCAGATTGAATAAGAACTTCATTTAATTTTCATTCTAAAGTAAATGTTGTGTTAATTATGAGTAAAATAATTATTTCATATAAATTCAGTTGTGATGCAGATGTGAATAAATTTATTGAATTAGTATAAAGCGAAAATAAAATATGTAAAAAAATAATTTTGATAGAAAATGAATTAAATTTAGGCTCAGCGAGGTGCGAAAAAGGTTAAAGGACTAATTCGAGTAAAATGTTAATTAACTATCCGGTTCGTTCGATTTCGTGGGCCTTTTATAGGCCTCGATTCGGCGGCGAACATGCTAAAAGAGATGCACGTGACTCCTTGGTGGAATTCCGACGCGAGAACCTAACACCTTTCTATTTCTTGGACCGATCGTTTCACGGGTACACCCTTTCGGCTCTCCGCTTCGACCCTTTTTGTCACGCTCACGCGTTTCCAGGATTATTTTCTCAGCCGCGCATTCGCTCGACGATTCTTCGTTTTCCGTCGACACGAGAATAAAAAGACCAGGAGACGCTCTTCCGGATGTCGGCGTCACTGGCCTCTCCCTTCACCTTAACGGAGCGATAAAAGCTTTTAACGACGGGCGACTGGATTCGTGGCTCTGTTGAAGAACAAAGAGGGCCGAGGAAAGAATTTCACCGATGCTAACAATATCGCCCTGTGCTGTGATTCAATCCCGGAGTCCATAAATCTGGGCTTCCCTCGAATTTCCCGGTGCTACATTTACTGCCATTATTATTAGCCATTAGAAAACAATACAGGTTAAACGTAGAAACAAACCCTGAACACGTCCCTGAATACACATAAATTTACTGATCCATCATTTAATTCTACATTGTGCTGCTTCGAGATTTTGTAATTTGTCGTACATCGTCGGCATGTATAAAACCTAACAACGGGCTGATATTTTACATAGAAAATCATTCAGGCAAGCCAAGGAGGTAATTGAGGTAAGCCAAGAGGCTCTTTGAAAATACAGTAATTCGGAATTCATATTTTTCTAAATTCGAGAAGTACATATTCAGTTATCTGAATAAATACCTGTACAAAATATCTATCAAATAGACGATTAACGTTATAGAATAAGTTTCAATAAAACTCAGAAATCGGGTAGGAAATACAAGATAAACATGATTCTGTAAAAATTAATACATAATATTTGCACAACGAAAAATATAGACTGAAAATGACACATTCAAAATACATAGAATGTAGAAGCATTTTCCGGGAAGCAATATTTACGGCGTAAAAAAAGCAATCTGTTATGGTGAGGCCATTTTGAACCGGTGAATTCCGACACCGTCGCCCGAAGTTACGACACAAATAGAAAAGGGACGTGCTATTTCCCATTGCACAGGCCGTGACGGGTCGATCCGAGTGCCAGGATCATCGGGTTGCCTTAGGGCATGGACCCAATCTCCTCCAATTTGCTTGGACCCCGAAAAGGACGCGGGGGTAACTCATTTATCTGAGCACCAGAGGCGCGTATAGCGATCCTACGCCCTCGAATCGGCCCTAATTAAAACATTTCATTAGACGCCATCGGTGTTTCCAGACTTTCTCACGGGCACGGCTGTTCACACGTTCACCCTGAAATGGTCAGGCGCCAGATCTGTGCTCGAAAAACGCTCTTGAGACGCTCCTGCCGCGTATTTTTACGATAAGCTCGCCAGTGGCCCTTGTGAAACTTCGTGGAAATATCATTGATTAAGCTGTTACTCGGTGCGGGTCTTATTCGTGGGTGTGGTCAGGGGATTTGTAAGTGTCAGAAAGCGGGAAGACGCTATTCTGAGGATTTCTGAGTTGGTTTAACGCGTTTGCGGTCCGTCACGCAGACGGAACTGGGCTGAACTAAAACTGGGAGACGGAAACATGATGATAGATCAGATTTCCAGGAGTTTAGTAACTGTAATATACACGTTTAACGTCGTTCTTTAATTATGAGCGATTTTTTCATTGTAGGTATTAATATACACTACCGCTCATAAGTGTTTAGGCACTCTCAATAAGAGCATAAATCATATAAAAACTCGGTAGCGCTACCGCTCATAAGTTTTTAGGCACTCCTCAATAACGTCAGAAACTCTGGCAAAACTTATTGCGAGAATGCCTCGATTGTGCGCTGCGATTGTTCAATCAAGAGGAGATCACATAGATAAAACAAAAATTTAAATTAAGGCTTTTAATTTTCCCATTTATTTAGTATATTTCCATAAATGTATGTGTGGATGTGCATAAAAAATAAATATTTCCACATTTTTCCTGTGTTTCTATATGATTTATGCTCTTATTGAGAGTGCCTAAACAGTTATGAGCGGTAGTGCAGATGTACATTTTTATAGAACATCCAAATTGAAATCAAACGATTTCTTTACCAGATTAATCAACCTTGCAATCGTATTCTGGACAGAGTCGCCAAAGACTTGTGCGCCCTCTCTACCGTCCCCTTCCGCCACAGAGAGGGGTAACATCTTAGAAATCATGAACTACATACGCGATAAACATTATATTCCATTTACGAACGTGTAGATTTCCAAATCGATATCTCTATCTCTAAAAATTTTGTAACTCGACAACTGAACTATCAAGTTAGGTTATGATACTAGGTACAGTTAAAAGCTAGCCTACGCTTTCTAGCTACAAGATAAAAATATTTAACACTAAACCTACCGAGCACTAAAAGTGATGAAAATATTTTTGCTTATAAAAATGACATGACTCTATTTATTTAGATTTGCTGCCATTTTTATTACAATATGTGCTTGGATAAAGAAATCGATCGAAACAATTTCCATGTAAGCAACTTAATTTCAATAATTATGGAATTAAAAATATAAAACCGGTCATTTGACCGGCAGTGGTAGGTTTAGTGTTAAAGGTACAGAAGATGCGCGATTTAATTCTAAACAATTCGATGATCGATAGCGTTCGTGGTCCACATGCCGCCGAAATTCGCTGAACGTCAAAGTTTCTATCGCGATCATTAATTTGTGCGCGTGTCACGGTATTTACGGGGCTGGTTGGTTGGGGCGCGGAGTCCTCTTTTTTTGGCCGACCTCCGCGTCAATTAGTCTCTCAACGTATTCGAGCTTGCTTGGGGATTCTTTTTCTTGCGTTCCTTCTTAGATCGTTTTCTTCTCGGCTCTAGCTGGCGGCACAGCGCGGCGGCTCGTGTTTTATTTCAAGCGGACCTTTATCTTCTCCGACTCCATAGTGTTGCCGGCTCACCGTGACACGAGGGACCTCTCCCTCTCGTTTTTCCAGTCAGCATCGCGCGCCAGAGAGAGGCTACCGATCTTTCGTTCAGTCCGAGCAACAGTCAGATCGGCGATTGTGTCGCCTCGGAACAACCTGGCGGTCCTCGAAGGTCAAGGAGCCATAAAATCGCCCACTCGTTCGACTCTTCCTTGGCCGTTCATAAAGACGTTATTACCATTATATTATCGTTCTTATTATCATCGATCTTATTGTTTCGCCTGGGAAATGCTGCTGCGGAGTCCCCTGACTCACGTTTAGCAAAAGGGGTGGAGAAATCGTGCTTCGGAGACGATTGGTTCGAATTCTCTGGAGGAGCAGCTTCATTGGTCGGTAGTATCGGTTAATCGTCTCGTTTGACTACATTTCCTTCCTAGGCTCGTACGAGTCGTCACGAAACGTGATCTAATTATCGAGCCAACCAACCGTGCGTACACCGCGCCATAATTCCTGCGTAGCGTGGCTCGCACTAGCAATTCATGTAGGTAGTTTAATGTTTACAAAGATAAAGCGATAGAGCTAGAAAAATAGCTAAATTGGATATACAGGTTACTCCTGTGCAACGCGGAAGCTGAGTTTCAGAAAATTGTTGTTACGGGAGATTCAGATTATGAAAGTGGCTTTGCACTTCATAAATGATTCTTTCAGATAAGACGCAGATGATTTTGATTTTATTTGGAAATTATCAGTTCAACGAAACATGAAAATGATGGAAGAATGATAAGATCTTTGTGTTGTAGCTAGAGATATAGAGAGCGTTAGTGAATGAAAATGAATTTTTAATTCATCTCTATGATAATGGATCATTTCCATAACTGAGTGAGCGTAGAATCATTCGTAGCATTATTTATAAACTCTTTTAATCGTATTTTTGGAGAAATTTCTTTTAGACGGTCTTCTTCCTGTTTTTCTGAGGGGATTTATTTAATTTCACCGTCAGAAATTGAATAATTGAATGACGATTTACATATTTAACTGAATGCCAGTTATAAATCTCCAAGAAATTTTCCGAAAAATAAAATGATTCAAAACTATTAATTTTTAATATTCCGATTACGAATATTGTTTCGGTTACCAATAACCAATATAATAAACTGGAATTTTGTTCGGTTGCCAGCAACCAATAATTTGTAACGTTCACTGGTAACTAAATTAATTGTAGACGTTCGAAATTTTTTAATTAAATGTATTAACTCTTATACCATAACCTTTAAATTTTCTCTTATAACAAATTATAAATGCCTAGGTTTCTTATAATTTTCATTTGTATAGTTCGAGTTGTGCTCTTATTACACAGCAGTGCATTACGAGCAACGATTCGATCTGACCGTTCGCGGATCCAGCGATTCTTTCCCCGCGGTGTGTCGATCGGTAGGAACGATTCCCTTGTGTAATTTACGAGCTCGAACGGCCCGAACGACCTTCCTCGTATCGCGTCACGATTTCGTATCGGAATTCCCGCTGCGGCTTTCGGGCCACGGTGCCGAGCGGCAATTAGACAGATCGGAATCTCGTTTTCGCGGCAAAGGATCGTTAAGGATGCGCGCGGGCCGAGTCGAGGATGATGCCAGAGCTGCCGCCCCGAGGGATAGGTGGTCAAGAAGAGCTGGTTTAACGACGATTTTGATGAATTTAGTCGGATTTAATTAGGAGGCACGTATTTTCGTGGCCCGTTACTTAAAACCGGCCCAGTCGCGTCGGTCCGCCATCGGTCCCCCATCGGTCCCGCGTCGGTGGACCTTAAGAATCGAGTTTTGCATGCCCCCGAGGACAAAGCCATAAAATACCGAGCGTAACAGCTTTCAATTACAGGTCCCCGTGCGCGTATGAGCCGCGCGCGTTATACCGAGACACTCTCGGGCCCCTTTGCAATGGCCTCGTCACGCGGGAAAAAGCCGGGCGACGGACCGACGACGGACAAAACGAACACAAACGCGACACGAATCCGCGGCCTGGATCCCCTCAAATTGTCGGCTGTCCCCGGGCCCCTTCAGATGTGACCAACCACCGATTAATGACGAATCCCCGGTGTAATTGAAGATCGCTCGATCACGATCGAAACCCCACATTATGACACACGAACATCGCCGATCGAGAGATACTACGTACGTGCTCCGCATATTCATCAACGTGGATGCTGCTTTCCTGGTAACCCGCACCCCGAACTCCGTTCCAGACCACTCTGTGCAACACTTGGTGTAATCTTTCAGATAATCATGTATAATTGTATTTTCTCCTTTATCGAGCAACTGGATCTCCCTGACGGACGTGGTTATTATATACGTTCTTAAATTATAGGTTTTTTGGAGTTAATGTTTGGTTTAGCAATTAATATCTCTGTATATGTATATGCTGCCAACTGGAGTTTGTGTTCTTGCAATTGGTTACTTAATTTTATGCGTTTATAAATGCGGAAGTGCGTAATTAAATCAGTATTTTAAATTCATCTCTAGGGTAATGGACCATTTTCATAACTGAGTGAGCGTAGAATCATTCGAAGCATTATTTATGAATTCTTTTAATCGTATTTTTGGAGGCATTTCTTTTAGACAGTCTTCTTCCTGTTTTTCTGAGGGGATTTATTTAATTTCACCGTCAGAAATCGAATAATTGAATGACGATTTTGCCACTCTTGATCAAAATAGACCCAGATACCGCCATCAGAGCATTAAGTGGTGAAGTGGTGATAATGAAGGACTACTGAATTTCTACGCTTAACAGGATTCGAATGACTAGAAATCTAACTCAACATATACATATTGAGATTGTGTCTTCAGAAGCGCACTGTAATCGAAAGTCAAGAATAATCCACAGATCGCAAATATAATAAATATTAATGAGGCGTGTTCCTCGGAAATCTGCATACATTTAAATACCCAATGAAGTTAAATACACCTGTAATTACATATCAAGCGCTGATTTTATTATAAGAATATAAAATCTCGAGAGGGGATTCTTCCAGCTTCGAAAATCAATGTGTAAAAACCTCGGAAATGATGGCTACCATTACCGCGTCATTATTCGTCCGATACAGTTAAAATGTTCTATAATACCATACTTTCTCGATATCGAGAAATAAGTTCCGCTACCCATGTACTATAAAACTTTAATCGAATTCTCTGGTTTAAGTCGATCAGAGACTTGGCAACGTAGGAAGTACATACGTTGTCATAAAGTCGGACGCGTCGGAAGACATTTCGTCGCATGAATTAGCACCCTAGTGACGCGAGGCAAGTATAACGCGACTCGTAAAGGCAACATGTCATTAAATTGCAATCCGCCCGGACATTCTTTGCACTCTCTCCCGCGGCCTCTCGGCGCGGGATAACCAAAAGTGTCCACTGCAAGAATGTTCATGTGTAAATCGTTCCCCGACAAACTGAACGCTACACATTTCGAATGGCAATAACTATAACAAGGAAAGCCCGAGCGAGCACTTGGTACTCGCCGCGTGATTACCGCGTGATGAATTGTCGCCTGCGGCGATCGGACGTTTTTCTAAGAATAGACGAAGATATTACAACGTGTAGCCGTTGGTCGAGCATGATTGGCGTCACCAAGGTTGTCGTAAAGACGCTGGGCGGGAAACGCTACGGAGAGGGATGGAAAAGAGCATGAGTGACGTATGGTAATTGGCGATTCATCATGCCGCGACAAGCCTACGAAGTCCTGCTCACCGTGTTAGCCACTCGTGGAGACATGACGTCGAGAGAAAGAGAGAGAGAGAGAGAGAAAGATCCCTTCTTGGACCACTTTGCCGACAAAAATGTTCTGCTGGAGATAAAACGGCGAAAACGACGAAAAAGCCGATTTTTCGTCGGTGTTCACCTCGGGACACGACTGCACTTTTCCTTTTTGTCTCGCAACATCGTAATTATTTCGTAATTACACGTTCATTATGCAAAAGGGAGAAGGGACCGGGCCGAGAACTGTCGAATTATGCGTGAAAAGACTTGCACGGATAATTCCGAGACGCGGGAGGGTTCGAATAATAATCATTCGAAATTTATTCAAGCCGAAATTTATTCATTACAGCGACGCTTTTACTCTGCCCCTATTGTGTTCGTCGCGCGTTTCTTCTGATTCCAGTTTCGAGAACAATTGCTATTTTTCCTTCCATCAATTCAGTTGATTCGTTACTGAAGTTATACATATACGAGTGAGAGTTTTGTTTCAAAGAAAAATTATTCTTTCAGCCCCTTGCAAAACGATTTATTTATATTTATTATATCACCGTGGAGTTGAAGAACAATTAAACCATCAAGACCATAACTATTAAAGTGCAATCAGACATACCTGTATATAAAATAAATTCCTCAACAAAGGACTCCGTTCGAAGACATAAATCTGTGCAGCAGCATGACGAAGGACAAAATAATAATATTAATAAATTTGGTTTCACGAAGTCGGCGAGTTTTTCCACGGAAGAGGTGGAGCCGCATATTCTGCATTTATTATACAAATCGTACAAGGTGTCTCTACGTTATCCTCCGGAGCGAAGAATCGATCGATCATGGAAACTCACGAATGCTCTTCCTCTTGACAGTTCTGCCTCGACTTTCTACGTGTTTGCATTTGACACGTGTCGTTCCTTTTCTTTGGTAAGAAACCAAACAGTGGGTGGAATGTCATAGACGCGGCCAACACTTTTCTCTCTCCAGAAGGAGAGAGAGCGAGAGAAGCTTCGAGTGGGTGGAATGCCGCTGGAGGCCCCCTTCTTTCGGCAGCGTCCTCGGCCGGTAGAACCAGTTTTTTGTTTTCTCGAGAAAATTAAAATTCCTCTCGCCGGAGTATAAAAAAAAAGCGGTAGTTTTCATCTGGCACAATCAAGATGTGATGTTTCCACGGCCTTTCTCTTTGTCGTCGTCCGCGGGGGAAGGCGAAAAAGCGAATCCCGGGCCCAGAAAGGTCCATTTCGCATCGCCAGGATCTTTTATACACAATAGACAGTGGCGTAGTCTCGATCCCATCTAGCATACAGCTCGTATCAGTCTTTTTAATCCTTTGGGCGAAGATTATACGAGGTATCTGAATACCGGATACCTCCAGGGCTGAATTAGAGATGTACATATAATACAAGGTGGCCCAACAATCATTAACCATTTCAAAATGGTATACCTATTTTTTAAAAATTCTCATTTACTCTTTTATAAACAAATTTGAATTTTAAATGGTCTAGTGATTTTTGGGACATCCTGTAATAAAAATTCTGAACAAATGATTACCAGGTTTTATTTGGGCATCGTAATCTATTTTGTATTACAGTAATTGCATGATAGATTTTTACAGTAATTGCATGATAGAGTTTACACATTTTCTTGGTAGACTATGGTTTTTGGAGCTTCGTGATAAATAGAGTATGGACCTTTGTGTAAACTAAAAATATTGTGCAGCAATGAATTGTGCAAAAAAAATACACTGGTGTCAGGCAATAATCAATGTTTCGCCGATCTTTCGGTCTGATTCCGACACAGTCCTTAAATTTCTCGATGAAATGACGGTCCGCGGTTTCGGGATCCGATGGAATCTGATGCAACACAGTTGAAACACAGATATTGCCGTGGAAACCCGAGTCCTTTGACGACGTTTAGTTATCTGAGAGATCGCCTGGTCTCCGAAAGGATGGGAGGGAGGGGGGGAAATAAAAGATTCTACTTACGCCACTGACGGATCGTTTTCATATATGGTTACGGAACCGCCTGGTACACGTTACAGATTCAAATTAAAATCGTGGCTTCTTAAGGGTAACCCGAGAGGTCCGTGCTCCATTTGGAGCCGCACACACTGTGCCGACTCGTGCGCGCCCCTCGAATCCCGAATGAGATATAAAACGCATACCTAATCGGATTCACAACTCGAAGAGGGATCAGTCGTGCCGACACTGTGCGAGACGATTAAGTGGCCGGTTGATAAGCTGACTTCACCAATCAGCTGCGGCTCTATCTCGAGATAAGCTAATCGGCGGCCCTTTTACACCGGCTAAACGCTTCTCCTGTCGAAGACCTCTCCAATACCGGTCGCAACTTATATGGACGCTTGTTGACATACGGACAACCGGGCACCGCGGATCCCTCCTCTGTATGCCTGCCGGATTCTTCCTCAGACCCAGAACATTCTCACCTTGACTCTAACACGAAACAGCACTACGACACCGTGGGAGAACGCCGCCTGTCTGATGAACCACTTCGACTTCGATCCTCTCGAAGTCACCTTTGGTTGAACGAAATTTGTGTAGGTGTAACATCCAACTCGCCAGATCAGAGGAATTGACTCGAATCGAGGGGAAACAGTTATCCTCTCTCTCTCCCAGTGCCGGATTAGTCACGTGACGGGCGGAAACGTGGAGGAATAACGTTATAGAAGGGGAAGGTAGAGTGGGGGCAGAAGACACACTGGGAACATCATGTCTTCGGTTTAAAACGAAACACAAATTATTTGAGTTTTGATATGCCTGCATGAAGATGCACACAGAAGTACACTGTAAAAATCTGAACTTGAAAATCTAGTGTCTGCATGTAACAATTATCGTACTAGAAACTACAAAAACATTACTTCTTTATGACCACCCCCATATGAACGAAGATCCTCGAGAGAGATCAAACTATCAAAGTCTAAATATAATTAACACGAACCACTATGTATGATTAAAAGTACTTAGGACCCCTTTATTGCCTAGTAGTCGAGGTATTCATTGGAATGTCGGTGGGGCAAAAGCTCTCGAATAATTTATGAAATATAAATCCAAGCGGAGAACCAACCCCCAAAACAAATTTGACCACACCCCACCACGCCTCCTTGCATGATGTTTTTCTATTTTTTTCTCCCGATCGTCCTGTAATTTTCTATGTCCACGCCGCAGGTATAATAACAGACCATTCTTTACCTCTTTCACCATTCTCGACTCATTTTATTTTCGTTTATTTTCCCGTCTTTCGCCGTTCGTCCGTCTCTGTCGCATCCTCGAGTTCGCGCGGACAACGGGGCCATTAAAATGGCGGAGCTGACTCGCAGTCGCGACGATGAAAAGAAAACTGAGAGATCAACGATGGACCGCTGCGAATGTGTAGCATGTAACCGAGTCATTTGTTTGGTGAACCGGGTCTCAAGGCCTTCCCTTTAACCCGGCCCGCGCGTGCATCGAAGCGTGCCCTTTTCGTTCATCCGTCCCACTAATTGCCTCCTGTCTTACATTTCGTTGCTCCTCATTTTTTAACCTGGCCGGAGAACCTGCACCCTCCTATGAACACCTTTGTCGTCGTTATGGAAAATACTTTTATCGGTCAAGGTCAATAGGATCTTCGAAGATTCCTCTCCGACAGAGCTCATTTTTTTAATTAATTTAAAACGTCCTCTCTGGAAACTACTATTATTTTGTGCGTGTAATAATTTCGTCTTCTGATACTGGTATTATACTGGTATTTATCATCATATAATTGGTGATTTATCACTAGACTGCGGATTTGATGCGTTTGTAACAAAAATGAGCAGATGAAAAATATAGAACAGAGTATAATTGACGAATACTGTTGCATTATTCTAAAACTTCTCGAAATTATTAAAATGTCTCTTACAAAAGTGGACTGTATATAATGATGATTTATAATGCCTCGTACTATTTACGCCTTCGGCTACCCAAAAGCTTTATTCCCGAGCATAATTGCAAGTTGCATATTTCCATTTGTCCACTGATATCTCAGTTTCCTGTTCCCACAAGTATGTACTGCCACGTCGGAATTGCGAATTAATAACAGTCGTTTTCGAATTCGTAATTATTTTCTGCGGTCGGCAAGAATGGAGCTTGGGTGGCGGCGCGTTCCTTGTAGGAGCGGTCATTAATTATTATACCGGACAGCAGAAGGGAGGTGCAGGAAGAGTAGGCGAGTGGGTGGAGGAAGACGAGGCGGCCGAATAGAAACGAAAAATAAGCGTGGAGACGTAACGGACGACCGTAAAAATATCCGGGGACAGATTTTGAATTGCTCGGGACTCTCTTCCCGGAGATGACCGTGACATTGGTGAGCCCTTTTGTTCACGGGATTCATGCCGTTAAAAAAATAATTAAAGGTTTCACGGTGCACCGTGCCTCGGGAGGAACCTTATTTTTTCTTCCTGTACACTTTTCTATCTAACGCAAATATCTAATGATCCAACGGAGGCGACTTTCGGAGGCTGATGTTTTGACAGACGTAATTATACGGCCCAACGAGCAACCATAATCGCGTTCACTTCATCTCTATCGTCGAATCTAATAAGGTGGGATACAGTTCCGTTGTCCGGCTCACGCGTCGATCGACTGGTCAGGCATGGGGCACCGAATTCTTTGGGGCACAACGTGGGCGGGTCATCTTCGGAATGTCACCCGTTATTACGAGAATTTACCTTAAACTTTGTGTCGGCTGTTACTTCACGTGTATCCTCGAAAATGTTATGATAGTTGACGGACGTTTGCGTCACGGTGGTCCGTGAGAGCACTTCAGACATGTCCTTTTGTCGCGTATCTTGTTACCTGCTCGGTACTGGGTGACATCGTGTCAAAAATAATTGATAATTACCATGTTATGCAATTTCTGCGCCCGATGCACCGGGTGTTCGGAAATTAACAAAAATTTTTACGGATTTTTACATTCTTCACACTTCTCTCTCAACACATTATTTACCGGTGTACAATTTATAATTTTTGGATATCTGTGGCTCATAATTTCGTTTAGAATTATTATGCTGACAGTTAGACAGTTCTTGCAATTATCGTCGTATATAATGTTTTGTGAAAAAGTAATACTTCCGGACACATTTCGTGTCGGACCAGTTTTTCAATTATATTTATGACCAGACAGCGGATCTTTATGCAAAATAAAAATTTTCTACCTAAATTGCAAAAAGCTGTAGTGAAATAGAAATTTATTTTGTTTCTTAACATGTTTAATAGGTTGAAAATAATATATTTTTAAATTCTTCTAAAGTTTTTACCATTTTAAATTACGCGTACTCATTTTTGTCGTAAATGTATAAAATCCACTGTCTACTGATCACATATACGTTACAATATTTATGATATTGCAGAAATTATAATTATGAAGAAGAAGGTATATAGGATGCACTACAAAACAAATCAAACATTTTTATTTCAATAAATGATCGATTTGGAACGTTTTAATCTATCATTTCCAAGTTGTGCAACGTGCATTAGCTTTCTGAAAGGGCTCTACTACTGGTCGTTCGGTTCGGTGAAACGATATAATCCCGGATGTCATCGAGTCCGTCCGTCAGGGTCGATGGGACCAATTCGATAATACGATCGTCGATCTAGCTGTCGCGTCGTCGTCGGTTGGCTCCAAACGCGTCGCGACGCTTATATTCGAGCGGAGCGTTTACGTAGAGTGTTGGCAGGCCTGGCGAGAAGTGGAACGCATGGTATCTCGATTCCCGGTGAAACTGACGGATCGACAGGTGAATATATACCGATTACAAATAGTCCGGTACGAAATTATCGATGAATCTGACATTCACGGTGGCCGCTGGTATCGCCGAAAACCATCGACAACGTGGACCCACCTCCCTTTTATGAAGAGATCAGACGGAACCAGTTGGCAGAAGTGAATCACGAGCAGCGAGCATTTCTTCCCACCGCTTTTTCGCCTCCTTTTTTCCCCCCTTCTACCTACCTACACCCTCTCTTTCTCTCGCTCTCGTCTTCAACGGCCGTTCACCGAATACGTCCGTCCGATTTATTTGCAACGAGCGGCCGCTCGATTACGTTGATTAACGACGATAACGCTTCGGAATATTCAACCCCTTCGACGTTCATTCGCATCGTCGTCGACGAATAATGGAAAACGTCCGGGCCGATCTTGTTATCCAAATCGAATAATGAATTCGAACGTCGAGGTATCGGGACTCCTGTCTTTGCGACGAAGTCGCGAGAAGAAAAAACGAAAGAGAGAGAGAGAGAACATACTGGGAGGAGAGGAATTTATCACGTGCCGGGGCCGGGACAAAAACCGCGAAGAAATATTTTAACAAGGTACACGCGGGAACGAGTCGTAGGGCCGCTTTTAGGCGTTATCGTCCTAATAGGACACGCGAGACACTCGTCCAACGTTGGTGGACCGAGCTGCCCGAGATAAATCGGCGGATAGAGGATCGGCGTAGCGAGCACTAATTTTTGAATAATTATCAGGCGCGTCGGTGGTTGCAGGAAGGGGGAGTGCAGCGACTATTAAAGTTCAATGGAACCATTTCGCCGGGTATTCTCGGACCTGGTCCTCTTTCACCGTTGCCGATCGCTTTTTCGTCTGTTTGCGGCCCGGTCGATAATGACGGGCGCTTTTCGACGACTCATTTCGCCGAGCGAGGAGAAAGGGCCGAGGAGAAAGGGGACAAAGGACGCGAGCTGCCACCAAGGACGAGGCTCCTTGCACGTGGAACGGGACAATCTGCCCCGTATGCAAATGCAATTTCGTGGGTCCCGCGAGTCCGTTACGATTGGCAATATTTCGGGCGAAAGAAATGAGAAGCAATCTATATGTAAGTAAGGCCCGGGGTACTATAAGCGGGGCACAAAGTATCCTTGGGGGCCCCCCTTCGTTTCCACCCGGCGGGGAGACACCACAGGAACGAGAAAGAGAGGCCCAGCCACGCCGACAGATAAGATCTGAGGGATCGGTAGCCGCAGAAGCAGAAGTATAGATCATACTAATGGCACTCTCGGCCGGGCGCATGCTCTATGTGCCCAGCAACTGTCGATCGTTATCGATGGATCGTTTGTACTTACGTGTACAAGTCGGATAGATCCTTTCTGTTCTGACGTTCCCTGCCAAAGGATCTACCGTTCAGTTCGACGATCCTCGGTCACCCTCGGTCGCCCTCGATACCGTCAACCGTATACTTCCACGATCTAATCTCTTCTGTTCTGACAGAGACACGGTAATACGATTAGGCGATAACCGAGTTTTCTGCAAAGCGGCTCGATTTAGAATCGGTTGCGCAACGATATATCCGCTGTGTCAATGGTGTCTTTGCGAAAACTCCGTGGGCCAGTGAATAAGTTCACAGTAATATGACAGCAGTTTGAAACAAAATTCAGAAAGAGGCATATTCTCGTGTCTCTCGAAGGCTGTACCAGCGCCCCAAGATTTGCGTCAAAGGTCGAGTATGTTAAACACTGAATAATAAGATAGGACTTGCACGCAAGTCTCAATTTTATTTTTCATCAGTCGAAGTCGTGTTGTTCGGTGCTTACATATGTCTCTCGACGTAAATCTGTACGAGAGACATGAGAATATGGTTCTCCGGAATTTTGTTTAGAATCGCTGTCGCATTACTCTGAACGTGCAGTGAACGATATTAGACTATCTCAATTTCTAGATGCTAATCTCGTAGGAAATGTGTGGGCATTTGCGAAGCAGAAGCTTAGAGGAAAACGCGTACAAGACATGACAAATCTAACTAAGCGTATGAGGAAGATGTAGAAATTATTACCGGTATCGTACGCTGAAATATTGGTAAACCGAAACAGTAATAGCAGATTCAGAAGACGGGGATCATTATTAGACACAAGAAATAAATTAATGAAATTTACTATCAGAAAAATGATTGTTCTGCTATCCGAACACTTTTGTACCTCTATTTGAATATGTGAGGCTCTACCCATTAATTTGTACCCGCTTTGTATCCATTAATAGTTTGGTACATAAAATAGTTTTATATAAATAGTATTAAACTACAGTAAAATTTTTGAAATCGACTTTTGGCCAGTTAAATTAATGAAAAGGACCACTGTGCATTGGTTTGGAGATCGCGTCCATAGGTTGCTCGACAAAAGGGCAAGCCTGGTTGGCTTCGGTTGCAGCGAACCGCTCATCAGTCAGATCGGGGCGACGAAATTGCCAGTGTTCACCGGCATTCGATTATGACATTACCGTTCATTTGTTACGACTGTCATTAAGTCCGAACCTCCGACCTAAACGAGGCGTCGAAGGGGTCCGGGATCGATCATCGGGTTCGATCTCTGCAGAGGATTCCGACACTGGTGCTGCTTGTAACAGAGGGGGCCGAGGGTGGGACATTCTCGAGGGAGGCCGTAACAAATCTCGAAACAAACAGTCGCCGGTAGATTCACCATTTAAAATCACAGCGTGAACGACCCGGCGACCCCATTGGCCGGTCTTTAATTTGGAAATATGTCGACCGATTAGAGCTCTCAGAGGGGGGTGAGATTGCACAGCGGACAAAACGCCGTCGCCCGTTCCTCCGCCTCTGCTACACCCCCTTACCGAAAGGCTAATTTATATGCCTCAGGATTTCGGCCTTTAAACGTCAGCTTAATAATAGACTAAACGGCTTGTTAACCTTAATTAGCCGTAAATCAACCGCGACTTCTGAGGACCATACGCGCGGCTAGTTCGCGATCCTGCCGCAGATTAACAGCCCGGAGTAGAATCGCCATCAATAATACATCGCGAGCCGCGAAACAATGCTCGCCGGGATGTAACATGGTTGATTTATCCCTGGTCGCAAGAAACCCGGATTACTCGATGCCGTGCCGCCGAGTTTCTATTTGCGAGTTAACGTTCTCCATTCCTTTCTTGTGACGGATGCTCTTCCTTAAGACTCGTTCGGGATTGTCGGATTTCATAGGATTCTCCGCGACGACCACCGCACATTTTGTCTAGCGGGATCTCGTTTGAGAAACCAGGATGTTTCGTCACGCTGGCGCGCGAGGGTCGCTGTGGATTATTGCGCGACAAATCGTCATATTTTGCGGTCGTTGTCTGCCAGAGATTTAAGTCATGATTTGCTGATTTCAAATTTAATTATAAAATACGAATCCTTAAATTTTGTAATTTTCGCCTGACTTTATAACAAGCTGTACTAATGAATGTTTTCCTCAATTTTACAATCAGGAACGTTTGGTTTATTTTAACAATTTTCTATTTCATTCAAAACTCTTAATTCTTCATTATTGGAAACAATGAATTTTATAAATTTTACTTTGAGATAATCATGCTTTAAAATATTCCTTGAAGTCTCTTAAAATTAACGCCATAATGAACTATCAAAACGTGCATCTCATTTTATTTGAGGTAAGCAGGAATGCAGTACCTATTTTTATTGATTTTTAAATATTCTTTAGACTCAATGCATAGAAATCGTTTCAGAGGGCCCTAGTTTAAATAAAGTCTGTGGCATCAAGCACAATAATCGAACGATCTAGCGTCGCGTTCGAGGACGCTCCGGGTGCACACCTCGGCCTCGTAGGGAATTTTTCTTCGTTTTCTGGCCGATTATGGGGGAATCTGGGACGCAGGAGGTTGCATTGCAACGATCTTGCCTGACCAGAAGGTGCAAGACAATTATGGGTCGACGACCGTATTATTCATGTCCTGTCTCAGTGCCGCGGACCTGTACTTAACTTATCTCATCTACATAACCTCTTCTCCGGCACCTCGTTCGAAAATTTCACTCGCGGGGATCGAAAAGAGCGGCGCGGGGCCACGCCGATCGCGCGCGTTCACAGCCATTATAAACGCATTCGAAAGCGAAGTCTTTATTTGCCAGCGGACTGCTGGAATACTCGAAACGTGCTCACCGTGCACGCGCGCTTCGAATCGCTTTTAACACCACCGTGCAAATACTATAAATTTACTTTCCGGTAAATTAATGCCACGTCGACGCAGCCGCGAACAGAAGTTTTCATCGTCGACGCAAGGAGAAAGTGTTGTAGATACACGGACTCCGGTTACTATCGATGATTCATGTATTGGACATAAAGTACGAATGCACGAATAGGCTCATTTGTCGGGACAATTTACTGGGCTTAGTTGCCGGACAGTGTGTTCGCGAGCACTGAACTGCGGATTTTATGATTATTAGAGATTATACGGTACACGCGGATTATGGAGTGTTAGAGACAGCTCGATGAAAGCTTTAATAAAATTATTATGGAGCGTTTAATTCGTTCCTCAACGCTATATTAGTTAATCTTACATGTTCGCAGTTGTGTTTTGTGCGTCGAGGATTAACGAGCCGGAATATCGACGTCCACTATTTAGATTCACATTTGTTCTTATCCAGTCAACACCGCGAGTATCAGCTAAAATCATTCATAAATTCTCGTTTTTGTGGTAGGTATTAAGGCTAGGTATTAAGGGATTTATTGCAGTGAATAGCGACATCTCAATAAACGCAATAATTATTATAGGTGATTATGAGCCACTTGCTTTTAGTGCTCGATACTTCCAGCGTTAGAAGTGCTAATGACTTCCCGAGCAGTAATATTGTGTGTACACATTTGTACAACTTATCGCGTCCAGATTATCCAAGCTATCATAAACATGTGCAATTCCATCTTTCCCCCCTGACAGCGATAAATAAGTACCTTCGAGCACGAGTTTACTTTAACATCACTGTCAATGCGTTAAGCCGGATACGTCCGCGAATTATGTGGCGTCGGGACCGGTGAGCGCGCGATTAGAATTACAAAGCTTCCAGGCAAGTAGTGGGTGTTCCAATAAATATAGGTGCGATCGTGATGGGTGGCACGTACGGAAAAGGTCATCGCGTCGATCCTCTGTACCGTGAACCGCGTCTGATAAATTACGAGTCATTGCCGCCGCGGCTCCTCTCGTACGTCAGCCGGCAGCGCCTAGTTACCTTATCGTTTCTGAGCGCATAAGCGCGAAGACGATCTCTCTTTCTGCTCGGGATCACGGGGGTAACAACGCCACGATGAATACCATCGTGTTCGATATGATACAGCAAACGAAATTTCTGTAAGATCAGCTTTCGAGACGGAAGCGTGGGGAACAGCGTCATAAAAGAGGAAGGTAGAATGGGGACTCGAGTCCTAATCTGGTGACACTGATTGGTACTATAACGAGAAGAGTAAAGTGACACGACAACTATTGAAAATGAAATTTCCTTTACAGTCCTTTACAGTTTTCATCTGAAATGCCGAGTCTCATTGTACCGATTCTCCGACTTTGTCGAGTCATGGTCGAACTAGTTCTTGGAAGAAAAGGATGTTTTGCTCGTGGAAATATAGCTGCTGGAACCGGTGTAAATTTAACCGTGCATTTCTATAGTACCTCGACGCGATCGGCCCGCCGTAAATCCCCGATAGAGGTCCAGCTGCTTGGATGAGGAACTGATGTCGGCGCCAGCCAGCTATTACAACTTCTACAAGACGTTACGTGGTCGAAGAACGGACTCGAGTGTTGCTGGTTCGCCACTTTTGCGTTGCCATGAGCCGCCTCCCGATTACGTATCGCGTCGTGCGTTATTACCGCGCCACCGTGCAACCATAAAGCCGTGATTGCACACGCAATCACGACTTTAAATATGCGCCGATGCCGGCCCAAGACGCGCGCCGCCGGGAAATTATACGAAACAAGACCCATTACGCTATCCCACGGCGAATTTGCCCCGTCTCGTTTCGATTCCTGATTCTTGTAATCTCCGCGGACATAGAATCGCCCGTTTCGACACGCTCGGAAACAACTAGGAGGAATACTGCGTTGTAATTGATAGGCGAGGGTAACAGGGTGTCCATTAGGAGCATTTAGCTTGAACGGATGCAATCGGCGGCTTGTAAGAAAATGGAAAATTGCTGGGACGTGGGGAAATGCTGATGGACCGGAAGTTTGAACCAGGTTTTAAGCTTTCTGGGAAGGCTTTGATCTACTTAGATGTTCATTGGCCATTTATTTCTTTTAAATTAGTGGAACCTCGATCCTTGGAAGTTTAGTTTGCTATATTTCTCGAGCACAAGAATTGCTAAGTTGATTAATTTAGCTATTTGGAACGGATAATATGGAAATATTAATTCTCGATTTTTGAAAACTTGGTTTGGTACTTTCTTGAGCACATGACGCTAATGGCTTAGTTCTACATGAAAGTGATAATGGAAGATAAACGTGAATTTTAATTTGAACCATTGGCTTTAACCTGTTTACACCTGAAATTAAATCAGAATTTTATCTAACTTTAGATATAAATACATTTAATAAAGTGTGGATTGCTGGGAATTACCTATTCCATATAAGATAAAATTTTTTTAATGAACTATACCATATACGGCGAGGCACCAGAAGTACCAGTTTTGAAATAATAAGATTGAAAAGTTACCTTTAGGAAAAGGACTCATAAATGTTCACGAATAGTTGTTGAAATAATTTTGTCTTAGAATATTTAATTAGCAAAAATAACGAAGCTATTATATATAAATGTTAATGAAAACAACATGTGGGTGAAAGCACATGTCGGCGCAGCAGTGTCATGTGAACATTATCGAAGAAGTCCCTGTCGGTCGTATAAAACGGGTTCGTAATAATTTCTGAGGTGTCACTGTTAATTACTCCGTTTCAACAGAACCGATTACCCGTAGCCCGGGGAAAAATAGTAATACCGACCTCGAGGAAGAAGAAAGATTAGAAGCACAGCTGGGAATGAAGACGGCGGCGTGGTGAAAGAGCGATTGGTTGGTTCGCGCATACAGAATGCCCGCGAGAAAACAAATTATACCGTTGTGTTAAGCCACTGTCGCGTATTCGTTTTATTGCTTTCAATCCCCATGGAAATTTACGATCTGCGTTGCGTTTGTCGCGTGCGCTACGACGCCCCCGGACGTTTGTTTTTATTGTGAAAGCTTGGGAAACGAATGTACGAAATCAACTTTCACGTGCCATTACCACATACTGCGTTTGCTGTGGAATTGACGGAAAATGTGGACGACACGGTCTAATTTGATCATAATCGATGTTGCTGATTTATGAATTTTTGAAATATACATTTATTCATTCAATTTAATGGTCAGATATTGGTTAGTTAATCGAGTGGTTTAACACTCTGGGTCACTGTAGACCCGCTCTCCGCCGTCCTATTCAACCTTTTCACATTCAGAAGATTTAAGAAAATTTCAGAAAATATACTGTGTGAGCTAACTTTCAAATGTAATTTTATTTTTAATAGCATTTCCTACAGGAATATATTTCTACAGTAGCAGAAATCAGTTAAGTAGTTAAAATAAACTTTTAGCATTTGCATTTGTTATTTTACAAGTACACGCGCAGGTTGCGAGATCCTGGAAGCCATTCGTGCAACAGAGATTAGCATATTGCATCGTGTAACATCGCTAGCATTATGGGTTTGAGGCGGCAGACGTGCCAATTGTCTCTTGCCGGCGAGGAGCTTTTGCGCCGTGCTTATGGGTTTCTGTGAAAGAATTCAGGCAACAGGAACGAACGTTAATTATCGACCGGTCTTAGATCCCCAAAGGGTTCGTGGGCATCGTATGCTGGTGCTCGCTGACTCGGCTTCCGCTACCAGCGATAGCGAAACTCGTACCACCGATCACCGTACACGGTCCGTCCGGTGTTACGGTGAGTCGTAACTTGTCCGGCGCGGTACGTTAGCCTTTAAATGAATTGCGCGAAGCGGCCTTCAGGATTAGTCCATTTCGATAGCGGACAGCTCGTTACTTCATTGCCTCGCGCCGGCTCACAATTAGCATGGCACAGGGGATGTCGTGCGATGTCGACCACTCGTAACTCTCTATACTGTGTCTTGAACTGGCCTTGTTTCAAGTCACATTCAAAAAAAGAATCCGCGACACGACGTAAATAGCTCTTAACCTCGTACAATAACGAGGCCGTCTTGTGACGAGGGCCTCAAACGGAATAAATATGAATGTGATGACTAGACTGCGGATCTTTATGCAAAATAAACATGTTCAGCATTGATTGTGGGCAACAGGAGTTAGAAAGAAATTAATTTCATTCCCTAATAGTTTTCTACACTTGAAAACAACATAAAACTATTCTTAGACTTTTCTACTTTTTCATTGTTTTATATTTCACCTAGCCAATTTCTTCATAAATGCATAAACAGTCTAGTGATGACTAGACATCGATAATTATGCAATCTATATAAATAAAAATTAGGGCCTGGTTGCGAGGACGTGCCTACGGCAGCTAGTTTTTAATATTATATATAGACAAATTTTGAGAAAGTGAAATCGAATTTCAAAGTCTTGCTTTGAAAAACACCTTGATCGTTTCAGAACGCAGGTGGCTTCGAATTAGAACCTCGAAGTATGTTCTACGAAACAGTAGTATCAATTTGTTTATTCATCCAACATGCACTTAACTATTAGTACTAGAAGCGAGAACCAGCTTCAGCCATTACTATACGTCGGTCAAACTGTACGACTTTACTTTACACACTTGATCGGCGAAGTCGGAAAAATCCGCTAATATGACCGCTCGGCTAATTAATTACCCACTTATCTTCATCCTTCGGGCTCTCGTCCACGCTCGACTCTCGTTGCTTGCTTTCCCTGACACAATGGTTAATAAGCTTTTAAAGCAGTCCTTTGGACTGCATCTTGTCTTTGTGCATGTAAAATCTCGAATTGCTCCTTTTCGTTTGTTGGCATTCGTTTATATTCAATCATCGTGCGCAATAAAGCTGTTGAAATAAATAAATAAGCTCGGGATACGTTGACAGGACAGGATCATCGGTCCTGATGGCCTGTGTGTACACCTCTGATCATAAGTTATGTTACAAGAGATAAAGCAAATCTGAATTATTGCTTAGCTTGTATCTTAAGCTGGTGCCGACATTGTTAACTATGTACAGCATTAAATAATTTATTTTCAACGGGTATTTACGATTCTGACTCGTGACGTAATGTGAATACCAAATTATAAAAATTTATTTATAAGACTAAATTTTTTGTGCAATTTATATTAAGTGTAATATTCTAAATTTAAAAAAATTCAGACAAGTTCTTAATAGAGGGATCATTTCCATGCATGTGCACTTGTTAACATGTTAACACTTTCAAGCTTTTTAAGTATATGCGTAAAGGAACTCTACGCCACTATACTTGCAATTAAAATTAATGAATTTATATAGTACAGTCTATATGATCTATTTCTGAAATTCATGAATAGAAATTACTATAATCGTGAAACACATCCTTTCCCTTCAACGGTGTTCGACACTTCACAGTCTTATTGAATTACTATAATGTAACATACTGTCAGTGCAATGACGTAAGGTTAAAATTTCTTATAGGAAAACTTAATAGTGGAATTATATTTTCTTTCTTAGCTATATATTTAGCTCGCTATAAAAACGTGTCGACCAATTTCAATAAATCATAAACAAGAGTGTATTAAGGCAATAAAGAATGTTTAAATAACGTCGGAGCAATGGTAGTCTTTCTGCTCTTTCAGCGTCTCTAAATAAAACATATGTATAGAAACTACAGAATAATTCAATAAAATTAGAAAATTAGCGTAGGCTACATAATATGGACGAGAGATAATAGTTGTTTATGAGACTAGTATTCTAATACTTCTGACCGGGGGTGTACGGGACGGTCACGGGATACACGAAGAACGTTGTCGGACGAGTTTCTTTGAATCGAAAGCGTCGGTGCTCGTCGCAGTCTTATTGTTCGATTAATTATAAACGCTACGGAAACGGTACTCCTCGGAGCGCGGTTGTTAATACGACGCGGCTGGTTGCACGGGGCCGGTACATAAAGATAACACTAGTATTTCTTAATTCGTCGGAAGAGTCGTTAACGAAGCAGCCCGGTCCCGGCTCGAAAATCGCTCTTAAAAATTCCCGGGCCGCGATTATCGTACGTTTATCGCGCGCGATCTATTCACGCTCGCCGCCGCTGTATAATCCTCGCGATACAGGGTGGGGCAATAACTATGTCTACCTTGAATACGAACAAATGATATGCTGGGTGTATCTAGTAACTGGGCCGAACTATAACTCGGTTATTTGGACCGTTTATTTTGAAAGTGGAGTAAATCCATTTAAAAAAGAAATGAGATATCACATAATTTGTGATTAATTTAGTGTAAACTTTTTATTTATAACTAATTAATATCTAATATCTTAAAAAATGCCAATGCTTTGTTCAATTTAAAATTGGCCACTAAAAGAAATTGCGTAGCGATTGATTATGAAAGTGGTGCAAGTCCAATTTCCATAGACATAGATGGCGGGGTCACGTGGTTACCACACCACAGGATTATTATGATGTTATAAAACAATGTAGATAGTATAAATAAATAATAGCAATATCTTATGTTAAGTTTAACAATATATAGATATAATTAACGTACCAAATAAAAAATACTACTCCTATTTTATTTCTTGTTATTATTTATAAACAAAATTGGATTAATACAAAATATATTTTAAGTAATATTTAATTTTTCATAATTGAAATTAAATGATTTTTACAATTGACTAATTATGAAAATGGTGTAAGTCCATTTACAGCCCGTAAATATATATTATTTTAGTTAAATTCGCCTAAAAGAAATTTATATAATCAAATTACATATTGATAAATTAGTAGAAACATTGCCAGACTTGACATAATTAATTTATATTTTTGAATTTACTAATATGCTAACCTACAATTTTCTCGAAACAACAAAAAATGGACTTGCATCACTTTCAAAATAAACGGTCCATTTGTCGAAGATAGACAAAAAATTGTAGAGAAATGTTTAGCATGATTTAACAAGCTGTGTCACGCTGTAATGCCATTTTTTGGGTTCGTCATCAGGTTCGTGCGTCGTGAGAAGTAGAATGGGTTGGTCATGATCAGACGCATCAAACGCTCAGACGATTCCTA